>JABAKD010000029.1:11128523-11303523 GCA_012845835.1 Undaria pinnatifida
GTTTCCACAAACATAGGTGCAGTTTTAACTGGGGTTGACCACCGAAATGCTCAAGGCTGATGTTGCTGCTGTTTCAATTTAGAGGATTCTACGATACGTTTACAGCAAAGACAGTCTCCCCCGCTTACGGTTTAGCAACCTCACAAGACAGCTTCCACCTGTCGTGATCAAACACGAGATCGAAATATCACACGCAGCAGACAATTATGAGTTTCGATGACATTCTTGCCCTCGAAGCTGAGGTGCCTTTATAATTTTTACGAAAAAACTCACAGACAGCGCGCTGGGTTCCTCGTGGCTGTCAAATTCTTCAGCACCTTCTTCTGCGAACAGCAGGCGTCGCAAAAGAGGATCGGCGTGTGTTGCGCCGAGGGGCACCACCTCCGTTATGTACCTTGGACTACCCACATGAATCTCGGTCGCGTTCGAGTCGATGCCGCAGAGTGTCACCTTGGCAAGCAGCAAGCGTAAGGATAAGGAGCGTGTTGTACTTCTGTTGCCTAGGGTACACGACACAAACAGAAAACGAAGCCATACTCGCCACCACACAGGAATGAAAAACGCCAACAATAGGATGTTGGGAATTCTATAATAATGTAAAATACGCATGTTTTCACGTGTGCTTTTTTCTTCATTTTAGTATGATTCCCCGTGTCGGTGTCTTGGAAATTGGAGTGTGGCTAAAATATCAACATTTTTTCCTTAATTTCCTGTCTACGAATGCCATTTTGCAAAGAGGGAAACAGCTCGGTACGGGCTGAAAAAGGCGGGCTGCCCAACAGGATGACTGAAACCGAAATGATTATCACGGACCTAGGCATGCAGTAACCAGCACTGTATCATCTTTGTCTGAAGTGAAGCTTCTCTCGCTCATATATCCTCGCGCATGCTGCACATTACACGTTCCTGCTGAGCCCGTAACCGCTTGGATCACACAAGCACAGGCATTCATCAAATTACTACCTGGTATCTGGGGTACCGCATGCATATTTCATACATTTGTTGCTGAAATTGGAAACCCTCCTCGTACGACCGTCTGACCTAAACTAGGCAGGGGAAACAGCACGGCAACCGCACGGCAACAGTCTGGAACTTTCAGGGGCTCATGAAATACCTGCGCGCTGGCACCCATGCCTGGTACTGTGCGGAGCCCCGTTGCATCGAGCAGGGTCTTCTCGGGTAGGTTCTTCTCCGCGGCCGACACCACAGCGTCTGCCAGAGGGTGTCGACAGCCTCTTTCCACGGCCGCCGCTACCTCCAAAACCTGCACATGTCGGGCAGATCAGACCTCAATTAATGATACCAGTCCGACAATAAACACAAGCTCGATGTGAAAAACAAAACAAAGTAAGCTCGATACGGAATTGAGGCCATGCAGGACTACTATCATAAACCCAAGACTCGATGGTAAGCGTATCGAAACATCCATTTTGGTGGACCCGGGGATGCTCATATATCACCCCCTTCCTAAGATCTCGGAATTTCGGCACGTTTTTCAAGCGTTGTTCATATCGAGCTTGTACTTATTATCGGACCTGTACAAGTTTTTCAGGGCAGACATATCCGTGGTCTATATGCCCTTGGCCTATATGAGAGTCGTATGACCTGAAGCACGACTAGCACATGTTTCCTGGGTTGGATCTAGGCTACACAGATCCCACACAATACATGACAATAAAAACATCTATAGGATATCGATTATCTAGATGATCTAGATGATCTATATCGTGGTGTGTCCGATGTGTGAAAACCTGGACTTAAGCCTTTTCTTATACAGTCGGATTTGTCAGTCGAAAACGGCCGTTTTCGACTGAAGCCCAAATCGGGCTTCCTTACACAGTCGAAAAAAAGCTTTTTCGACTCAGCTTTTTTCGACTGAGTTTTCCGACTGGGGGATCCAGTCGAGAAAGTCGAAAAACTCGACTTTTTCGACTGGATCTGTCAGTGGAAAAACTCAGTTGAAAAGGTTTTACACCTGTTTTTTGAACCCATCGCATCGCTCATCCCACCACAAAACACACACCCACACGCCCGTACACCCATACCAGGTACCACACAGCAGTATCATACAACAGCGCCGACGCTGCCTTGGCTATCACTGCTGTTGCTTCTCGCCGCAAGTCAGCGTGGTGCACTCCTAGCTCCGCTCGCCAGCAGCATGTATCACACGACAGCAGTAGCGCGCGCTATCGATGCCATTTGCCAACAACGGCTACGCCTGCTGTAGCTTTGGCGGCTCTCGGCTGAGTGCAACGCCACGAACGTAGCTTTGGCGGCTTTCGGCTAAGCCCAACGCCACCAACCCGCTTGGACGAAGGTTCGTCGCGCGTGAAGCACGCGTTGCTCGCGAGGAACGCGCGAAGCACAGAGCTGCCAACCGAGTTTCGAGCGCCATACAGCAGTACTCCGTCATACCTACGGCCTCTAGGAAGAGCACAAAAACTATAAAATCGACCCGATTGACGATAAGAAGAAGGACTAGAAGATCGCATTCGAAAGAATGTCCAGTCGAAAAGGGCCGTTTTCGACTGGCGGAATCCGACTGTGTAAGAAATGGCCTTACTCCGAGTATATGGCCGTGACGACAAGAAACACAAAAAAACGGACGAAAGGGAACGCGGCGAATCACCCAAAGTGCTTTTTTTTTTCGGGACAATTGTTGCGTTCAGGGCGTGAAGCAAGAGGATTCAATCCTCAAAAAGAGAAAAGTCACAAAATTGGTCCCGCACACAGCGTACGATAAGCCCGTACGCGCGTGAGAGTGCACCCCACACCCGAAATACAAGGGAGCGGTGACCACAAGGGGGAAGACGCTAGAGATATATCCTATGGCTAATGCAACACATCACAGCATACCGCAGTTGATGCGCTCGTTGGCCTAGTAAGGATACCGCTGTTCGCTGCTGCACTGCAGCGCTGCAACGCATACGTTTACGTTCCAAGTTGGACGACACGGCAAACGTTGACGCCTGTGTTTACATTGTTACAATGTCGCCGATGTGCGATATCACATTCCAACAGGTTAATAGCCTCGTGTAAAAGCGGACGGGCGATTCAACGCAAGTCCTGTGGTACAAGGGTGAGTGGAGCAACACCGTCTTTCCTCGAAGGGGCGTGTTAGAATATGCGGTAGACACTAACGCCTGATGTCTAATACTTATGTATCGGTCGATGTACGATGTGATATTCGCATGCTACAGACAAGCTTGCACTTCAACTCGTGATTATGCGTCAGACGCACATGCTACCGGGCTCGTATGCAGGCAACGAGCATCGCCGGATCGCTGCCGTAGAGCAGCATTTACTCTATCCGCGTGTCACTCTTCACCCAGGCTGATCACGCCGGTAACCGTCAATATTCCGGTGCTAACAATGGCTATTACATCACGTACCAGATAATATTTCATGTGGGCTCCGATCCTGAGCACGGTTTCTTCGGTCAATCTTCGAATTTGTAGCGAGGAAACGAGCTTTGTTTGTACCGAATTTCTCAAGGCGGGCACACTGCCGTAGAGCAGCACCTACCCTGTCCGCGTGCCACTCTTCGTCCAAGCTGATAACGCCGGCAACCGTCGACTTTCCGGTGGTGAGGGTGCCCGTCTTGTCAAACACGACCGCCGTCGCCTTCGCAAAAGAAAATTCGAGTCACCGCGTATCGCAAGAAAAGAAAACACGTTCGCATCGGGAGTAGCACGGGCGGAATGAAAGTGAAGAAGCGAAGAGCGGGAGTTATCCGTAACTACAATCGAACTAGCCGATCGGATGGAGATTTTAAAAAACGCAACGCATCTCCCCTTCTACTGCCAGCACTCCCGCGTCCGAACGCCGTATTATGTCATTTTATCGTTGTCCTACCCTTCCCCTGCCATCGTCTGTGAGCCCTGCTTCGGTGTAACTCTGCAGCGGTGGCCCAAGAGAAGGGGATCGAAACGACGAAACATCAACGCGTTCCCGGCACAGGATTGCACGTGGCTCGATCACTCCACCGCGGGTCGGTTGATCATCCATTTGTTCGTAAAAAACGTCAGCTGTACTCTCCTACGTCATGAGCGAAACCGGAGCGTTTCTGAACTGAGTTGACCAAAACAAACAAAACGGTCCATTGACCATCCACTCGATCAACACAACACCACCATTACCATCTGTGCTCTCGTAACCACCAGGTGAAGGTCTAATGTTGCTGATCTGAATTGACACATCAACAAAACAAGCGTGGTCGCTCGAATTCTGCGGATCTGCACCCGGAAAGAAAGAAGCCTTAACCTCTTCAGAACTCCACGTGCGTTTTGGGGACAAATTACAGCAGGTGAAACTTGAGTGAGATAATGAATGCAGTGAAAAAAGTCTGAAAAACGCAAACCTTGCCTTCCTCGCTGTCTCTAGGACGTCCGCACCCTTGAGCAAAATCCCACGCTCGGCGGCCACGCTGGTCCCCACCTGAAATATTTCACACGCCGGAAGAATAACTCCTATTTCATGATCTGTGTATTTGACGGCAGGCAGAGATCCCTGCAGATCCCTGGTCTGTGTATATGACCTGCATGGGGTGGGTCATGTTGCCGGATAGGAGCTGTATGACCTGCATGACCTAGCACATGTGCCCTCAGTTCGATCTGTCCTACACAGATCGTTCTCAACGTATCATAACGACAGGTATACGATCTATATGATCTATATGATACATATTGTCTATCAATAGATGATCAGTATCGTGATCTGTCCCATGTTTGGAATATTTGCAGGGCAGCGGGGCAAAATACCCACGCACAGTGAGGAACCCTACTTGTGACCACAGCATAACTTGTCCAGCTAGCTAGCCACACGTGAGGGGGGGGGGCGGCGACAGAGGACTTGGTGCTCGCAGTACTCCAATTGGTCAATTTGTTTCAAAGGACGTTTCCGATTGGTCGAAAATACCTGGTCGATAGGTGACGTCATCCAAGGGTTGTTACGCCACTTCCGGGAAGAGCGAAAATTTCACAATTAATCGTGGATAAGGACGTGGCTTCTTCTTCAGGACACCTTTTGGGTGTTTTTTGTGGATCATTCTATGAAAAATTGCAGGCACCAAATACATTTCTAGGCGAGTTGCTGGGTTAGGCAGCGCAACGTAAACAAGAAGCTGTTGAGTGCGCCTACCCCTAGTCTCCGGATCTGGCGATGCACAATTAAGAGTTCGTGAGCCACACGAAACCGAACAGCCCCGCCGAAAGAACGAGAACCCAGCGATGCCGACAAAGTAAGAGGCGGGATCAGCATAAAGTAAATCAGACGCTGGAGTTCCCGACACCTATAAGCACACGACGTTTTTATCCCCTATGCTATTAATAGCAATATTTTGGCACAGTTCAGCGTTTTTATGAGCAAGAAAAGTAGCATAATTGTTTTCTTCTTCGAGCATTATTATTGAGGAATGTAGCATATTTATGTTATACCTTTGTCCAGCAACGGGCTTAAACGTGGATGAAAGAGCAGAGTCGATAAGACTAACGTACAGATAACCCGGCACTTTCCCCTGCCCAAAAATCAACCACACGGCCAAAAAAGGCACGCAACAAAAGCGGCTCTACCAACACCAGATATCATACTGGAACTACAGGGACAGAGTCGGGGCTACCCGTGTTGCGGGCACAACGTTACCAGTGCCGTTCGCTCGCCACCAAAAACAACGCGCTCCTTACAAAATGCCGAAAACCGCAACCCAAAACGCACCATCCACCGGTATAACGCACAAAATCTCGCTTACCATAATCGCCGTCGGTGTCGCTAAACCCAAGCTACACGGACACGCGACAAGGCATACGTCGACCGCAAGGCGGACTCCCAATGCCCACGCTCCACCACTTTGGCCGCTTCCGATCACCCCCGCGAAAGCTTCAGGTGCTGCGCTCGCGGAAGTTGGCGTTGCGCTGAGGAGCGACGGTGAAAGGACGCCCCAGAACAGGAGCGTAGAGGCTGACGCCGCAAAAACGAGCCACGTAAATTTTCCAGCGATAGCGTCCGCGAGCCGCTGTACGGGGGCCTTGCGCGCCTGTGTTGAAGCACCCACAGATCAGTTGCCGACATTGTGAGAGAGGGCGAGGGTGGGGGGGGGGGGGGGACGAGGCACCCCGGTATTTCAACGACGTATTTGTGTAGGCTTCTCTTACGTGCGGCTCGTGATATAGCAAGCCTCGGCCCAGCTAAACAGAGAGACGTCTTGCATATAAAATATCGTAAGGAGATGATACCAGCACAACATCTGGGATGGTGGACGATCGTTGACGCGCACTACCACACGGACGCACACTGCGATAGCGGTGCAGAACCTGGAACAATATCTCACGTAGGAGGTCTGCTACTAATCGTACGGTAAACGTGCACCTAAAGAGTGTCAGGCCCCTCATGCGAGCAGCTCTATACCTCATCCTAAAGCTGACTTTTAAAGAAACACCCAAGCATGTTAACCCCGTGGCTCAGCTATTTTTATTTTTTTCTTCATCCCATTTAATATCCTCGCACTACTCTCACGCTCCCTCCCAGCAGTAACTGAGATCCGGGGTCGCATAGCGGGCCCTTCTCCCCCCTCCCCACTACGGTATGTGCCTTCACTTTTATCGCGAGAATAATTCAGCATTTTCTTCCCTTGTCGACTCGCCGAATTGTGTGCAATGAAAAAAATAACATGAAAAATAATGCGCAACTCAGACAGATCACGATCTAGATCATCTAGACCATCTACAGTAGATCCTGTGCCTGCCGTTGTGAGATGTTGCGCAGGATCCGTACACAGAGAGAGTACAGCCCCAACCCTGGAAACGCTAGCTGTATCACGCAGATCGTACGGCTCCAACCCGGCAAGATGAACTAGATCATACAGATTACCCAGATCTTCCTCGAAATATCGGGATCCACCAAGTGGGGATCGGTGATGTACCCGACGTGTGAAGAAATTTAAAACGCAAACGATGTTCCAACGATATTGCGGACGAGTTCCTCAGTTGGGGAGAGCCGTCAAAATAACAAGAGTTTGCCAAAAAAGCGCTATACCCTCTATCGTCGCCTGCATGACTTACCTGGGCGTCTTCGACGAGCGCGATGACTGATCCCAGCACACTCTGCGCTCCCATCGCCGTAGTCCTCACCCTTACCGCGCCCCCGTCTCCCACGTTCGATGTTCCTGCTCGAACCCAATCACCGGGGCCTTTCGGTACGGGGGCAGGCTCTCCCGTAAGAGAAGACTCGTCTGCCGCGGTGCGTCCTGAGAGAATCACCCCGTCAACTGAAAATCGATCGCTGGGGAGCACTTCCACAGAGTCACCTGCAACGGCGGGTGCAGTGCACAGGGTAGGGCAGCGCGCGAAGGGTAAGCGCAGCGACTGGGCGCGTGCTACGGTAGACAACAGCACTGCAGGAAAAAATGTGACGAAGGAATGGGTGCGCGCCGACGCAATCCGGCCGCGGAGACCCGCTGCAAACAAATCTTGAAGAGAGCACCTGCATCACCCACGGTCTAGGTGTTAGGTCGTGCGGAACGTGTGGGCGGCGATTGACGCGTCTACGGCAGACAATGGCACCACAGGGTGATAGCTGTAGAGTGAGTGTGCGTGGGCGTAATATATTCGCGGTAATCCGCTGCATGATTGAAGACTAGCACATGCGCAATGCAAGGTCTAGGGGTTGTGCATCCGCAAACAACCGCAGAGCACGCTGAGATCCTGTTCCGCACGAAAGCTACGGAAGACCCTCCCCGCAATATGCATGCCACACGTTGTACCGAAAGCCATGTATGGCCACATCTGCTAATTTTCTTCATCACCACAGCCGCCGTCCCTGCTTTCCCCCGGGAACAATCTGTCTTCGGGAAAAATCGCGTTTTATTCGGGACTACCTCGCGCCAAGAAAAGGAGCCGCGAGCCACCCCGCCCCGCCCGACTTACCGACGCAAACATTTGCCGCCTGCACTTCTGTCACCCTGCCTTCAGCGTCGACAAGGCGTACCTGCCCATCAGTGCGCCGGTAAGCATCGACAGAGAGGGGAGTGATTAGCACGAGGCGTAGATTTTGTCCGGTCTCACGAGCACGGGAACACAAATTCCACGACGGAAAGCAGGTTGACGAGGTAAGGTAAACACTGAGCACTAACATATCCATGTGCAGAGCCGTGCGGTGGGCACAAGAGGTGGTCAGGGGGGGGACTCGTACATATGGGAAAACACCTACCAGGTACGTACTAGCGCGCACGTATCATCGCGAGAAAGCAGCAGCGGTCGGAAAGGAGCACTTGGTCCTAAGGTACATCGTACTCTCACGGGGAAGTACTCAGAAACATGCGCACGGCACGGGCTTGTATACCCTTTGTCTCCACGACTTAGGCATTGAAAACCCTAAAAAACGCCGCGACTACACGAAAACCAGAGGCCTTACAGTTACGCACCGAACCGGACAATCTGATAACCAATTCCTGCCTGAAGTTTTTCTAACTGGTCAATGTGCTCGAAAGGAAATCTCTCAGCTACATTACAACGTCGAATTTACCTTGGTGTGAAATAACTGCTTCTATGATCCGTTACCGATTGGATCGACGAACGAGATGCAAACCTTCCGGCCGAACGGCAGACAGTAAGGTCGAGTACTTGGTCGTCTCCGGGATAAGCACCACCAGGCAGAGCAAAACTATGTATTGGCACCCAAAACTATCATGTTATACATTGGTGAATGGCGAAGTAAACACCCACGTGATCGGGCCGGGCATCGAACAGTCGCTGTAACCCTTGCGTTGCCTTGAGCCTCTGCCTCGCTTCGAGAGATCGGCCCAGCAGGACGGCTCCGAGCAGCATAACCTTCGCGAACGGTGTAGGGAGAAAGTGACAGGAAGTCAGCTCCGGGCAAGCTATGTAGGCAACTTCAAGTATTTCGCGAGCGTTGCACACGGCCGTGACCGTGATAACACTGCGTATCCACCCACCCACCCTCCCACCCACCCATCTACCCGAGTCACCACCACCACCACCACCACCAACAACAACAACAACAACAACAACAACAACAACAACAACACAACAACACGACATGCAGGAACGACAAACCGGTTCATGAAACGAAGCCGTGAGGCCGAGAGACGGATTCAGAAGCGCCGCCACGGACGATAAGTACACCGTCAACACGCCTGTCGACACGAGAGAGTTCATGTCTGGGGATAGCCGTCGAAGAGCTGCTAGCCCAGACTTCACCAAATTAAATCCTGACGATTCATCAAGGCGCAGAAGGGGAGGGGGGCGGGCGGGCGTACTCATTTGAGGGGGGGGCGCACTCATGTGCTGCTTGCTTTAGTCGTTGACCATAGGTTACGCCTCCACTTTCTAAACCGAGCAGCATTCCTACCCCTTATGGAGGCACCTCCAAAATGTCGGGGGGCATGGGGAAATACTTTTATGTCATGCTTCTGCCGCGCAGAGGTTAAAAATGTGGCCGGATCAGCGTCACGAAAAACGGGCCGTATTTTGCAGGGCGACGGCCATCTGAGACGAGGGAAGTACCGCATACAGAGCAGCAGGAAGAGTTTGAACAGTTGCAGACTAAAATAAGCACGTGACTATCGGTAGACCACGGAAGCTTCGCTTTCGATGCGTATTGTCCGCTGTGTCGACTTGTGCCGGCGGGCTAACACGCATTGCCTGAAACTTAGAGCTGAGCCGGCACGACTTGAGTCACCAACTAGTTTACTAGTTGGCCATTTTTTTTCAATTTCACTTGTAATTTCTAGCTTCTGGACAAGCCGTGGTCACAGATTTCGTCCCTTCTCCCCGCCGGTAAGTGCCTTCATTTTTATCGCGCAGAGGGTTTAGCATTCCCCACGCTCGTCGATTTTTCATCGAACTTTGCGAACTCGCACCCTCGCGCTTTCCGCAAATCAACTTTCGCTACAAGCAAAAGTCCCTATAAGTACGAGTACTATCAATAGTATGCACTCGGGGGGGGTTGAACCAGCGAAATCGACCTTGGTAGGTTACGAGGTTAATCCACTAGACTATCGGGGACGCCGACCTACTACGAATCGCCAGTTGTTTCTCGGAGGTGCCAACTATCCACTTTGCTGCTTTCTTCCGATACAGAGCGCTTGCCGATATAAATCATCTACAAGTCTAGATATGCCGTCTAGCGAATTAGTTACTAGCTGCAAGATTCTCCCGACTCAGTTGTAAAAACAACAGCAAATAAACTAAACCCTCCAGTCGGACCTTTTTTCTGCATTCAATAATATCGCCAACACGTTCGCCTGCCGAAGACGAGGGCAGTGAAGAAATACGCTACACAACAGAAGGTTTCTTATAGTGCCGGTTAAACAGTGCTGCCTGCCCCCTATAGCGCCTATGAAACCGCTTGGCACGTACGGGAACAACCAGTAGTGGCATTGCCCCGAATAGCGCCGGTTGCCGCCGCCGGCATATTTCCGGCTGGTGCACGCCGGCGCTATAGAGGGACCAATCATGGATCGACATCGCACGACCAGCCAGCAGCAGCGGTATGAGGCGCAGCGCCGGTTGCCGCTAGATATAGTGCCGGTATTTCCGGCCGACACAACCCGGCGCTATTAGAGTGACCAATACTGGATTGGCATCGCACCTGGCCCCGCCAAAGCCGCCGTCGCAACTCCAGCCTGAAACCAGTCGAACCATCCGGCTGGCAGCGAGCCCAAGGCCCCAAGCGATAGGAACCCGTGGGGCAGCAGATGGTGGGCGTGGTGCCCGAGGTGCGTCACGGCAGAGACGGCAAGGAGAAGCAGGCTTAAACGCACCCGCCTTTCGGACTCCGCTGCGTCCCGCTGGTGGCGCTGAGCGGGTGAGACCCGTCTGTAAGAGGGAGTAGCGAAAAGGTGGCAGTACGGGCGGGGGGATGGGAGTGTACTCGATATTCACGCATGACCGTAGTCGTATGACCATATGGTATAGTAGCTATTAGTAGGTATTAGACCCTCGCATCCCTACAATGCGGGGATGGAGCATGTCGGGTTTTCACCGACCAGGCAGGCATCTCGTGCACCAGGAGCGAAGCGCCGTGAGGTGTTCGGCGAGTCGCATGAAGGATGGCTGTAGGGGGGGAGGGCATACTCATTTTGTGCATAGCGGTAGTCATATGACCATAGTTGGGAGGGAGGGTAAGTTGGCGCGAGAAAATCGTGGGAAGTCTCAACAGACACGTTCTATTACGGGGTATCACATTTTGGCGGAACCGTTTCCGATTGATGATCAAGGCTACCGTATCATTGTGTTATGATATACCCCCTTTCTTCACTTCAGGCTTTGGGCTATCATACCATACATACCATACATACTATCATATTATCATACCACACATACATAATATACGTACTATCATACTATCATACTCGCACGAGTGACTCTGTACCTCACTGACAACGAGACTCTGGGCCATTTGCTTGGCGCAGCATACCTAACCTTTCTATTGCGGATTAATTTCGCAAACTAAGAACAGCACGAAAGCGCGCAAGACCGCAAAGGAACAGGGGAGTCACACGATCGAGTGGCCCCGAGCCGCTGCAAAAAGAAGAAGGAAAAAAAAAGTGACCCCTCTACCCTAAGTTTGGTCCGATGAGTCTGCTCAACTTATCATTCTTCTACCCAATAACCATGGTACAGCGGAATGTGATATGTGTTCTACTCTATTTTTTTTGCATGTTATATGGCACATGCCTACGGTTAAAGGTGCACCATGTGTGTGTTCTGAGGCTCGTAACCACTTGAGGATCTCCATACTATTAATAGTATACATACCTCACACAAAGAGCTGACTTACTAATGGAGTAAAACTGAAAGCGTTATCACCCGACGAACAAACCCAGGGCCTATAGGTACGAAAAACCATCACGGTGCAAAACAAGAACGACGTTCTTGACGATCAACCCGACGATATTGGGTTGAGGGCCCGATGACCAAACCCAGGGCCTATAGGTACAAAAAATATCATATTGCAAACGCACAACAAGAACGGTGCCATTCCGACGGTTTTGGGCAGAGAAGAGTTAAGGAGCCCCCCATCATTCATAAAACAGTTTTGCCAGAACAGTGTTAACCTCTCTCGTAGAACGCGTCATATATTTAGGCCGTGGAGCTGTTCACGGGGCTGGTTGCACTCTCAGCTTTCGCCACGTCAGGTTTGGGGTGGGGCATAGAGCTCCATTCCAGTGAGGGAGCCTCAAAACAATCAGGCGCTACACCTATAGACGCGAGGCAATCGTGGTAACTCCCAATAGCAGTCGTGCATTCCATCCTTCGTTCGAGCCGAGCTCACACCAACACCCTTAACACGCACTTCGTTGCGGTAATGCGTTGTGGACAAGGTTGGTTTTAGCAACACGGTTCAGTGCAACAGCGAGATTCAACGCGCCTTTGTCATGAGGCGCGGGGAGAATCAGACGCTGTTTGCCAGTTGCAAAAAACGAGCGAAAATGCCCCACGTAGTTTTTTTACCCGTACAAAGCTCAGATTCGTAAACGATCGAATTAATCCTGCAACACAAACTGGCAACTAAGCACCGGCAAGTAAGCTGGTCGCGTACTTCGACAGAGGTAGCTCTTTGTGGCGGTGAACTATTTTTTTGTTCTCATTTTGACTCGCATAATCAAGTCTGTGGTCACAGGACAGCCTCCAGTCACTCTGGAGTGGAACAATACCCAAGGAAAAAAATAAAACGAATCAAAAGTGGGATATTCGCTCAAATATCATCGCTGAAGCAAGTCGTACATCCGCCACAAAAAAAAAAAGATAAAAGCGAATTCGGAAGTGAGCGAACGTACGTATCAGGCCCATACGGGTACACACTTTCTTTTTTTTTTGCGCACATCTACTTTCCAGCTTCTAGACAAGCCGTGGTCACAGCTGTCGTCCCTTCTCCCCCCCGGTTCTTGCCTTCAATTTTTATCGCGCATAGGGTTCAGCAATTCCACCGCTCGTCGATTTTTCATCGAGTGTACTATCCCTGCCTGACGGTACGATACTAATGAACTGAGCGACTCAACCTAGTATAGTTGGAACGATTGGGGATTACGATGTCCTCCGGTTAACATCGAGGCCATGGATGGCATTGTTAATCGCGTGCCAACGCGCCCCTTTTCAATTTTTCTCGAAAGTCAGGCTGGTGTTGGGTGAGTGAAGAAACGGACCCGCTCCTTAAGCGACGGAATTCAGGAACAAACGGTGCGCCCCCACCGCCGTAGCATGGTTGAACTACAGAGGAACACAACCATGGTCAGAAAAAAATAGGGAGGACATACAGTAGGTTGTTGTGTCTATGATGGATTCTGAGTATTGCGGTCCCTCCTCATAAGGTTCCTTCTCAAGTGAATCAGCTCCCCACCTCTCATCCTCGCCAAGCGTGCCAGAGTCCCCGGGACCCCATTTTGAGCTGACCCGCATTACTTCCGAGGGGTAGCCTCGCGAAGACAGCGCGTCCACAAGGTCGGCGGGGGTGGTGCTGCGTACTGGTCCGTCCTCAGACTCTGATCAGCCACCAATCAGAAAGAACAAAATGTGAAACATCTGGGTCGATAATATTGCACGAAATAGATTGGAAGCAGCAGAGATCTGCCTGGTATATGACAAAACTCCACATGAATGGGCGCGCCCGACGTATGTATCACTGAGATTCCCAAGTTGAGTACCGACCACTCAATGTTTGTAACTCACAGTGGACGCATTAGTACTTTTTCTGAAGAAATGCAGTCGCTACATAGGATAAGATAATGACGTACTCGCGTTAGCTCGTTTCCCTGCAATCTAGCTCATGGTCACAAACAAAGCGAAACAGCATTTCGATGGACGCAAATACATCGCAGTTCCGTAATACAACTGAAGCAGCAAGCAATAGGGGGTTTTGTTCCGCTAGATCCGCCGGCGGATGAGTCAATTCCTGGTGAGCTTTTCCCCAAGCCTCGGGTAAGCAATACCACCATCCTACACGAGAAAAAAGGTATGAAGGGTCTGCGTGGAACTCTCTTTACCAACCGGGTAGGCCTCACGACGTGCCAAAGGGGCATGAAATGCGTGCATAACGATTTGCTCCAGTTATGCGTATTACTTTATTTTCTTGTTTCTGAGGCGTTCTTCTACCCCAGCGTCAAGGGGAGTCGCGGAGTAGAGTACGGCGACGAGTCAACATCCTTTGGGACCCAGCCATATCGATAAAAAAAACTATGAGTGCGCTCCGCTAACACGTCTAAGAAGAGCGCGCAGTCTCCAAGTATCATTGTGGTTCACGGGTGCAGTACATCTCACTACGATGCCCTTCGGAGACATCTGTTACCCCAGCAGCCCGGGTGGCCTGCAGTGGTGTGGCCGATGCTTAAAAAACCGTCAAACCACAATTTCGACACGTTTTCCCTCTCAGGTCTCATAAGGGTTAACGTGAGAACAACCATAGCAACAATGAACAAAATACAGCATTTTTCGTGCTCTCACCGGAAAGGGTGACGGTGGCGGTGTTTGTTGCCAGGTTAATGGACGCATCTCGCACCCCTGCTACCGCCGCGAGCGCCGCCTCGCCCTTGGACACGCACCCTCCGCACTTGCATATAGAACGGATCACGAATAAGAAAATCCCTTCATGAGAATGTCAGACTTGCCTTTTGGGGGGCGCTACAAGAAAAAGTTTGGAATAAAAAACTTGTGCTCAAGAGGCAAGCGCTACACCAAAACTTTACCAGGTACCAGGTTTACAATAGCCTGTGCTAAACGATGTTCATGGTTGACGTCACAACACAGTGTCAATCAAGCCTTGCTCAGATTAGGCATTTCTTGTAGGCGGGCATACTGTGTTGGTACTGGTAGTAATACTGGTAGTACCAGTGCCCGCATCCCGCATCTATACTGGCAAAGGCGCGGTTTGCGCGATTCTCGCAATGAAAGATGAGGGAGCCTTGCAAGGGTTTCGTTTAGAATGGTAAATATCGTTTTCGCGGCACCCGGGTACCACATATGATTGCCCTTGGCTGTTGGTGATACCCGGGTGCGTACACGGGTACCCGCAGAACTTACACGCTATAAACCGATAGGTGTGGCACTTTTGAGCCACACTGGCTCTTACAGACAGGTTAGGAGCGACCGAAAATCTTTGGATTCGGTGCGAATTCTACAATATGTTACGACAGATACCTATCCCATGGCACTGCTGTGCATCGACCCACGCTGCCATAGAGGTAATACTCGATGAAAATTCGACGAGCAGTGGGATTGCTGGACCCTATGCGCGATGAATTTGAAGGCAAGAACCGGGGGGGAGAAGGGACGACAACTGTGACCACGGCTTGTCCAGAATCTGGAAAGTAGAAGTGTGGAAAAAAGAAAGAGGTGCACAATTTTGGTTCTGAGGCTTCTCATCTGAGGAGGTCTCGTATGCGTCACCCACAAACCGACTTCGACAAAAACTGAAAGTGCAATCCGATGAACACCCCCATGACCTAGGCATACAATAAATTCATAATTGAAAACAAAAGAACGACTTTCAGGCGATTTTGGGTCAAGGAGCCTTGTCATTCAGACAATAAAAAACCCAAAAAAGTGTAATTGTCGTAGAACGCGCCCATTGGGCTTAGCTTACGTTTGTTTTACCAAAGTCGGTCGTTGGGTGATGATGAATAGAGATTCTCAAGTGGGGAGATGAAGAAAATTGTGGTGCTCCGTCACTTTTAGTAATATTTACCATAGAGCCACGTAATGAGTGAACAGCATCGTTGTAAATAATACTACACCGATTTTACGAGCGTCCAAAATAAGAGAAAACGGACATAACCCGTTAAGAACTGCAACCACGTTTTAGGGGACAAGTTACCTGGAATTAATGCGGGAAAAATTTCGCAGTAGCAAAAGGGCTGAGAGCGGTCAACACTGATTCTACGATAGAGTCGTCCCCCAAAAAAACCAGCGATTATATTTAACGAACGTTTCAAGGCTGCTCGACACGAAGAAGGATACCATGAAAAGCATATCGTCGTGTATTTCCGGTATGCAAAGGACTATCGAAGGGTGACGTCCGGGCGGCAAGGGGAACCGTATATTAGGAGATAGGGCCGGGAGCTGGTTTCAAAACCTGCGACTTTGTTAAAGAAATGCTGGAGGGGCTACCGTGGAACGACTCTCAAGTCGGAATGTCACGAATTGTGACGCCTAACTAAAACCTACATGATACCTAATCTAAGATAATCGCGGCACGGCAGTAAGAGCGGTAACATCAGCCTGTTCCCAAGGACTCTTAAATCGAGTATCCTTCAGTGCTGTATTCCCGGAATGGGAGCGCCATGCTGAAGGGGTAAAAAAACATGCCGATGGTGTGATGTTCAACGTCAACCAACCTTGAGTCCCCGCACGTCGAGCACCACATGTGTCAGTTCCCTAGCGGTGTCCCACAGCACCCTCGCTGGGTACCCGGCCGAGGCTGTTATCCTTACCAGCTCCGCAGCCGATGGCGTGGAGTCTTTGTTGGCCACGGTTACGACTCGCGCTTGCCTTGTCGCCAAGTTCACCGATGCCTGTATATACCAAGATGACAAAACACGAGCACCACAATCAGACGTGTCAGCGGAGACACGTGCGGTTTGTCGTCATCAAGGGACATCCTGGACACATCCTCATCGGTCATCAAGGGACATCCTGGAGGTTCCGAGTTCAACAGTTGATTTAGTCTAAAACATTAACTCCTTTGGGCTATGAATAATCGGTCTTATTTGCCCGGTTACTTGCGCGGTCGCTGATTGTCTTTTCGCAAGTCTCCAAGAGTTTTTTTTTTAATAGTTATACCTGGTTATTACGTAGCTCACAGGAACGGCCTGTGTTCCCCCCTTTCAACCTGCGACACGCCCGGGGGGCTCCAGCCAACCACATCCCGATCCCGAAGAGGAAAAAACTCGTAGCATCGGAAAACTCGTACCTGTTACCAGGCATACAGTACACCGGAACCGCAAGCTTAAACCGTGTCGGAGCCGGGTACAGCGAGCTGAGACGCTTGACCCTGGTACGATATTTTCAAAACCTTTCAGAAAGAGAACGCAGTAACACAAGCATTATATCGGCACGCTGCTCGCGAGTCGTGCGCCTCCATCCGCTGCTGTTTTGAACGCGTTCCCTATCCCAGCCCCAGCGCCCGGGCTGCTTGGTGTGGCCTCATAATGAAATGCAGTAATCGTACCAGGTGGCTTGTTTTCGACATGTTCTTCCCTCTGGAATCCCGAAGAAGTTAATTCAGCTTTCCCCAATAGGTTTCCATTGCTGTACCTTCTCAGTAAAAGTAACTTCCGCAAGAATTATGGGGAAGCTGCTAATTATATGATCGCGATCTATCACACTATGATACTGTAGCGCCAAGCGGATCAAACGCCCACCCAAGATCCAAGACGGTGCGCGGAGCCTACCGTACGTACTCGTACTAATTTAGAGCAGCAGCAGTTATCGAGGGGTCTTGTGCGGAGAAAGAAGAAAATGGCACTCGTACTCAAGTGATGCTCGTAGTACGTCCTATTCCTCCGATGCCTTTGGTATGGAGCTTGGCACGTGATAGAGTCGACACCACCATATTATTTGACATTTCAACGACGTTTCAATCCCTGATCCTAGCCCCGCGTACTGCTGTACCTGGTACCGGATATGTCTCGATTGAACAAACTCCGGAGTCTGCAATAGGAATATTAGTAGTATCGTGTCGTATCGGGTGCCAGGTACAGCAGTACGATCGTATACGTCTACCGCTATGATACTACAAGTATGCACTCGGGATACTTCGAGCCTGGTACTCGACATAGACTAAAGACAAAAAGCTCCATCTCGGCGACATCGTGTACAAGTGGGGTTTCCGATTTAAGAGAGTCCAAACTGAAAGATAACCCTTACCACTCGTACCAAGAACAAAAATCAATCTATACTAATTCCAAGTATGTTATCCCGAAAAGCGTGGGTGCAATTATTTTGGCCAAGCACACGTCTTGTGACACCTGTGTATATTAGTCGACAGGATACCCAATCTGAGATAAAAGAGGACGTAGCAGCTCCCTGTTGCTATTAATGGTACCAGGTACCAGGTAAGTATTAACCAGGGCTTTTCACGGGTCGGGTCTCTCGCGGGTCGGGTCGGGTCGGGTCGGGTCGGGTCGGGTCGGGTCGGGTCGGGTCGGGTCGGGTCGGGTTGGGTCGGGTCGGGTCGGGTCGGGTCAGCTGACCCGACCCGACCCGCGAGAATTTCGAGACGTCTTGACCAGACCCGACCCGACCCGCGACATTTTGAAAACCTCCTGACCCGACCCGATCCGACCCGCGAGATTTTGGAATCCTCCTAACCCGACCCGACCCGACCCGCCACAATTCGGGTGACCCGCGAGATGCGGGTTTCATGCGGGTCAGGTCGGCTTGACCCGTGACATTTTTCACGGGTCAAAGCATGTATACCTCGGTCGGTTGGTTGGTCCTTGGTCTCTCGTACTTTCCCAGGATGTCGTGTTCTCTGGTTCTTTCTACCGGTATTGTTTGCAGCAGCATTTTGTGGTGTGCGCGCGAAAAATGATAAAAAAAACGCATCCCACACGCATGAGCAATTAGCTACGCCCGTAGCGCTAGGCCACCGGGTCGACCCGACGAGCGACCCGACGAGCGAGCTAGTTATATGTGCAGTCTACGGCCCCGGCAAGCAGCCTAGCTGAGCCGCCTCCGGCAGCAAGCCCACAACTGGGACGGTGGATCTGTCAGCAGGGGCTGCGATCCGCGAGGATGCGTTGTCTGCTGCTGGTCCTTGCTGCTGTGCTGCTGCTGCTGTGCTGCTGCTGCTGCTTCGACGACGACTGCTCTTGCTTTTTTACGTTTGGTCACATTTCGTACTCGTATGATAATTCTCGAGCTAGCTACTACTACTGTATCTGTCTTCTATCTACCTGGTATATATATGCAGTCTCCAGCCCCGGCAAGCAGCATAGCTGAGCCGCCTCCGGCAGCAAGCCCACAACTGGGGCGGTGGATCTGTCAGCAGGGGCTGCGAACCGCGAGAATCCGGGATCTGCTGCTGGTGCTTGCTGCTGCTGGTGCTGCTGCTGCTGCTTCGACGACGACTGTCCTAGCCTTTTTACGTTTGGTCACATTTCGTACTGATATGATCGTATGGTATTATCACTACTGTTGTTACGGCTTTACAGTTCAGCCGGTACGGGATTCGCGTCACACCCTATGCCTTGGTACGAGTAGCTACTGCCTGTGATTGTTCTACACGCTGTGATGACATATGATCGGAGCATCGGCACGAGAGAGGCAGGAAGCGGTAAGTTTTGTATTATTTACGGATCCGCGGGTCCGACACGCGGGGCGTCCGCACGGCAATGGCCCTCAGCTGTAAGTTTGAAAAAGGCGGATCCGCGGGCCAGATCCGCGGGTTTGACCCGCGGGTCACCCGAAAACAACTCGCGGGTCATCATGGTTTGACCCGCGAGTGACCCGTATCTCGCGGGTCATGACCCGACCCGACCCGTGATATTTTGAAAACCTCTTGACCCGACCGGACCCGACCCGACCCGCGAGATTTTGAAACCTCTTGACCCGACCCGACCCGACCCGACCCGACCCGCGAGATTTTGAAGCCTATTGATCCGACCCGACCCGACCCGCGAGATTTTGAAACCTCTTGACCCGACCCGACCCGACCCGCGAGATTTTGAAACCCCCCCGACCCGACCCGCGGGTCGGGTTATGACCCGTGAGAAGCCCTGACATTAATAACGGCTCTTAAATCGGATACCTCAATCACTGATGTATATCCGGTACAGCAGCATGTAGGGTACAGCTGCAGTGAGTATTCTTATCTTTGTCTGTATCCCCAGATTTACACATGTACATGAGTGGCTAGTCCAAAATCATGCGTAATGCAGAAATATATCCTCACCTCCAGGACTCCGTCGACGGACAGCAGCGTGCGCTCGACCTTAGCAACGCACGCACCGCAGGACAGCCCTGACAACTCAAGGCAGGCCTCCCTCTTATCTCCTTTCGCACAATCTCCACCCCTAAGAGAGTGCAGAAAGCGGCGCCCTTCGAGCGGAAGAGTGCACCCTCCTCGGCACGTCTGAATCAAACCGTGCGGCCACCTCTTCTCCTTGCGTCGTCCCCCATGCTCGGTGCCTCGCAGCGTCAAGTCAGGCTTCGCTTCCGTGAGAGGGAGAGGCGGTGCCTTGGCGAGAGCCAGAGGAGGTGCGGATGACGAGTATGAGGATGTCGCATACCGACAGAGGCTACTACTACTACGACGGCTTGCAGCAATCAAGGTATAGCCCCACAAACCACGAGGGGGGCGGAGAAGCTGCATTGCATACCCTACACGACGCTGAGTGGACCCATTGCACCACTAAAGACGCCTCACTTGTGCAGGCCAGAGCACCTAACAAGCACAGCAAGCCAGCGCAAAAGCTTGAACACAAGAAAGGCGGCGCAATTAAACTTGAAAACTTGCGGCGGGTTTGCTTCCCTTTTATCCGAATAGTCACCTATTCCCTGTTCCTGTTCGGTATATTCACTGAAACGGTCGGTCTTTTCGTGTTCTCATCCCTCTAGTCTTTGTCGTCTTCTCGTGTGTCGTGTACAAGCGGTACGTATCAAGTGGTGTATAGTTTGCTCTGTTTCCGTAATGCCTCGCGTGCCTGTGCTTTCCAGTTAGATCGCTATCAGGGTTTACGTTGCTAACTCTGAACTAAATAATTCAACGCCCCCCGTATTCTAAACGCTTTCCCACGCACCACCAACAATTATTGTCGCAATTGCCTCTCGAGCTTGTGCTTACTACGGTAGTAGAAGCACGGGCTACATTTCAAGGAAATGAGCTAAATACGATAGCATCATCACAGTCATCAACATGACACTCTCCTGTGAGTAAGGGAAGCGAACGCAATGCTCACTGCTGGCGCTGTCAGGAGACCGGTGCATCAACGGAGCATCCGAAATGTCTCCGACACAGATCCGTTGCCAGACATCGTAGGCCGTCTTGCCAAGCTCGAGGCAGCCAATTTTTCTTACGATGACCTCCTGCTCGACTTCGCCAGCCGGAGGCATCTCAATCCTGTCAATCCTGTCGAGGAGAGGTCGGTGGGGCAGGTGGGGCGTGCCGCTTCAAACCCGGCCGAGGAAGCAGACGACATCGTACAGGTGCGACGCAATCTTGAGGTTCAACTAGGACCTTTCGTTCAACAATACTTGTTATAGCACCGTGCAAAAAACATTCCCAAGTGAAGTAGTAGTTGCAGTACGAGTAGATGGTCCTAAGAGCGTGTGCGTAGACTTTTGAAGAATGCCAGTACATGTGTTTTTGCTATTATACCATGCTCAAAAAATATCAACTATTAATAAGTGCCCAAGCCTTGCGTACCAGGTATGCGCTAACGTACACTCGTAGACCAGTTGCTTCCAAATCTTGAGTATAACGCGCTTTGGGTTTGTCAATATTACACAATAGACATAATTAGATTCCCATTCATAAGTTATGCCATATCGTAACAGGATGTATCCCTGATTGACAATGTTGCTGGGTGGGCGTCGAATGATCTGCATGGCATATTTGCCCTTGTCTCCTGGTCGAATCTGTATTGCCTTGGTACAGATCCTGCTCACAATATCGTGACGATAGATATAGCACCTATCAGATATAGGGTCTACAGGATCTAGATTGTGATCTGTCCGATGCGTGCAGTTTTACACCAAGCTCTTTTTCGCCTACCGCGCCCAGGCGTACTTGTCCCCGACACAGTACGATAACTTATCGACATCATCAACGACATGGGCATCTGGCGGCAACACCCGAGCTCCGCGAGCTCTACTCGGTTCGAGCACCGTCAACATTGTTCAGAGGAAGAATCAACAGCCTCACGAAAACGTCATCCAACACGATAGAACCCCCCCGTTCTGGCATAAAATAGATAATCGCTTTGAGAGGCCAGCAGAGGGCGGGGGGATTCTTGAAGACCAGTTTATGCCATCCAGAAAAGGGGATGCGCTCTCGTTCATGATCGACACTATCGAGGCACCAAGCAAAAGCGACCTGCAAGTTCTTACATGCGAACCCTTCCGACCGCTAGCTAGCGATAGTGGTCGCGGAGTGTTCGATCCAAGCACTATCCAGACTACAGATCAGGATGATAACAACCTTGAGGGCTACGTCGCTGTGACTCGCAAGGAGACGCATATACCGTCGCGGCAAAGAGAAGCCGGCGAGTCTCGACGCCCTCGACCAAGACGACCAAGCTCGTTAGGGTCCTATCCCGAACAGGATTCCTTAATAAACTGGTACCCGTCGCGTCCGGCTTCAGCCGAAACTGCGTCAGTTAGTCTTATTTCTCCTCGGACATCCAAGAAAATTCGACGCCTTCCAACGCCAGGCCAGATCGAAGAGGACACGCTTCAGGTATCGACATTTTGCGGCTACGGTAGTGCTCACGTACGAGATGGCCATCCGTCGCCGTCTGCCAACCTGTCGGGATATAATTTTCCTCTAGTGTCAAAAATAGGTATACGTAGTATGTTTCGCCTGCAAACAAGTATGTACAGACTAATATACATGCATAGCGAGGTAATGATCTCATGTATGTACCTGTCTTTCTGTCTGTATGAATACCCTGTCTGTCAGATTGTGTGTATGCCCGCGGCGTCACTTGATTGAGAAGAATGTATATATCACGCGGTTAAACGCTTCAATCTAATCCAACTTACACACTTTCCTTCGCGTTGGCCATCATACTAGCAAATGCCGACGGTTCTGGTAGCATCGACAATCGTCCACGGTATCACGCGGTTAAACGCTTCAATCTAATCCAACTTACACACTTTCCTTCGCGTTGGCCATCATACTAGCAAATGCCGACGGTTCTGGTAGCATCGACAATCGTCCACGGTCGGCCACGTCATAAACGACACGCTCCCAAGGGGTCTTCGGCTTGTTGCAAGGCGTAGTCGAGTTTTCGTTCCTCGATTGACTAATTTTATTTTACCCTTCCCCCACCCCCACCGCAATACTCTGGATTAACGATGGCAAATAGCGAGTCGAGCGTGCCATCAAAACCTTCTCCTCACAAGCGCTCGGACTGAGAAAACGCGGCGGGCTGTACTCAACGCTGGGTCGAAGCGACGTGGGTTTCATCGAGGCAGACATAATCGACCTTACGGCGACGGCAAAAATTACCGCCCGGACTGATGAGGCCACGGCGGCTGCAAAGCACGGAGTCAACAGAGGAAAATCCCTCGCGAGACGCAGCGACGGGGTCTTAGCCCAACTGCTAGGACCCAAGGAAAACGTGCCTTTACCGACGGTGTACCCTGCACCTTTCTACGACTTGTCAAAAAAGCCTAGGCCGAGAGAAGGTACCATACCCACGACGAGAGAAAGTACCAGATCAGGAACAAGCGAAGGTACACGGCCCGGGACAAGAGAAGGTCTCAGACCCGGAGCGAGAGAACTTTCGTCTAGAGTAAGCTCCCCCGGTTCTCCCTCCCGCCCCCCGCCTTTGTTGCGGAAACCCTTGGGACAAACAAAAAGAGGCAATGCTCTGGATTTAAAAGAGGACGTCAGTAGTGAGGGTCTAGAGATGAGCGGGCGTGTCACCGTACATGGTGCGGATGGTTTGCAGCACCGAAAACATCTCGACCGTAACGTTCGTCGACTGAGAGCGCTTCTAGGCGAACGGTTTGAGACAGAACTTGGGGGACGACCTAGCAGCCCGTCGCCTTTTTCTGTCGACGAATTGCGGACTTTGGGGGCCGCCAAGAGACGACGATGGGCCAGGGAGAAGGATATCCAGGGGGGAGGTAGAACAGACATTGAGCAGGCGAAGCGGAGAGAAGAAACGCAGGAGGAAGAAGAAGGGAGAGTTACGGCGGAGCTATCACATAATATTGTGCTCAAGAACCTGGCGATGGCGTTGATGTGTTCGGTGCAATCCCGAGCTGAGAGGGAATTCCTGCGCCTGGGATTTCGGAAATGGAAGGTGGAGGCCACAGGAAGTACATATACCTCCCTGCTTGCAAAAAGTCCGATTTCACGGAAATTATTTGGCGTATTTCAGCTGTGAGTTCGATCTGTTAAACAGTCGCTACTCAGCTTATCAAGCCGCGTGGTAAGACTATTTGTCCATGCAGCTAAAAATGCTGTAGTGCTACCGAAGGAATTTCCGCGAACGGACGCCGTGGTTGATCGTGCAAACGGCCTTAGTTGAACAATGCACTTTCCATGCGAGAGAATGCAACGTACAGTTGCCTTTTCCTCGCTCGTGGCCCCCAAAACGTCTACAGTTCACCCCGGGGGGGGAAATTTTCTCGGTCTATTAATAGTCGATGCGGAACTAAAACAAATCCTTCTGATTGCTTTGTTACCAGCACGTTGGAAAACAGTCAAGGGTTGGAAATAAACATGACTATCTTCGGGGGGAAAGCTTACCATCCCACAAACACACCGTTAAATGATGTATGGTGTCCTACAACAGGCGGTCATTGCACAGGGCACGCTGTTGAGATACCTTGACGCCACGGTGCTCATCCAGAGCTGTATTCGTCGAACTTTGGCGATTTTGGAGGCGTCTGATCGCCGACGTCTAAGAGAAAATCAGGTGAAGAGTCGGGGGGGGAGGTTAGGGGTGGGGCTAGGGCGGGGGGGCGTAAAGGTAGCGGCGGGGTAGAAGGGGAAGGGGGGGGGGGGGAGGGGAGTGGTTGGTGGGGAGGGGGGAAGGCGCGGGGGGAAAGGGGAGTTGGGAGCTCTCTGCATCGAGCCTTGGTGATTATGGGAGCCTCTGAACACCGAAGTCTCAGGAAAGACCAGGTGAGGGCGGGGGGGGGGGGCTTGGAGAGTGGGGCGGTGCTTCGGGAGGGGGGGGGTCGGGGCGGGGGAGGTGGGGAGCTGGTTGGGTTTGGGCGGGGGGAGTGGTTGGGGGGAGGAGTTTGGCTCTATTCGTCGAACCTTGGCGATAATGCAGGCATCCGAGCGCCAACGCCTTAGGGAAGGCGGCGCGGGGGAGGGGGGGGTTACTAATTTCAAGCCTAGCCGTAAACTTTGCCCTACTGTGCCCTATGTATTTCGACCAAAAAAGCAACGATTGCGTTATTTCCTAGCGCCCAGGAAGAGCGTCAAGCAGTACGAGCGTCACCATGCTGCCCGCGTGCCGCTCAGCCCCCCTACATTGCAGTTCAGACGCATTCCCTACCCCAGCGGCCCGGATTATTTGGTGTGGCGGATGCCGTAATCGACAGTTTTTATCGACAATTCTTCCCTCTGAAAAAGTTTCAAAGGGGTTAAGACCATAGACAGTCGCACCCGTACAATACCGGAACGGAGCACGTCGGGTTTTTACTGACCAGCCAGACATCGCGTGCACCAAGCGAGAAGCGCCGTGAGGTATCCGGCGAGTCGTAGTGATGGGGAGGGGGAAATTGGGATGTGGTCAGCCACGGGTGACGGTGAAAAAAAGGTGGCGTGTTTTTACGCTGCATTTTTAATGGCAGCGATGTAATCTTGCAATGCCCTTATCACCGAAACCAAATAACAGAAAATGGTTGGAGCCAAGAGTTAAAAGTCGGCGCATTTTAAGCCGGCAAAGAGTTCCATAGGTACCCATCTACCTATCCGGTGTGACACCCGTTGTGGCATGCGAAAAAAATGTAAGCTATAACCGGTGTACGTGGACTTATTTTTTGTATTTCCATGTAGGAATGCGGTCTTGCCCATGATTATCTATAGATGAGGTGCAGCCACTACCCTGTGGTTGCTTCAGCCAACGCTTTTTTCGTGCGTGCCGGCTTGCTTGGTGACAAAGGCAAAAAGGAGAGAGAACAGCAACCTGCCGCCTTGTAAGCCCTCACAGAGCCCAGCAATAGATATCTGACGTGATCCCTGTTTTTGACGCATTGTTCGAGAGATAGATTATCCAAGCCATATCGCCGGTGTTGGCTTGACTTTTGGTTGTTCCCCCAACGTTTTCCTTGGATGCTGGCCGCAGAACGAAATATTAGGGAACAAGATCGCGCAAGCGGTGCGGCGTTCCAGTCCGACAACAAACACAAGCTTGGTATTAGCAATTCTTGAAGCTGTGCACGAAACTCCGACTTCTTCCGGAGGGGATGATAAGCAAACACCCCCCGGTCAACCATTGGACGTTTCATTCAATCATTCGATCTACCTGCATGGCGATACAATTATGAACGATCCTTGGGTTAATGATAGCATGACCGCATGGCCTCAATTTCATATCGACCATTTAATGTTTTTTCATATCGAGCCTATATGTATTGTCGGATTGGTAGACAGGAAGCAGCGCTGAAGCTGCCGGCCTGTTGTGGCACCTTTTTCGAAAAGAGGCGCAAAGCTGTGTATATCGCCGGGTGTGTTTTGACCTTTTCCCCTGGATGCTGCCTGGATGCTGACCGACGCTGTGATAGAGGCAACGGGCAAGGAACAGCGTCGCCCAAGTGGTGCGGCGCAGACAGGAAGCTGCGCTGAAGCTGCAGGCGTGGATTCGAGGGGAGAGGGGTCGCCAGCGTGCGACGGGGAAGCGGCGCAAGCGGCATGCCGCGTTAATGGTACAAAGGAACTTGAGGTGACACACCAATGGATCGTGCCACGATAGAAGAGGCAGAACTTGTTTGGCAAATAAATCTGTGGCGACGGGGCTCGCCACCCGAGGAAGTACTCAATATCGCTGGAATCGCATTTGTGGTTGTAAGAATGTTGTTCGTGTTGTACGGCGGCCACGGGATTGCTCGTCAAGTTTTGCACATTTCATTTTTTTGCCTTAATCCGATTTAGGGTGTTGTGCAGTGCAGAGCTCCTCGCGTGAGGTGTGTCAGGCTAACGAGGGTGCACCCATACCTTGGCATGTCTCCAGAACACAATACCCGTGCAGAGCAGCGTACCTTTTGCCACCGAGTTTCCACTGCAGTATATCGTGTTGCAGATACCCCAAATCAAGTAGACGTGGTAGTTTAAGGGGTTTCGCCTAATCTTGGTTTCTCGTTGAACCCGATTTGAGGTGACATCACACTGCACACCACACGTACACAGCAGCTTGCATTCCCACCGAGCTATCGCTACAGCATCGTCTTTCAGATACTCCAATTATATAAACGTGGGCCTTGCTAATCTTGGCTGGCCGTTCAGCCATGTGCTTCCAAACGGACGAACGACTAAATATGAGCAACTGGTCACCTCTAACTAAACATATCACGTCTCCAGTCGCATTCCTCCGGTCGTTTCTTCTACATCTGTAGATATGGTAGCGGCACGATTTTCTAGGCAACCCGGCGCTCAATCTGCTTTCTCCGCTGGGTTCACCATATACGCATGAGGTTATACCAAAAAACACCTTAACCGTGGTGCCCTCCGCTTCGCGTGGAAACCCAACTCACGCCAACCCATCCACCCGCACGCACACACCCACTCTCCCACCCACCCACCCGTGCAGCCGCACTCTAACCTAATCTAACCCAACCATGTGCGCGCTGCTCTTCTCAGAGCGAAAGCAGCTCGTGCTCTCGCCTGCGCGAGACGAGAGGAGGCAATTCGGTGCAGGGACGCTGAGGCGATTGCTCGGCAGCGAGAGCGCGAAGAGAACGAAAGAGATCGGTTGGTGCTCGAGCGGAAAGCGAGGGAGCTGGCGATACGAGAGGCTCTCTTTCAGCAAAGGTCCGTCAATTTCCGCTACTAGTGTAAACTGTGTGAAATTCTCTAGTCTAGTGGTTTATGTCCGGAAAAACAGGAGTTTGCAGTTGAGGGGTTAACCGAAGTTGCGATGAAACAGTTGGCAAGAGATTCATCCCACTTGTAGAGGTGCAGCAGATTCTAAGAAGTTTCTGAGCGCCTGACATGAGGAGCTCAATACCTCACCATCATCACCCGAAACAAGACCTCGAAGAAGGCATTCGTTCGCGCAGCTCGACCATCACTTCTGTGAGCAAGCCCTAAAACAGAAGGTACTCGTAAAAGTTATCGTACTAGCCGATAGTTCTACAGTTGAGCAGCTCAACCGCACTATAGAGGTCAGAAACGCTTGGTTTGTACCAAAAAATGCAACCCCTACCGCACTATAGAGGGATGAATGACCCCTGTCCCGTATCGTTATCCTTCGGACATGGAAATGAAGTACATTAATGCGTTAAAAACATGAATTCATTTAGTATTTCAAACACACACGCCTCTTTACACCGTCTGCTTCGACGGCGGAACAAAAAGGTGAAATAATAATTACTGTAGTATGAGTTCGTTACATATTGGGCTATACAGACTCCCGACTCCCAAGAATAAAGACGGTTATGGGCCCTTTTTATTCCCCCTTGAACAACACGGGAAAATATTATCAGGCGTTCCGTATTTTTTTACCTGGTAAGTTATTTCTTGCCCACTATATATTTTCGTCTGTCGTTTTTTTTTTTCAATGTAAGACTATTCGCCAATTGCAACAAGCGCGCGGACACGAAAAACATCGTATGAGCACCGCTTGGTGTGCGTATGTTGTTTGCCGTATACCTGTACCGTGGGATTCGTTCATCGGGTTTCGCTCTCACCATACAAAACTCCTTACCGCCAGGAACCTCAGAAAATGTAGGTGCATACTTGCCGTACAATGCGTCGCAGTCTGCTTGTGTTTTCAACGCAACCAACCCGGCGTACCGTTGTGGGCAATGCTGCGACATTGCTATCGTACCCTCTTGCTATGTAAATCACTACGCGATAATCTGCCGCTCATGTGCGATGGCATAACTGGGCCAAATCAAAACGATTCCGGTTCTATTCTTGTGGTGTTGAAAATTGCCGACGCGTATAACACGATACATGCGGTTATCTCCACCAGGGATCTGATGGTGTTGTTGTTGTTTTTTTACTACAGCACCTGTCAGCGGAAGGCCCACAAAATACAAAGCTCAGTTACATGAAGGATTACGCTATTGTAGTAATGTACGGCCCTTTTCACTAGCGAGTACCAGGTATCGGTATAGGTTACTCGCGCAAGTGCCTCTGGATTTCGCTCAAAATTGGACGTATATATTGGCTGGCGCAGAGTAACACACCATTCTATGCCGGCGGTGCATATATACTGCTCTATTGCGAAATAGAAAACGTAGCAATGTGATAATAGCTTAGTATTGCAAAGAAGTTCGGTAGCCTTCACTACCACGGTCGTGGCGTGAGTACAAAACAAAGTGAGCGCTCTACCGTTACAGTGGCCTTCGTCAGTTTAGTGGGCTTGACGTCTGCGGCTGTCGTTATTCATCTCCCACGAAAAAAACTTTGTTGCCAGATGCGATGAAATTGAGCTACGCTTTCGGAGGGAAGGGGCTGCGGTTCGGATCCAAGCCTTGTGGAGGGCTGGTGTGCTGAAGCACAACCTGAGTGCCTTCGTGCGGATTGGAAAGCGCACCCGGGCAATTCGGATCCAGCGGATGGTAAGGGGTGTTCTCGCGCAAAGGGAGCTGCGCAGAAGGAAGGAAGCATTTCAAATCAGGTCAGCACCTCTTTGGCGGATATCAGTCAAAAGCGTGCCAGAGCTCTTGGCACTTGCAAATCGTCCGCTCGCACCTATAATAACGTACGCACAGACAAATCCACAAAGGGAGAAACAGTGAAGGCAGGAGGCGTTTACAATCAGGCCAGCGAGCATTTCGGCGGATATCAGACGAAAGCGTTTGGTGAAGCTCTTGGTATTTGCAAGTCGTCAGTTTGCACCTAAAACACCGCAACCGCAAGACAAGTGCGGGAAGAAGGAAGCGTTTACGATCAGGTCGGCGCCAGCTCGGCCGATAGCAGTAAAAAAACATGGTAGAGCTCTTGGCATTTTCAAATCGTGCGTTTGCGTCTAAATTCCGTTAAGCGCGGACAAGCGCAGGGAGGGAGTTTGGTACCACGTGTTTTGTTAGACAGGTTGGAATTTCCTATTGAGGAGATGGATCATGGGTGTGTTCTAGTCGGAGCGACTTATCCCGTCTCGCGTTGCAAAAATCATCTGTCCGTCATACAGCACTATCCACTATCTTGACCACTCGGTCACTCGGTCTGTGGCGAGGGAGGTCCCCGAAGAGCAACGCTGATGAGATTTTGGTGTTACAAAATCCAAGGTATATACTGGTATAGTATATACTGGTATATTTTGTTAGGCATCATACGTGGCACTAGACCTCTCAGTCACAGTTGTTGTTGGGTATGTAGAAACTATCCACTACCGCAGACAACTGAGTCACTGCTGTGACTGAGAGGTCTGGTAAATACCAGGCAGTGGATAGTGCTACATAACCAAGATGGCCCTACACTGATTTCAAGTAGTTTGTCTCCCAAACGTGGGTGCCGCTCTAAATGGGTAAAGCGTAAGCGTACAGCCTTGGCGAGGGACTTCTCCCACCAGTATTACAGATCCCAGGTACACCGTAGTCACTGAGCTATGCAGTCAACGCTGACCGCATAGCTGGTTCTGGCGCATCTCTAGTAATAAACAAAACCCGGGGTCCACTGGGCTGTGCAGCCAGCGCTGACCGCATGCCCAGAGATCTGGTGTATCCCTAGCATTACCACATTCCGGAGCCCACTGAGCTATGCAGTCAGGGCTGACCGCATAGCTCAGCGGCCTCGTGTATCTCCTAGCAACAGGACTATTCGGGGTCCGTCTGGCGCTTAAGCCAGGACCTCGGATTATTTCAAGAGCTCGTGTTGCAACCCCCTCAGTGAGCGCTGACTTGAACAGGCGGGATTGTGGCGCTTCTTCTTCGCTGGAAGGGTACTTCCGTAATTCACGTCAAAACCAAACAAGAAAAATGGGAGAGAAGGACGCGGGGAGGGCTCCAACTCCCGGTTGTGCTTTTATCAGAGATTGAACCACACAGATAGCTCAGTCAGCCGCCCACGCGTTCATGCTTTGTGCATTCACTCGTCCTTTCTTTCGAATTAACCACCACACTACAGTCGCTGTACATCACTAATAAATAGTGCGGTGCCGTGCCAGATGCCAATGCCCGCATTCAAGTGGGACCCCCAACTATCCGGGGACACTGCGGTACTGTGTAGACCGAGGTCGTGGCAGGCGTTTTAACCGCACTAATCTGGGGCCCAGCACTAGCGCGGGAACGTGATCGTACTGAAAAAGGGTCCCACCCTGATTCCAAGTGGTTTGTCCCCACAAACGCGCGTACAGGTCCGAGGGGGTCACACAAACGAGTACCCGCAGGTTAGATTACGCACAACGCCACACTACGCCACACCGCATCGACGCTTGCTTTCCCTCCACCGCCCAAGGTTGCCTCATCCGATTCCATCCTCCCGTCCTCTTCACAACCAGTCTGAGCGTGAACATAAGGGGACTTTGGATACGATAATGGTCCCTCTAACTTTTTTTTTTTTTTATCCTCCGGCGGATGGGGAAAAATAAAGCTTTAGCTCACCACACTTCCACGTATTTTCATACGCGTCGTGTGTCGATTTAACTCAGTTGCTTTCGCAGCCCAACGCTAGCTGGCGCACCTTCGGGTCCCATTGTAGGTATAGCGTAAGCTGTCCCTATCAGTGGTCTTCGTTACAACCCCGGCAGCGCAAGCTGCCGTTGTATACGGGTGCGTGTGTATGTCGACCCGGCCTGTACCCTGAGGGTCAGTTTCGGTGGAGATAGCCACCCGGAATGTCATCTTTCCGGGTAGTGTGGGACTTGCGCAAGCTCACCCACTAACAAAACCCCTTGCCATGGGAGATGGCCTTCCGCCGGACTTGGTCCAGTTACGGTCCACCCTACCCATTCGGGCGTTGGTCCTCGGTACTCTAACGTTCCGGATGCCTCTATAATACCCGTTGCCCGGTATAGCGGCTGTGAAATGGCTTTGGCACAGATGTGAACAAACAGTAAGTCCTTGGGATGTGTCTCTAATATCCAGATGTTGTGCGCTGTTGGGGGACACAGCTGTGAAGGGTAAAAGCTACGGCAGGGGGGATGTTGCGAATGTTTTCATATACCCCCATGTTTTCGCTACCGGATTGGAGCCGTTTTCACCGCTCTCATGAGTGACTCTGTGCCTCACGGACAAAATGACTTGATGTGTTTTTTTTTCCGCGCAGCATATGTCTATATACAAAATCTGGCGCAGGACTGTCATTTTTTTCTCCGCTTCCGTGGGCTGTCGGCGGGCTGTTGGCGGGCTGTTGGCTCAACAGTCCAAAAACACGTCAGAAAAACAGCAGCCGCCTCTTTTGGTTGAACACGTTTACAGCAACTCCAGCAGGGTATAGTTGAACAAAAAATGCCCCTAGCTAGAGCTAAGCACACTGCCGAGAGGCACAGGCCTACACACTGCTGAGAGGAGCAGACCTGCACAGCTATGTTGACACGGGCGTCTGTACAGCCGCCTCTTTTGGTTGAACACGTTTACAGCAACTCCAGCAGGGTATAGTTGAACAAAAAATGCCCCTAGCTAGAGCTAAGCACACTGCCGAGAGGCACAGGCCTACACACTGCTGAGAGGAGCAGACCTGCACAGCTATGTTGACACGGGCGTCTGTACAGGGCCACCAGTTCAGCACTGCTGTTGCTGTGCTACGTCAGCAGCAGCTGTCGGCAGTTGCAGCAGCAGTAATTTAGAACAATAACACGTTTTGAGCACACTGCACTGAGAGCAGGCACAGCTGCTGTAACAGTCTATATACCAAAATCTGGCGCAGGACTGTCATTTTTCTTTCCGCTTCCGTGGGCTGTCGGCGGGCTGTTGGTGGGCTGTTGGCTCAACAGTCCAAAAACACGTCAGAAAAACAGCAGCTGCCTCTTTTGGTTGAACACGTTTACAGCAACTCCAGCAGGGTATAGTTGAACAAAAAATGCCCCTAGCTAGAGCTAAGCACACTGCCGAGAGGCACAGGCCTACACACTGCTGAGAGGAGCAGACCTGCACAGCTATGTTGACACGGGCGTCTGTACAGGGCCACCAGTTCAGCACTGCTGTTGCTGTGCTGCTGTGTTTTGCACAAAAAAAAACACGTCAGCAGCAGCTGTCGGCAGTTGCAGCAGCAGTAATTTAGAACAATAACACGTTTTGAGCACACTGCACTGAGAGCAGGCACAGCTGCTGTAACAGGCGTCCGTACAGGAGCAGCCGGTTCTTCTGTATATCTGGGGCCGCGGGAGTGGGGCCGGGTTTGCTATTGCTGTGTCTTGCATGGGAGCTGCACCGTCAACAACAAAAAATCGCATACATATGCCACAACGACAGAAGCAGTTGAACAAAAAAAAGTCATAGTTCAACAGAAAATCGTCACATGCCAGCTACGAGCACTGCTGTAAGGCACAGCTGTAAGGCACAGCTATGCGCAGCTGTGTTGACACGAGCGTCCGTACAGGAGCACCCGGTTCTGTATGCAAAATCTGGGGCCGGAACTGTTGGTGGTGTGTTTTGCAGGGGTAGCGGCCCCCGAGATACAATACGGGGTGACCATAGAAGTCCGGGTCGCTGGAACAAATTACCCACCGCCGGCTGACCCTCACCAGCCAAACATTCTCACTGTTCTTTTCCACGCCAATTCCCTTCACTACTGCACTCTGTCACCTTCGAACGCGCACAATAATAATGATAGCGATCCATGACTGAAAACTGCTGTTTTTCAATTATATATTTTTTTTTAGTTTAACATAATATCGTCATACTACTTAGGGGCTGGGTGCGCCGCTCAGCAGTGTTGACACGGGCTGAACATGCGTGTGCGTTCGTACAGGAAGTGGTTCGCGCTGTGTTTCGGCAGCGGGTTGTTGCGGGAAAAGAGGCGTTTCAAATCTATATCACTGTTTGCTTTCGTCTTGCATCACCCCCATCCGCTGTGCTCTCATGAGCCCACTCCGAAGGGAGATCTTGTATAGCTTACAAATTCCATTGCGGACTCACATCGCGAAATCTAACCGCGCACGTCTAATCAATAACACCGCAACGGAATGGGGGGGGGCGCTCGCGCGAGTGGCCCCGACCACTGCAAATAAAGCCGCCGAAACTGACCCCCCGACGGTAGTCTCGGTCGAAATCGGCACTAGCCTGGGTGCTGCACATCCCGCCTTCTATCAGGCATGAGGCTACGGTAGGGGGATCCCTTTCGCGGCCTACTTTGGCAATGGCTAGGGTTACTCGCGCGAGTAACCCCTCTGTTTCTCGTAGCGGTCTTACGCTTTCGTGCCGTTTCGGGTTTGCAAAACAAGTCCGCAATGGAACGGCAAGCTACGCTGCGATAAAACAATCGCGCCAAGCGTTTTTGTCCTCGAGATACGGAGCCACTGGTGCGAGTGGTGAAAACGGCTTCAATCCGGTAGCGAAAGTAGGGGTAACCCCGCTAGCACCGTAGCCTTGGGCCTAGCTAGGTATGAGAAACGACAAATCTGGAGTATCTTCAGAGGCCACGGAACCTGCTTGATGATGTACGATATCTACCATCGTGGGCCGTACCTGCATTCGGCAGACTGGTGTAGGGAAGGGGTGGAGCTACAGATATTGGTGGTGGCTATACACACAAACGTCATCGCGTGTACGACATGTATTGTTTTTTTTTTTGCTGGCGCCTTTAGTTCCCTAGCAGTACGCATGACCTTACCAAACGCAAAACCAGAGCTGCGCAGAGTGAAGGACGATCATTTCAGTGATACCCTCCGCTCCCTCCACGCCCGTCCTCCCTCTGTGGCTTCGCTCGATGTGCCGTGCCGAACCGGCAGATTTCAAGCCGAGATTGCGGCCGCAATAAAGATCCAGAGCCTGGCTCGAAGGGGCATCGCTTGGAACAGGGCGGACGACAGACGCTTCGACAGGAACAAGCAAGTGCCGAGCTTACCCTTACATGCGTTATGCTCACAACAGTTTCAGCATAATTGGGATTGTTTTACAAAGAGCATACTTGGACTACAGCAGTAGCCCCTATGTGTCGGTCGCCCGCTATCGCGCCTGTGACATCGCTTGGCATAGATGGGAACAACCAGTAGTGGCCAGCAGTATGCGGAGTAGAGGCGGTTGCCTCTATAGTGTATTTATTTCCCTCTATAGTGCACATACCGGCACTATAGAGGGACCACTACTTACAGTTGATATCGTAACCCGAATCTTGAGCGTTAGAGTATAAGTGGTGAAATACCAAGGGTAGCTATATATAGCCGGAGTTTGGGTAGGCTTTCATCCATTCTGCTATTTTTTTTTTCCAAAAAAACTATCCTTTAGTCTGTTGGGCTTTATACTTTCTTATTTTTCCCCTAGGTATGCCAGTTATGCGCCTGAAAAAGTCCAATTACGCTACTGCGCTTACGCGAAAAAGTCCAATGACGCTACTTTACTACTGGTAACTTTTATCCCCCTACTGTAGCGTGCATCCCTGTCGTATTTGGTTGGGTTGGGTTGGGTTGGTGAGTGGGTTGGTTCCACAAGCCGGTGACATTTAATCGCTCTCTTACTGCCATGGTGTCTTACCAGCCTTCCACACCGGCACTTACCTCGGCCGTGACCGATCTACCAGGAACCAGCTGGTGTCAACGATGGATGCAGAGCGCGCCCTGCGGAGTCGCAGACACGAGGTTCCATTTATCAAGGCACTCGCCGCAAGGGAGGGAATTCTTGCCGCAGAGAACAAGGGCCAACCATACACCATTGACCCCGTGGCTCTTCAGGTACGGTGTCCCTCTACGTTTGCACAGTGGCCCTTTTTTAGCTCCAACACAAACGAACCTCTTATTATAGTCTAATTCCAGGTGATTTGTCCCCATATCAGCAGTGCCGCACTAGCAGGATTAAACGCGCATTTTCTCTTGACGCGGGCAGCGATAGAGGCTTAGAGCGCTTTTGGTCATTATTGTTTTCGAATGACGGGCCTCTTAACCCGAAATCGTCGAAATGATCCCATACATTATTTTTTAGCAAGCATAAATATATCTTACACCTGAGCGGGAATGTGGCTACGCCTTGTTCTAATGAAGGACGTCTCGTAGAGGGGGGGGGGGGTCGTTCTTTTCTCGGGAATGTTTCCGAGCCAAAACCTCTCCTATCTTTTTTTTTTTTTTTTTTTTTTTTTTTTCATCCTCCGGCGGACCTCTCCTATCACCTCATATCTAGGTCATGGTTTTGTTCGTCGGGGCGCACTTTCAGTTTACTCAACATCATCTTCTGGGTGAGGTATACTATTGTTAGTACAGAGCTCCTCAAGTGGTTATGAGGCTTAGAACACACACATGGTGCACCTTTGCCGTAGCATCCGTCTCTGTATGATCTATACGATCTATACAGCACGACGCTGACTTCCTCTGCTCATAATGTTCTTTCTGAAAGAAAAAGTCGTGTTCTGCGCGTGGCAGCACAGCACGTCTTCTTGTGTCTGTGTGCTTCTGAACGGATAATCATGCCGCTCACATCCGCATGCCATCATGATTGACGGACTCACACCTTACAACATGAAACGCTTTGCCACGATACAGCGTACGCGTAGGTACCTTATTGTATTTTGGCGGGCTCCTGTCGCAACGATTGTCACTGCATGATTGCATTGCTCGACGCAGGGAAGTCTATATGATGACGAGGAGAAACAACATCGTACTCTCGCCGCATAAAGCATTTATCCGATATCGGAAAGAAAATACCCAATACAACAGCTTACTCGTGCGTGATGACTGCACATGAATTAGATACGTATGGACCTCAAATTCCACAATCCAATCTGCTTCTTCGTCGGTAACCCCGCCTGAAATAGGCGCCCAGCCTCCTCGTAAAAACTCCTTTGTATGTTTACCATGTACCAAACAAAATCGACCGATACTGCACAAAACCGACCTTTATTATCAAAACCGACCAATAAGACCAAAACCAAAACCGACCGCAAGCAGCAAAAACGACCGCTACCGGCCCAGTAAGCCTTGTGGCAGTTCGTTCGTCACGAACCGCTAGAATGGTCCATCAAATACTGTGACAGCTCCTTTGTCCTGTGCCGTTTGAAAGGTTTACGTGACTGACAAGAAGCGACAGCTCAACTTTTGGCAAGAGAGCACAGACAGGAAAGCGGCCACAAAGATCCAAGCTTTGTGGAGGGGATATCGACAGGTGCGGTGCGGGAGCTTACTTACCCGTCATGCGCCGATTTTGTCCCTACTACTGTGATACTGCAGAAGTCATTCCACACTAAACCAAGAAGTTTGTCTCCACAAGCATGAAAGCAGTTGTAAAAGTATAAATGGGCGATTGTTAAGCCAAAGTTCATGCTTCGCGCTCTCAGCTTGCCTGGCAAATTCACGAATGACCACCCACATAATTACGGTCGGTTCTTGTTTCGAACGGAAGAGGAAGAAAAATAAAAATCCAAGGCTTTTCACGGGTCATGACCCGACCCGCGGATCATGTCAGGAGGTTATCAAAATCTCGCGGGTCGAGTGGGGGCGGGTCAGGAGGCGTTTGAAATAACACGGGACGGGTCGGGTCGGGGCACGAGGTTTTCAAACCTTGCGGATCGGGACGGGTCATCCTGGCTCGACCTGAACCGTGAAAACGCCTGGAAATATCGGATGTCGCACCACGGCACATCATACAGAGTACAGGACGCTTATTAAAAAGCATGAATAATGCCCCCGGCTGGGTTTCTTATTTGAGAGAGGGTGCATCCTGCGCTGACTTCTGTATGGCGGCTCCCGGATTTGTTGTTCGCGTAGATCCCAACCGGCCTTTTCTTGTTGTCCTGTGTTGTATTAGGAGTCCTATCCTGTACCGTGACAAACTATAGTTACGTGCGCTCGAACAACAAAATCAGAAGCTGAACGACCCCACGCAAAGCGCATATCAGGTGCCTCGCATGCGAAGTGATCAGAAAGTGGCTGCCGCATATTTTCACGTGTACTAATGGCATCCCTGCAAACCTCCTCTCACCGGTACCCTCGCTATGTGGCCACCCCGCGCTAAGGTGGTACGCGTGCGCCGGATGAGGGTTCGACAACGTCGCGAGAAGGCGGAGAAGCAGCGTATCCAAAAAATAAAGGTGCGACCTATCGCCGTAGCACTACTATATGGGGACTAGAACAGCCCCTCGACGACTTTCATTACGAAGTGTAGCACAAATCAGCTGTGGATTCGGCCGGCTGACAGGTCGATACCTTTAGCTTTGGAAAAGCTAAGCGATAAACACGTCGGCCGCGCGTGTTCCATATGATTCCTCGTAAGGTGTCCGAAAGTAGTCGTGAGTAATTATTAGCATAGTTCGAAACTTACGTCAGCTGTGAGTTCGACCGATACAGCAACTGACTTGACCCTCAAATTTTCGTTTGCTGTGTGCCAAGTTAATTCATGTGAAGCTTGGGTGAAGGATTGTTGTTCTTGCAATAAATCGCATAATCAAGTCCGTGGTCACAGGACAGGCTCCAGTCACTCTGGAGCCGAGGAATACCCCAGGGAAAAAACACAAACAAGCCAAAGGTGGTTTATAGCCCAGTGACTCCCCTGGATGCTGGCGGGGTCGAGAGATCGATTTTACCAGCGCGATTGTGATACGGTTTCTAAGGACTTTCGTGGGTTAGGACATTGCTCAAAATTCGCGAGTCGGGTCGAATCGGATCGGGTTGGGTCGGGTCGGGTCGGGTCGGTTCGGGTCGGGTCGGGTCGGTTCGGGTCGGGTCGGGTCGGGTCGGATCGGGTCGGGTCGGGTCGGGTCGGGTCGGATCGGGTCGGGTCGCGTCGGGTCGGGTCGGGTCGGGTCGGGTCGGGTCGGGTCGGGTCGGGTCGGGTCGGGTCGGGTCGGGTCGGGTCGGGTCGGGTCGGGTCGGGTCGGGTCGGGTCGGGTCGGGTCGGGTCGGGTCGGGTCGGGTCGGGTCGGGTCGGGTCGGGTCGGGTCGGGTCGGGTCGGGTCGGGTCGGGTCGGGTCGGGTCGGGTCGGGTCGGGTCGGGCCGGTTCGGGTCGGGCCGGTTCGGGTCGGGTCAGGATGAGTCGGGTCGGGTCAGGATGAGTCGGGTCGGGTCAGGAAGTTATCAAATCGTACAGGTCGGGTCGGTTCACCCTGGCCTGACCCGACCCGCGGGAAGCGACCTAACCCGCGAAAAGCCCTGAAAATACGTCAGCTGCGAGTCCTGCCGATTGAATGATTGATGCTTTTTTTTTTAGGTGAATCTCAACAACTTTCCGCAAATGTTGTTTGGCACTCACAGCTGACGTATCTAAAATATAAGCATGGAGGATTATCCGGAGATCGCACGAAAGCAGCGGAAGGGTCCGATTTGGACCAGGTTTTGAGCCGTCTTCGCGATATCTCGAGCTGAGGTCCGCATCTCGACGAACCGTTCCTGGACGGCCTCGCCTTGCTCGCCCCTCCCGAGTCTGCCGGGGTCGGCCTGGGTCGTTCTCGTTTCGTGTCTTGACGGCCGCTGCTAAATCACGTTTCTGGCCAAATTTCTGTTCCGAAACGTCAAGTGCGTAGTCGTATGTACGTATATAAACACAAAAGCCTGTCCAACATGCAAGCCATCGTTGTAGTATTTCGACGAATAGCCCCGAACTTGTTTATCACGAGCCGCGCGTTCGAATCTCGTGCTGAGCCCCCTTTGTTTTTCAGAGAAAAAAAAAATGTAAGGGTGTCTGCCCTTTTGTGTGCGAGCCTCGTTGTGTTTGAGCCTCGGTGTGTATCCGATAACATCTTACATTTTTGTTCATTGTTGTTGTTCTTCTCTCTTTTTATATTATTTACATACCGGCTCAAAGTGAAAATACTTGTATTTATGCATGTTATACTGGACACTGCTTGCCGCTCGTCCAACCGCTGGTGCTGCCGCTGGTGCTGTTGCTGAACTACACGTGCATAAGAGTTGTGCGGCTGCTGCTGCTGCTGCCGGCACGAACGAGTAGTAACGGCACCTTCATCAAGTAGATCCAAGAACCCCGGCATGTTCTTCGTTTCCCTTTTTCTTTTGCGAGTACGTACACTTATTTTCCTAGTTGTTTTTCGCTCTGAATTTGATGGCCGGAGTTCGGACCCCGGCATGCCCTCGATCTCCCTCCTTTTTTTTGGACTTTTTCTGAATGTATGCATACTTTGCTTGGTGCATGTCCACACAACTGAAGTAGCTCTCGAAGAATACGTCTCTACTTCCTGCAAATAGCACTCGGACTTTAGTTTTTTTCCTTGCCGAGATGCTGCTTGCTGCTGCATAATACGTATTATATATTCCATGTATGCTGTACTTCGAAGGCTTGCCGTTTGTGGTTGTAGCTTGCTGTTGTTGTATTTTCAAGTATGAGCAGTGCGGCTGCTGTTGTGTATACTTTTGCTGCTGCTGTTGCTGCTGCTGCTGCTGCTGCTGCTGCCGCCGCCATACGGCGAGTAGTGTATAGTGCTGTTGCTATGCACACAGCTATGAATAACGGGAGTTTGTGTGTTTCGTGATGTTCGGCGTTCTTCCCCCGCACTCAACAATGATGGTTTTTTTCTCCCCTTGGCAGTACGTAATTTCGCATTTAGGGCCTCTATTTGCCTATGACATCCTCGACCGTTACGGGCATGCGCAGAGCCGCAGGTGGACGTCAGCCCGCCGCGGCGAAGTTCCGCTTGTACTCTTATAAGATCATTCCAACCTTTGCATTCGTCAGGCCGCGAACAATCTCCAGCGAGTGTTCAGAGGGAGCCGTGCCAGGCTGACTGCGAAATCAAGGAGGTATGGCCTCCGCGCCGTCAGGGTTCAGAAAGTGAGTTTTTTGCGATGAAGCCCGGCAGTTCTTCGTGGACCCGAGCTTTCGTGTCGTTGATTTAGTTGCTTCGGGACGACATTGTCTTGCAGAATCATGGAGAACTCCTTGGGTATCTAATCGTCAGCCGTCGAGTATACGTTGTTTTACACGAAGCAGAAATACATAACGATGGAATTAATAACTAATTAATTAATTAATTAATTAATGGTTGCTATCCCACAGTGGCATGAGCTTCAGCATCGATCACTCAAATAAATTCCTACGCAAGATAGAAGAAAACCAAGCCGCAACTACTTGTTCGGGAGGGTAGCAAGGATCAGGGAAGTTGCTTAATCCTTAAATATTTTCAGAGCTTTTCATGGGTCAGGTCGGTTCGGGAGGTGTAAAAAAAATCGCAGGTCGAGTCGGGTCGGGTCAAGAGGTGCTCGAATGCCACGGGTCGAGTCGGGTCGGGTCAGGAGGTTTTTTCGTGTATGAAACATCGGGCCGGGTCACCCTGACCCAATTCGACGCGGGAGAGGAATGACCGGATCCGTGAAAAAGCCTGATTATCTTCTGCACTGGAGGAGACGACACCCGTTCATCGTGAGCCTTGTATGCCATGAGCGAGAGCGTAGTTTCGACGCCGGGCGCAAACACATGTTTTTAGAGCTACACCAGGATATATGGATACGAAGCTACGTCAGAAGTGCCTATTTTGTTCGACTTTCGGTAAAGGTGGCCACGGGGTAGTGGTTGCTGATGTTGCCTGGAATTGTCCAGGCCAGAAGAAAGCATGCCTTGTCTGACATAGGCATAACTGAATGCTTCGTGTAGAGCGGCCGTTGCGAATAGCCCAAGCAGGCTGGATTGTTTTTGTTTCACCTTTGAGCATCACCAACCCAAGCAGTGCAGCCTCATTTTTCGGCTACTTCTTCTTTTACTTTGGTTTTCAAGAGTGTTTCCAAGTCCTGGTCGGGGCCAAGACTTTGGAAAGGGGGGCACGCTTGTAAGGTTCTTCAGCGTGCACGGGCCACTCGCGCCAATGGCGGCCACCCTTATTATTTTGCGAGTTTGTAAAGTTTTGTTATTTCTGACTTCGCGATATTCATATCTCTGCTGTGTTACGTTGCGTCAACAAAAATGTACGAAGGTCTGTTGTTTAGAGCGCGGTTTCTATGCAAGTCTTTAACGTGTTGTGCTGTCTGATTTCGCAATACGCACCTGCGTGGAACCGTTCCTTATGGTGGGCGCCCCAACAAAATAAATCTGAAAGTCCGCTTCAGGGGTAAGATACAGGGTTGCTCGCTCTAGTGACCGGAGCAGGGGAAAAGGGGAATGGCCTGGTACCGCATCGGGTACACTAAACCCGTTTTCCCTGTACGATGCCGTATATTCTACCAGCGCCTTTCACGGGTCGACTCATTTTTCGCGGGTCGGATCGGGTCACGGTTATCCAACCCGATCGGTGACGTTTGAACAATTCCCGACCCGATCCGAGCCGCCCTGACCCGGCCCGATCCGACCCGATCCAACCCGACCCGACCCGACCCGGCCCGACCCGACCCGACCCGACCCGACCCGACCCGACCCGACCCGACCCGACCCGACCCGACCCGACCCGACCCGACCCGACCCGACCCGACCCGACCCGACCCGACCCGACCCGACCCGACCCGACCCGACCCGACCCGACCCGACCCGACCCGACCCGACCCGACCCGACCCGACCCGACCCGACCCGACCCGACCCGACCCGACCCGACCCGACCCGACCCGACCGACCCGACCCGACCCGACCCGACCCGACCCGACCCGACCCGACCCGACCCGACCCGACCCGACCCGACCCGACCCGACCCGACCCGACCCGACCCGACCCGACCCGACCCGACCCGACCCGACCCGACCCGACCCGACCCGACCCGACCCGACCCGACCCGACCCGACCCGATTTGACCCGCGAGATTCTGGAAACCTGCTGACCCGACGTGCTGGTCGAGGTATGACCCGTGAAAAGTCCTGATATATGCTACCTTGGTGAGTTCTAGACTACAAAACGGCACTGGGGAGAATAAAAAACGCGGAGTATGCACGCCTCGAGTTCCCCCATCCGCTATGTCGTCTGCTTCGACGTCGGAAATAACGAAATATCTTGAAATAGTACGAAGTATATCATTAACTCAATGTCGTCTCTTCCCCTAACCTTATAATCTTAGCAGAAAGCGCAAAAGCGTGAGTTAGTAAAAATCGATGAAAATCAGCGAGTATAAGAGTTAAAAAATGGGAAAGCTGAACCCTATGCTCAATAAAAATGGAGACACGTACCGGGGGGGGGAGAAGGGAAGACATATGTGGCCACGGCTTGTCAAGAAGGTTACTGAGGGTAAATAAACCTCCTACGAATTGAGCTGGAGAGTAAAAAGTGATCTATTAAAAAGCAGAAATCGTCTCTCTCCAACGTGGAAAATAAGTTAACATTTTTGAAATAGTATTATTTAATATTAATAATTTGAATTCATCGAACTTCACCAACCCCCCTCTGTATATGCGGGTGATAGAGTTTCCGTGCGCAGCACAAGACTGAACGTGTTAGTCCTGTTGACCCTGGCATTAGCAGGGAAGTCACCGACCTGTATCCTTCACGAGGGAATACACACCCCGTAACACGCGCGATCGAAGTATAACACGCAGCAGGCAAAGCTGAGTTTTTGATCAAAATCCTTTCGGGTTGATCTCACACACACAGCTCAAGTGCATTTTTTACATTGTATATATATATATACCGTGTCGCTCGAAGGTGGAAATTAACCAATGTCGTGAATTCACATCATACCTGGTATGAATTAATTGGCTTCATTCACCCGCACACGGGTCTTTTTTTTTTTTCCAGGTGTGGCGCGGTTTTCTTGGTCGGCGAAGTGCTGCGGATAGGCGCCAGCATGTCCAGGCCGCAATCCTTCTGCAGAGGCGACTCCGGGGAGCCCAGGTGACACGCATACCCGCTACGTAGGATAGCATCGTCTCCTTCGAACATGGCAGTTTACCAATGTCTTGAACTGCTACGAATAAATCAAGTTTCACGCTCACCCCCCGAAATTTCCCTCGAACATGCGAATTAGTCAACTTCTTACAAGGTTCCCCTGCGGATATATGGTTAACTTAAAATCCCGGCGGTGTGGCAAGTTGAAAAGGGGGGAGGGGGGGGGGGGTTCTTGAAAAATTTGGCAGAAAGTATATTTATCCGCCGCGCAAGTAACACCGCAAAAATATTCTGCCGACCAGCCCAAGCGAGCCACCACGCAAGGAACCCGACAAGTATCGCCGACCAGCCCAAACGAGTATATAGTTTAGTCTATATAATAATTAGATTTCACATCCCCCTGCATACACTTAGTTAGATATTTCAATCTACCTTGAAAATACGTTCCCCAAAGTCAAGTCCACTGACCCCTTCAGCAGAAGCCTTGGTCTGTACAGTTATCAATTAATAGACCCTCTTTTTTCTCCCCCACAACTCATCATTTGTCCCCCCCTCGAGCGGATTGTTGGTCTCTGCGGGAGGCGTGATTCCGCCTCGATTCATATTACTACAAAAGTAGACTAGAGGATTAGGGTCAGTCCTAACGAACACTAGAAAAAAAAATGTCAGGAGTCGTGACAAAAACAAACACAAAAAACGCTGCGGTTTCGTGCATCGCGATGTTTTTTTTTTCAGGAATCCCTGTTACGAACGGTTTTCAGGACTTTCTTGAAAAAAATATATATCAGAGCTCTTGACAAAAAACAAAAGAAAACACTAATTTTTGCTTCTAATGCGCGACACTTGAAAATTTCAAAGTGTTACGAGGAATCATGATTTTTGTTGTTGTTGTTGTTGTTGTTGTTGTCAAGAATGATCGTGATTTTAGTTTTGCTTCCGCTTAGGAACCAAACCTTGGTCGAAATCGGGAACCGGACCAAGAACAAAATATATCCGCGGTTTTTTTCGTCAGTGATAATGAGGCGTGCTGGTTTTACGAAAGCGTCGTTCACATTCTCAAGCGCTACGACAGGAACCGTACTTTTCGACGAAAAAAAAACTGACGAACAGCCGGAGTCATCCCTCGCTAAGGGGGCAGCAGCAGATGTTGCTGAGCTCCTAACCTCGGGAGCTCAATATTATCCCATCCGAAACACGACTTCGAAGGCATGTGCTCGCGCAACCTCACCAACGTTGCTATGCGTAGTCCAAACACAAATTCGCTCGTAAAATTATCATGCTAGCCGATAGTTGCACACTTGAGGACCTCAATCGCACTATAGAGGTCGGAAAAAACATTTAACCCGCAAAGTGCAACCCGTACCGCACTATAGAGGGATGACTCCAAAATCGAGGTATGCGAAAAGAAACTCGGAGGGTCGGCCACGGCCACCGGCAAGCAATGTTATCGAGCAAGAACGGCAACCTCCTCCCCCGCCCTCTCCCGATGTTATAGTATTACCTGGTACTGCTTTGTTACAAGGGCTCTGCATGGGTGCCGGCATCCTGCTCCCACCATTTCAATACAAGAGCCCATGTGCTACGATGAGGGTATAGCGCTTTTCGACCAAAATAGTCGCTGATTAACGGGCTCCCTCTTTAAAGGAGAAATATGTGTTATGTCCCTTTGTCTCCCCCCGCCTTCGCCCAATGGCAAACTCAGGCCCGGTCGCTCGCAGCCCGTTTGAGGCGAGAAGCCGTCACCACGTCTGTTCCCGCGATTGCGATACAAGCCGCCGCCCGCCGGTGTCTGGCGAGAAAGCTCCGCCGCAGGCTAGCGACGGAGCGGCAAATCGAGTGGGAGTGGAAAACTATGGCGAAGGAGCTGGCGAGGTTTTGCGCCGAGCGAGCCAGACTAAGGTATTTTCATATGGTAGAAGAGAGCCATGCGATGTGTAGGAGTTGGTTATACCTGGTATCAGGTATAGCAATATTCACTGCACCACTGATGTACTGTAACGAAGTTGTCAAGGATGGTGCTCTATGTCCAACAAAATATATTCCTTGGAGCTCATGCGAGTAGCACCAAATCTTGTCAGCGTTAAAATCTCCGTTGCATTTTTTATCCGAAACGTTCTCGTTCTCGTTCCCAGACGGAGCGGAGCTCCTTCACGGAAGGGCTACCACACACAGTATGTACGTATCCGACGGGTAACTTCACGATGTGTTTCGTTACACACGTTTCTTGTCCCACGAGATTGCGTAGCTTGTATTTTCGCTCAAAGGCGACCGATGGGCGGGTGGGGTATAAAAAAGACAGGTGCTTCGAGAGAGGTAGGGCACACTTTGGACCAAAAAATGACTGAAATGACGGAGCCTCCTTAACGCAAAGTCGGTCCTCGGAATGTTACTCTTGTTCTGAAACATGAACGTTTGGTATACCTATGCCATTGGGTTTGGTTATCGGGATTGCACTTTTCGGTTTACTCAACATAAGTTGTTAGGTGAGATCTATAAATAGAGCTCCTCGAGCAACCACCCTCAGAAGGCAAATGGTGCATCTCTAGCATGGCACGTGTCACTCGTCCGCCTAGCGCGGCCCACGTCTTAATCCGCCATGATGAGAGCCTTCAAAAAGCGCCACCAGCACAGGGCAGCATAGGCGGGACGACAACCACTCCAGGAAACGCGGTCCGTACTTGTTGTACCGCCTCAAATGCTGAGATATGCGCTGGACGAAGGAGTCCAAAAATTGGCGGCGACGGTACCGCTGTGCGCCAGCATTTCACTCCACAGCCGCAACAAACAACAATTTATACCCACACACACATGCTACGGTCGGGTGCACCAAAAAAAACAAAATTACGTACGAGGCTCCTCATTTTCTTACTTTCGAGAAAAAATAAAAATCAGGGCCTTTCACGGGTCATCCCGGCCCGCGGGTCCGATCAGGAGAGATTTTGTCGAACATATCGCGGGTCGAGTCGGGTCGGGTCGGGTCAGAAGGTTTTCGATATGTCACGGGTTAGGTTGGATCGGGCCAGGATATTTTTAAGCATGACACGCCGGGCCGGGTCGCCCTGACCCAGTCCGTCCCACGATAATTGATCCGACCCGTGAAAATGCCCTGAAAAAAAACTGAAGAATGCAAAACCAATGCCCTGAAAAAAAACTGAAGAATGCAAAACCCCCCCCTAGCCCTACAACCAAGGTGCTGTGAATTATGACAAGCCATCAAGGCATTCCGATTATATTTGGGGTAGGTCTTTGGTCAAAAATGTGTTTTTTTTTTGTAAAAAAACAAGAGCTACAGTGCCGCTATCGTGGCTCGCGTTGTTTGTACCTGGTACCATACATACAGCAGTAGTAGTTTCTTTTGTTTTACTACCCTTTTTTCTGATAGGCGCCGCGCTGAGAGCGCACTTACTCAGCGCGGGGTTTACTCCGGAGCCTTCCGCCCCCCTCCTGGGACAGGAGGCCTAATCAAGTCCAATACCTGTTTGAAAATAATCGGTGTAGGCGCAGAAAAATACAACAGGGAGATGTGTGTAGAAACACTGATGGTATTCCATTCCGATGATATTTGGGGAGTCGTCGCACGGCCGTAGGGGTTGCTTTTTCTTGGCGGAGCGTTTCTGACCGGTTGAGCTCCTCAAGGCCTGGAACTATGGCTTAGTATGATAACTTTCACGAGTACATTCGCTTAGGACCATCAATGGCGCACAGAAATGTTGGCCGGGGTTGCGCGAACGAACGCCTTCGAAGCCATGTATAGGGTGGGTGAGGTATTAGACTCCTCATTTTAGGGGCTTAGAAAGTTTTTAGAAACTTCTGCTGCAGCCTTAGAGCGTGGGATGATTCTGGGGTAGGTCTTCCGTAAGAAATGTTTGTTTTGGACAGAAAGAGGTACTGTATTTTTACCTCTGTATTGTATTTGCACCAAAGTTGTACTGTATTTTGAACCTCTGCACCGCATTTGTACCTCTGTACTGCATTTGTACCTCTATATTGTAGCACGCAACAGACAATGCTGTTAATGGCATAGCACCCTCCCGCTTTACGGTGCTGCAACCTTCGCCAGGGTAATCGTGGAGGGAGCTTTGGCAACGAGCTGCAGGGGAGATGGCGTCACGCAATTCATTTTCAGGTGAGAACGATAACCTTGCACTCGAAGCATCCGTTGTGATTTTAATAAAAAAAATATTTGGCAAGAGTTTGGGGGTTTTGAGAGCTGCAGAAGAGATGCGTTGCGTAATTCTTATTTGGGTGAGAGCAAGTAGGCTTGTACCCCGAGCATCCCTTGTGCTGTTAACAACAATTGTTTTGGCATAATGCGGTGTTAAGAGCTTCAGGGGAGATGGCTGTACACAAAATTGTTTTTAATTGAGAACGATAGGTTTATATCGGTTATGGTAGCAGTTATTTTGGCGCAATTCGGTGTGTTTAATTAAGAGCTGCAAGGGAGATGGCGTTACGCCATTTTTTTTATTTAGGTCCGAACCAGACCCATCGTACTCGGTAGTTCAGGACAGAGAAATTGACCGCACACACCACACGCTTCGAAAGAAAAAACGATCCGACGCCAAACAATACTAGGCAGACGGAACTACAGCAGGACCGCTTATTTTTGTGTTGAACACGGGATGAGATCATGTGAATATCAGAAGGGACATCGGCAAACATGGAAATATGGAAATATATTCAGTCTTGCCTTCCATTAAGCGGCACCCATCGATGTAGCTTTCGGGTGATAAAGGTGTCGGGGACGGTCTGCCGCCCTATCCAACAAGTGATTCAGTCTCTCTGTGCCCTCCGGCAGCGTCCATCAATCTGCCTATAGCGTTCCTTTTTTCCCTTTTTTTTGGCATTCTTCTACTTTATGAAAAAAATTGAGAGCCGTTCCTAACGGACGCAAAAAAAAAACACGAATGCTGACAAAATCCCACGATTCGTTTAGCATTTGAATTTCTGAAAATCTCACGTACGTATTAAAAAAAAAAAACAATAACTAACACGTGTTTTTTTTTGGTCGGATACCCTGGCAATCAATTTTTATGGAAAATGATAAAAATGTCAAAAACGATTTCAAGGTCTGGATTCCTGACAAAATAATATCAGGATTCGCGAACATGTCACGTTTTTTTTTTTTTGTTACGATTCCTGACATTTTTTTCTTGTGTGTTCGCTAAGAACGGCCCTAAGAGTGGTCAACGCTGAAGCGTATGCTGCACATTGCTGAATAATAATCGTAGCACAAGCCTAGCTCCTGGGTTAATGGAGGTTTCTGGGACTCTCCGTCGCTATAGCTCGCCTCCAAGCCGATTTACGAAACATCTTTAACAGTTTAACCCCTTTCGGTGCATCCCCCGTTCTTGGAAAAAAAAAAAAAAACTGCTCGAAATGCCATGAGGGGGCTTACGGCATTGGTATTTAGATTTGACCAGGTATTCACGTCCGGACTATGTAACGTCTTCTATGCTTTTTTCAAACTGAACTCTCATGCGAAAACGGACACCCATTTTCGGGTGGGGTGCCGACCCGAAAACGATATCCGAGAATTGAAGCATGAAAACGAAATCACCAATTTTGAGTCTGACAAAAATTGCAAACTTGATTTTCGACCCCGAAAAACGTTCATTTTCAGATCCAGAACCGGTGTTATAAGAGATGGCCTCACTACGAAATTCAAGACATTTATCATTTACCGCGGTCGAAGCAGACAATAGATGTATACTATATATACATACGGGGGGGGGCGTGCAATTTAACGAGCTCATGCTACTTCAAGACATTATTTCGTTTCCATGTTTGAGAGAAACAATGTCTGAAGTCATGACGAGATGCTGGATTATCTTTGGTATGTGGGTAGCGCAATTGGAACAAGCGCTACAGCATTGTCAGATTCTAAATGGAAATAATAATACAGTGGGCACCCTGACTTAAGAGAGGGAAAGATAAGAGATTATTACGGTTAAGAGATGGAAAAATCGGCCCGTGCAGTAGTAATAATGAGAAACAGACTAAGCTATAAAGTCGTCTAGGCTGGTCTGTGTTACATGCCGGGTTACGTGCGAGGTCAGAGGCTGAATACATATTTCTACCAAAGCGTTCAAGAATCCCCCCCCCCCCTTCTTACTTTGCGACACCCCCGGAGGGTTCAAGTCAACCCCATCCCGCAGAGGAACCTTGTTTTTAAAATTATGATAATAATGACAATATTAGTGCTACTATCAGGATAGTGTTTGCATCAACAACAGGGGCTACCTATCTACACCTTACGGTCTGCAAATACCGTTACAGATACAACCCAGCCCCCCTCCCCCCCGCGCGGGCTGATGTATTATCTCCAACCTTCCGACACGTCGGACAGATCACCTATCTATCCCCACTTGAGGATCCAGATATACCAAGGAAGATCTGTATATATTAAACCAGGTGGGAACCGTACGATCTGCATGATCTATCAATAACAAACGTTTTCAGGATTAGATCTGTACTCTAACACACAGATCCTGCAAAATATCTGATATCGACAGATGCAGGATCTACTGTAAAGGGTATAGATGATGATGATGTAGATTATATAGATCATGTAGACTATGTAGATGGTCTATATGATCCGTATAATCTATATGATCTATATGATCTGTATGATCTATATGATCTATATTATCTACATGATCTGTATAATCTAGATCGTTTTCTGTCCGAGGTGGGTAACCTTCTAAGAAAGTGTTGAACTATTCTATTTCACACTTGTCCTGCCCTGTCCTCTCCTTTCCTGTCCTGTGCTGTGCTGTGCTGTCCTGTCCTGTCCTGTGCTGTCCTGTCCTGTGCGTGGGTGTGTTGCAGAAAGCTTGCTGTTAAACGCAGTGGGGAAACAGGATCAAAGTCATTTCGCCTCGAAGGCAGGGCTTTCGCCAAGCTCCTCGCCGGTGTTCCCGGGCTGTGCAACTCCTTGTTCCGCGCCACGGACATCGATCTCATCTTCGCCAGGGTAAGCAAGAAGAGCTACTTACCCGCAACATGATAGCACACAGGCAGTCTAAAAGACAAAAGTGGCCTTAAAAAGAAAAACAGTGACTGTGCACACTACGTAGTAGGCAGGCAATTTGGAGCCAAGCAAATAAAACTATATCCTTTTCGTTTTCTCCAAGTCTTCAAACCTAATCATAATCCTAAGACCAAAGCGTCAGGGGGGTCACTTTTAGGGGATTTCTTTATTGGCTCGGAGTCACTCGCGCGAGTGACCCCCGCTGTTCCCTTGCGGTCTTGAGCTTCCGAACTGTTCCATTTTTGCAATATGAACCCGAAATTTGAATGATAAGGCACGGTGGGCAAAAAAACAATCACCTACAAGTACTCGTACATACAATATTTGTATCAGTGAGGCAGGAGTCACTCGTGCGAGTGGTGAAAACCCAGAAGCGAGAGCGGGGGTACCCTCCCTGCCGTAGCCTCGGTGTTACACTAATTTCAAGTGTTTTGTTCCCACAGCCGTGAGAGCAGTTACAAATCGGTTAGACGACGTAACCCTTTCAAGTATAGTAGGGGGGTTTCCCATTAGTAACGCGGCGGTATGCATGAGGGCACTATGACCGCCTTGTTGGGAGAAGTCACCTTATTCATTCCGGGTTATGAGTGCAATTCCCCAGACGCGCAAAGAGATTTGACCGCCTTGTATCGGGATACCGCCTTACTCAGACCGCCTTATCGGGGGGACCCCTACTGTACTCTAAATCATATATTTTCCCCATCAACTTTCAGCTGCAGCGAGGGTTAACAGCCCGGTCATGAATTCTGAGCGACAAATTCGCAAAATTGATTTGGATTTTTACAAAAGCGTAAGCTTAGTCTAAACCCTCCTTTGTGAAATGTTTTCGTTTCGTTTCGTCTCTCGGTGCTGCGAACGTTTTGGAGTGGCTAGGTGAAGGACAAAGACGAGAAAACCATCACGTACGTGCAGTTTTCCGCCGGGCTCAACGTCATCGCGGCTACCCGGTTCCCAGAGGTGAGACACACAAGAACGATAGCACTCTGGTCGGAAATGTAAGGAACGCGTGATAATAATATTGACATCTCCACGTTCCCTATATATCCTTCCAGAGTGTTATCTGCTATGGGAGTGCCGCATTCATCGTTGCGGCTGAGTGCGTTTGCTTGTAGTAGGCTCGATGTCTGACAACAAAACACAGTAGATGGTGCAGAAACGCGTCGAATTGCTCCCCTCCGCCGACCTTTGATTACCCGGTTCCCAGATGTACGAGTAAGTGTTCTGGAAAGATCTGCATCGGACCCTGCGGCCCTACGGGATACCCTCACATAAGACACATAACGATCTCTGCAAACAGCAAGGTTACGCTTAATTTTATGGTGGGTGTCTGAGAGTTTTTGTTTTGTTTTACTCTGTTTGGCTGTGTGCGTTGTTTTCACATTACACCGTTCTTTCTCATTACACCGTTCTTTCTCCCCACTACCCAACTACAAAATCAACACATCCAGTGCGCGTCCTGATTTTTCATCCTACTGTTAATAGAGATATTTTGTCATTTATACTATTGTGTGGTCACCGATTGTGAGGCAGATAATACCTGTACGCCAATCATTACATCATATGTTGAATCGGAAACACGCCGCGAAAAAAAATTTGCCTCCGCCGACCTCCCTGTTTTCGTGATCACGCCACTATCGTATAGCACGTAGCATGTAATGTTGTAGTACCCCCTCTCCCGTTGCGACGTTATGATTTATAGCGGTTGTCCCCTTTTCAGCTGGCAGGCGCTGTCGCCTGCCTGGACGAACGGCTCCGCCCTGGTGTGAGGGGGACAGCAAGAATACAATATCACAGGGATAGATGTAGCATCCAAGCAACCCTCGTGTGAGTGACCAGCACAGAGCCAAAGGCACCCCTGCATAGCAGTAGTCGGTCCCTAGGTCCATGTTGCCCTTATTTTATTACTACAATGGCGCCGTCGGCAAGTGCTGGCGTTTTGACTAAACTAACACACCATATCACCCCGCGGGCGAGTTTCAAAGCTGACGGTGGTCTCTCTCGACAACGGCTGCGCGAGCGCCAAGCACCTAGCAACGCGTCTACGAAAAAACATATCTCCAGCAACAATATTCTCAAAGACACGTTCTACGGTGCATGCATGGGTGCATGGAGGTACACCGGTTTGGTTCCGAGGCTATACGATCGTACTTCTTCAGTTGAGGAGAGAGCTCTCCATACCCCACAGAGAAAAAACTGATTATTAACGTTAGAAAACTGAATGTTGCAAAACCCCATGAACAGTTTCATATCCAACAGGTATAAGAACGAAAAAATATGCAAAAAAAACAAAAATTGACACTCCAGCGAAACATTGTGGGAGCCAAGGAGTCCCGAAAGGAAAAATCCCGAAAGTAAAAAACTATTTGTTGGCAAAAAGTGCTGCTGCCTCTACCGTGCAAGGCGTCCAAGGCCGCCGTGTTTTGTTGTGCTTGCCTCCCCTGGTTGTGAAAAAAAAATATTTGCAAGGCACGACAGGGGGCGCGATATTTTGGACGTTATACCTGACGCTCATGCTACAATACAGGTTACAATTTTCCGCTTGTTTTCCCCTGAGTGGCGAGGTTCCTTAACCCTTTTAGAGCCCCGAATCCCTTCCCTACACTATTTTCAAGCATTTTTATCCCCAAAAGGGGTTTCCAGTTATAAAGGCATTAACCCGGAAATGGTCAGAAATGTCATTCTTGTTTTGAAAATTGTTGTTTTTTTTCTGCGTAATATCCAAGCCATGGTTTTGTCCATCTGATTGCCCTTTCGGCTCAGCCAAAAAAAAAAATGGGGTGAGGTTTATATAGAGCTCCTCAAGTAGTTATGAGCCTCGGAAAGCAAAAAAATGTGCACCTCTACCAAAGCGAATGTCACGTGCGGCAAGCAGATAGTAATCCTACCGTTGCGTGCGTCTAAGACGTGCCACGATGGAGGTATTATTATGTTTTTTACTAATTGATACTACTATTAGTGAAATCGTCGGAAACGTCATTCTTGTTCAGAGCTAAACGATTGTTCTGCATATCTAAGCCATGGGATTATTCGTCGGATTGCACTTTCATTGTTCTCAAATTCAGTACCTCGGTGGAGTATAGAGATCCTCGAGTCAAGAGCGAGTAATCCCATGCTAGGGGTGCAGCAGATTCTAAGAATTCTGAGCTCCTAGCATGAGACTTTCACTAGAAACATGTCTACGAAGACACTAGAAACATGGCTTCGAAGACACTAGAAACATGGCTTCGAAGACACTCGTGTGCGCAACCCGACCAACAGTTCTACTGTATGCGCTATTACTGTAGTTAGTATAGAGATCATACTAACCGTTAGTTTTAGACATGGTATACACTTGAGGAGCTCAACCGGTCAGGAAAAAACACTTGACCCAAAAAGGGCAACCCCTACCGCACTATAGAGGGATGACTCGAGCCTCAGAAAAAAAATTGTGCACGTCTCTACCATAGCCTGTGTCCCAGGATGGTACGGAAACGCCTCGCACAACTTCCCTCCCTCGAACAATCTCTTCTGTTATTTGTCGTGATCAGACAAGGTGATGAAAATCCCTACCGGGCATAGCGTGTGTCTTAGATTATACGCCTTAGATTGTATGGAAACGCGTTGCACCGTTGGGCGAAACGGCAGGCGGTTTTTCGACTGGCATCATAAGCAGGAGCAGCACCAACTGCAAACTTACAAACAACAACAACAACAATCAAACAAACAAACGAACAAACACCTCTGCTACTATCCTCGTGATCAGACCAAGCGGTTCAAAGACTTCGAAGCGTTCAAAGGGAAGGCGGCTAGACTGCTGGAGCTGGTCGAAGGATGCGTGCTCAAGGCACCCAACTCAGCGGAATACCGAAAGTTTTGCCAGAAATCAGGGGAGAGGTGATGCCATGAGTTCGAGCCCCGGAGAGTTCTTGTGTCGCTTTTTGTACTGGGGGTGACTGTGGGCAGTGCGTCTGACAGATTATCTCTTGTGTGGTGTTGTGTGGAGGACACATCGAGGTGGTCGGTATCGAGGGTCGGAACAGAGTGGAGTCTGGGGGACCTGTGGTGACCTTGAACTTGTATGTAATGAGGCAGTACTATCTAGGGGAATGGGACCTGGTATCCACATCACCCCTCTCTTCTTATTTTTTGAGACGTACAACTGCGCGTCCAAAAATTAAAAAAGGTATCCACATGACATCGCATTATTGTTGTGCTTGCCATCCGACAGTGTATATAGTGTGAGTTTTAACGTTAATCGCTAATAATATTCCTTAATGAATAAGAAAACTTTGGAAACAAAAGGCAGCCTATGCACAAGGTTTAACTCTCTTCAATGCCTACTTCCCGCTTTATAATGAACTAAATGAGCGGATGGATGGATGGATGGATGGATGGATGGATGGATGGATGGATGGATGGATGGATGGATGGATGGATGGATGGATGGATGGATGGATGGATGGATGGATGGATGATGGATGGATGGATGATGGATGGATGGATGGATGGATGGATGGATGGATGGATGGATAGATGGATGGATGGATGGATGGATGGATGGATGGATGGATGGATGAATGAATGGATGGACGGATGGATGGATGAATGAATGGATAGATGGATGGATGGATGGATGGATGAATGAATGACTGAATGAATGAATGGATGGATGGATGGATGAATGAATGAATGAATGGATGGATGGGTGGATGGATGAATGAATTTATGAATGAATGAACGAATTAATTGATGAATGAATGGATGCATGAATGAATGGACGAATGAATGAATGGACGAATGAATGAATTGAAGTAATTAAGTCGCTGGGTTTTGGATTTCCTTTACATGTGGATGGTATGATTGGAACCAGCGCCGCACAGTGTAAGATGGCAAACGGAATAATAATTAACTAATAATATAACTAGTTAATTAAGTAGGGGTTGTATTATAATTACTTATTTTTGGGGTTTGTTCAAAGGGAAGGCCGCTAGACTGTTGGAGCTGGTTGGAGGGGGCGTGCTGAAGGCGCCCAGGTCTGCGAAACACCTAAAGTTTGGTCAAAAACAGGGGAGAGAGGCGATAAAACCTTTGCTTGCAATGTTCCTGCCGCGTACATACAGTAGACCTATCCTACGTACGTACTGGAAACCTGTTTAAGGCTGTTTTGTTTTACGACACGTTGCCAATGGCGGAAAACTTACGGGGCTTTTTTCAGTGACGTCTGGCAATAGTAACTTAACTTATGCATATCAAGGACGCAAATTATTTTTTTAGCGCATCTGTCACACACACCCCCACCCCCCCCCGTCTCCTAGCGTAGCACGACTCCCAATGGTGGGTACGGGCTCTCCAGTGACGCCAATACGCCTTTTTTTTCGTTCCTTGCAGGTATTTGTACCGATCTGCTGTGAAAATGCAAGCCGTGGTAAGAGGCCGCCTGGGACGAAAACGGTCGCAGCGGACAAGAGGAGATAGGGCAAGGGAGAAAAGGAGTAACGAAGAAACTGCCGCGGCGATCACGATGCAGGCAAGAGAAAAAAAATGAGAGGGGAGAAGGAGGGGGTAATGGGAATATTGCGGCGGTGGTTAGTTGCATTTCAGGCGAAGGAAATGAAACAAAAAAGTGTTAAAAATAAGGCAGAAATTGAGGCAGTGATTATCGTTTTCGTAATTACAGCGCAGTCTAGAAAATGGATAAAGGGGTGACGCGGAAACCTAACCGGGGTTATCATAATGCAGGAGGGCAAAAAGTGAACATCCTGTGCATGTACAGTAAAGGGCACCAAATAACCCCTGTTGGGGCCCACAAAAACGACAAGAACAGTAGCAAGAGGTTCAGCTTTTACCAACACTCTGGTGTGAGCGTACGACAAGCAATACGAGAAAAACCGTGCTGAGCGCCTGTGGAACGACTCCTTGGGCTGCAGACATTACCTCTTTTGGGGCCCGTTTCTAGCGGCCCAAAACACGACGATTGCGATGTTTTCAAGCGTCTATGAGTAGTGTGAGCGCGCAACGGTAAGGGTAGGATCATGCTGCTGCCTGCGCCCGTCCCGCACGAGTCTTTGCTTCATTGTTGTCGTTCGGGCACCATGTTATCATCGCCAGCCAGCGGTGGCCGATGCCGTAACCGTCAATTTTCGTAGCCAGCTTTTCCCTCTCAATTCTCGAAGGAGGTTAGTAAGAGAGTATGTTTTGACCGTTCCCTAATGCAACAATCCTGAGTTGTTTCGTGTGTGGTCGATGCTGCAATCGTCAATTATGCCCGATATATATTTTTTTGAATGTCTCGAGGGGGCTAGTAAACATAACTACTTATCCAGGCGTGGGTTTCTTTTTTGGGAAGTCATCCTAAGCTACGGGTGCAGGAGATTCCAAGAATTTTCCGGACTCCCAAAACATTACATCGAGGACAATATTTCGCGCAACCCGACCAACCATATACTTCTTTTGGGCTAGTCCTAAAACAACTACACTCGTAAAATCATCATGTGCACGGCAACCGATGGTTTCACGCCTGAGGAGCTCAGCCAATCAGATCGCTCAGAAAACGTTTTGGTCCAAAAAAGTGCAATAAACCCTACCGTGGGATTTTTACTCGAACTTTAGTATAAAGGCACCGTCCGGTTTCTTATGATCCTATCAAGGTCGACCTGCCATTCTTGCTTTTTGGTTCCCGGGCCGAAGCTACGGCGGGGACGGGGCGTCATTTCTGGGGGCTGGTTCCGCATTGGCTCGGGGCCACTTGCGCGAGCGACCCCCCCCGTTCTTGACGATCTTAGGCCATCGAGCTGTTTCAATTTTGCGGTATTCGGATGAGTCTGCAATGGGATTGTCGGCTACGCTGGCGCCAAACAATTCGCTTTATTAAGTGTGTTTTTCGTCGGTTGAGATACAGATTTACCGGGTGCGAATGGCTCAAACTTCCCCCTTCAGTAGCTTTGGCCCCCGTTTCTTACTGGGTAGCTTTGTACTGGAAACTCGGAAACTGGCCGCGGTAAATTCAACGAAGGCGAGAAAAATTGAAACAGAGACCCCCGTGAAGCGGCAGCGCCCCCCGGCTTCACCCCTTTCAGGAGGCCAACTCCTTTGTCTGGGACGCCCTACTGTCGAATAAGCTTTTAAGTCGTCAAAAGTTCACACCACGGCAAGGTTCAGCGGCAGGTCTAACACATACGCTACGACAGAGGTAGAAAAACGTTTCTTGACCGACGGGGCATTCTCTCGTTAACCCAAAATCGACGGAATCTCATTGTTACTTTTTTTTTGGCTTTTTTAATACATTTTTGTTTTTTTTTCACCTATGCAGGCCGCGGATTGTTCTGTCCATCGGGCACACAGCACTTTTTTTTGTTTCTGCTCATCTGAAGTCAGTTTTCTTTTTATGTAAGAACTCCTCGAGTGGTTAGGAGCCTCAGAGAGAAACAAAAAGTACACTCCTGTCGCACCATGCGCCCATTTTTTTTTTTTTTTCAGAACAAGAAGCAAGCACGCGTCCTCGCGGGCCCTTAACTCGGGATACTAGAATCAATTACGTCGCCCCCATGCTATTAGCTACCCGGTACACGCTTTGCGAAAGTACATCGTACTACCAGCTATATCATAGACGCGAAATTCAATGGAGGTAGTACCTTCGTGGGGCTGTTTTTTTTTTTCTGGACAACGGGCCTCCTTAACCCGAAATCGTCAAAATTTCGTCATTTTTGTTGTGACATATTCTTTCTTTGAACAGCGATGTAGGTCATAGGATTGTTCATCGGGGAGAAACTTTCAATTTTTTCTCCAAAATCAGTTTTGTTGGGTGAGGTTTTCTGGAGCTCCTCAAGTGAGTCCATATCCCCTGAATACATCTAACCGTGCACGTTGGCGTATATTCTCACACATCTCTCCTTCCACCGTTCCTTTCACGCACACACCCTTCTCGTGCCACACAGGCGCTTGGTAGGCGATACTGTGGCCGTTGTCGTGCGATCCGCCTCGCGCGCGCTCGCATAGCAAAATTCATCGATCCAGCCTCAAACCTGCCGTACTGGGTGCACCCGGGAACGGGCATCACGGCGTGGACGAAACCGAAGATTTTCGGAGCCGACGACGTTGAGCAGGCGATCACGGTCGCCACCTCGAGGACGGAGCATTTGGTAAGGAGGTCCAAAATAACAAAAAAAAATAAAAAAAAATAGTCCTTTTAAGACATCCTACCGAAACGTCTGGAAACCCGTGTTTGGGGCCATACTACATATTACTTGGTACTAGAGTAGGAAGAGGTTTCCGGGCTCTGAAGGGGATACAATCACCCCGATTATTATTTTTTTTTCAACAGCAATGCTAAATATCTATCACTAACATATACTCCAGTATATTTTTGTTGTTTTTGCCATCAGAAAATGTCCAGGCAGCATGAGCTTCAACGTTTGATCGCTCAGGATCATTCCCAGAAGGTGACGATGCTCATGGTATCGTTGCACAACTCAGGCAGATGACCATGTAGATCATATAGATCATATGTAGATCATCTACATAATCTAGATCATCTACATACAGTAGATCCTGTATCTGCCATTCTGATATATGGAGCAGAATTTGTTCATACAGATAACAGATCCAACCCTGGGCACGTTTGTGTATATCATGCAGATCGTACAGCTCCCACCCGATAACATGTTAAGCTAAACCATACAAATATTTACCTCGAAGATCTAGCTCTCATCAAGTGGGGATCGGTGATCTGTCCGAAGTGTGTATGACTGAGAGGAGATGGCATTCTGGAGCCGTCTGCTGCCGCCCATGGGGTGTCCTCGCTATGAACAGTCGTACGTGTTGCAAACACTTGAAAAGTATGAGTCGAGGCGGTCACGTGTGCCGTTCATGCAAACCAAAGATTTGGCAACAAGCGCTTGCTATTGGATATTTTGCACCGGTAGTATCTGTGCTCAGACTGATTTTGGACCGAAATCGTCCGGGTAAAATTATCCTGTCGACCCCTGGCAGCATGCATGGGAGCTACTTCGACATACCCACATCACGAGAAATCTATAACACACGCGACCGACGCATCATGCAACACTTATGCAAAGCTGAATATCGATTACTTAGCTGGTCCGAGTCACAGCTGCCGCATGTGAAATAATTCGAGAAAAACCAAAAAATGTCAGGTGAAGTGCTCGGTGTGTGACGACGCGCCTGTAAAGCGACTGTGCACCTCCTGCCGAGACAGCTACTGCGAGGAGTGTTTTCAATCTCTGCACGGAAAGGGCCGCCGAAGAACGCACGTGGCGCCCACGGTTCACATGTGCTGTGTGTGCAAGTACCAACATGTGAGTTTGAACGCAATGTCGTTAGGACAGCACGCTGGGTTTGCAAGCACCAACACGTACGTGGGTTTGCTGGCAGCAGACACATTCTGATGTAAAAATTTGACGTTGTGCGTTAGGACAGACCTGTTCCTAGTAGCTACAAAACCCATCTAACGCAAAGTACTTACAGAGGCGTGTAGGGTAGAGGCAGCGCTTTGTAGCTTCTTTTTTCCCCTGGATGACGAGACTCTGTTAACCCGAAATAAAAAATCAGAGGAGTGTTATCATTTTATGCAACGTTTTATTACTTTGTATAGCTAGAACATGGATTCGTTCATAAGGTTGATCGTTCATTTTTTCTCAAAACCAGCTTTTGGGCGAGAGGGTACAGAGCTCCTCAATAGGTTATGAGCCTCAGAAAGAGGTGGGACGCGTGCTACGATAGAGGCTGCACCACATTTTTTTTTCTGAGACCCCTCACTTTCGGAGCTCCCAAAAGTTTATTTTTTTTTTGGGGGGGGGAAATAAACCTTTTTTATCGCGGATGAAAATCCCATGGCCTAGGTATACATACAACTAGAATCATCCCAAAAAAAAAGGGCTTTTTTTCCCGACGATTTTGGGTCGAGAGGAGTCCCGGCATTCCGAAACCACTTTTGCCAAAAAAAGGTATACCTCTATCGTAGCAAGCGCCTTGGGTATACCCCTGCCGCAGCGCTTGTCAATACGTGAGTTTCGTCGCCACCCCAACACGTGGCGTTGTGGCGTTGTCGGGCAATGCAAGTACTGTACGACCAAACACACGTGAGTTTTCACCGGCAATGTCAGCAAGACGATGTGCTGACGTTTGCAGGTACCCATGCGCGGGTCGGGTCTCTTTGGAAACATCGGCAAGGCAACATGGCTGGGCTGTCGGGTACAGTGGCGTCACGACCCCGGGTGTCGACTCATGTCGGCCAAGGATTTTCCACCGATCAGAACTTTCAACATGAAAAAAAATGGCCAGTCAGAAAAACTGCGGGCACGAAATGTCTTTCTCAATCAAAACTTTCGGCCTGAAAAAAAATAGCCGATCACAAAAACTGCGGACACGAAAATGTCTTTCTCCAACAAGAAAAATTGGCCAATCAGAAAACTGCGGGCACGAAATATCGTTCTCAACCATTGCTTCCGACCTAAAAAAATGGCCAATCAGAAAACTGCGGGCACAAACTGTCTTTCTCTCCCTAGTCCCCCGATTGTAAGAGCACCCCGTGCCAATCCCATGTGAGGGCTCCTAACCACACACACTGCTCTTATCTGTAGTGGGCAAGACACAGCTTTTATTAATAGTGCAGGCGGGACATGCCGGTTTCGACGATCGTAAATCCCGAACGCTCGTATGTGGCGCACTCTTAACCCCGTTAAGGGCCCCAAAATTCCGCCCTATACTAACTTCAACTAAACTTGTCCCCAAAAACGGGTTCCCAGTTTGTAAAGGCGTTAAGCTCTGGTTATCCACTATACCCACACGCGATGTTTTTGTTGGCGATTTCGGTGGTAAGACAGAAATGAGTCCATGGCGCGTACCTTGAATAAACGTTCGGCGCCTTCGCCCGCCCGTGGTATACCGGTAGGTTGAGAGAAAAGGCGAAAGTATCGCCCAGCAAGACTTGGTTCACACTCACGCAGAGTATTCCACCCCTCCGACATTGCCACAGTGGCAAAGAAAATGAGCGAAACAAGCGGACATCTGCAGGCCTCCAGATTGTTCGATGCGGTGGTCTGTTGAATGGCGGTTAGCATTGACACGTCTAACTAAAAAGCACAGATCGAGGGTCGTCCAAAGTATAACCAAGACAATTAGAGGGACGTGGTGAAAATTGTATTTATTCATGCTGTTTTCAAAACATTGGTTCATTGCCGTGTATGAGGGAGACGATATGCTGCATCTCTGGGATGACAGTCCAATCTATACCGCGTTCGTCGGCTGCTTCATGCTTAACTCTGATTGATATATCTAAAAATATAGACGCTCCCGTACCCGATATAAGCGTCTGGACAAAAGCAGGGACCCTGACCGTGCATGTAAACTTTCAAGACGAGCTCCTCGGCTTGCGCTTACGGCGACGTAGCATAGAATCAATTATCACCATGTTGATGAATTGAACCCGTTATGGCGTCCCTCTCTGCCTATTATGTTTTGCTTGGTCGGCTGCTCACGTTTGTTTTGTGTGTGAATATTTTACAAAAACTGTATTTAAAATACCGTCAGCGGTGAGTTGGACAAACTTGAGGCTCGATAACTCATCTTTGCAAACGTGCGCAATACACCTTCCGCTCATGTTTACACATGTCTTGTTCTTTGAATATGTTTGACCCTTTTTTTTTTTTATTATCCTCCGGCGAATGGGGTCGAAAAACAAAGCTCAAGCTCACCACACTTCCGCGTACTTTCATACGCGTCGTGTGTCGATTTTACCTCAGTTGCTTTCACAACCCAGCGCTAGCTGGCGCGTCCTTCAGATCCCACGTTTGACTATTTCTACGGGTGTTGCTCGGGTGAACACCAACAGCGAAACGCCAACAATGCCGCGGGCAAACGATAGAGGTGGAACTTTTCGTCTGAAAAGGTTTCTAAATGACGGGGCTCCTTACAACCCCAAGTCGTCGGAACCTTGGCCATTTTTTGGATGATTCTAGTTCTACCCCTATTTAATAGGCTATGTTTTTTTTTTTTTTTTCATCCGGTCAGCAGTTTTATTTTTTTTCTGTCCAAAAAAAAAACTCACACGCACATTTTTTGGTTAAGAAGGACGTGTCTTAAGCTCCCAAAAGCGAGGAACGTCAGAAAAAAATGTAGTGCACCTCTAGCGTAGGCACGCGTCTAAATACCAGTAAAAATGGTAGGAACTGTACGTACTTCATCCCCAGGCAGTAAATTTCTCGACGACTCGACCCCGTACCCGCTGCAACGTCCAAAAAAACAGGGATCCCGACTTTGCGAAACGTGCACTTTCAAGACAAGCTCCACTTGCGCTTACTGCGACGTTTGCTTTTTCGCGACGCACCCGGGATTAGACCCTACCTCGAAGGCTGGGGCGGGGGGCACGAAGTGGGGCTCGACCACATCAAACAGGGAGACAGGGTGGAATCACAGGCAAGACAACTTCGTTGCCAGATAGTCGTGTGTTTTTTACTTGTACTATTAACACAGTGGGTGAGAGCCCACGGTATACCACGGGGGTCCTTTGGGAACCCGTGGGGCTCTTACGGGACGTCCCGCGGGATCCCACGGATTTCGGCAGGAATAATTGGGTAGTCTCGGTTGTTCCAGCTGTGTCCCGCTGGAAGACCCACGGGAGCCCATGGGGTGCCGTGGCATGCTGTCGGGTCCCGTGGGAATTCACGAGGAATATACCTCAGGGGCCCGTGGGGATTCCGGTGGGACGTGTTGTGGGATCCCGTTGATTCCCGCGACCTGTTCCACGGGACGCTATTCCCGGGGTACCCGGATTCGGGTCACAAAGGACCATGCTGTCATTACACTTTTCATGCTCAGGGTGTAGGTTTCTCGTCGCCAGAAGGACGGCGGCCATCTCGAGGTACCATGCATGTTACCTGAGGAAGGACCAACCCTCCACAGAACAGCGTTGTTCCCCGTCGTCAGACTGGCACGCCTGCTGTGATCTTCGTTTCATGTTGATCTGCAAAAAAAAAAAAAGCAGACGATTGCGCCGCTCCGGTAACCGAACACGGCGCAATCTGCCGTGCGTTCGGATATGGGAGTGTCAGGGCTATTGTTCCATGGCCTCAGTATACAGCAGAATCATAAATGCGAACGCAGGAATGACCTACTGATAAAAAACCCCGACGATTATTGGGTTAAGGAGCTCCATCACTCAGACAAAAAAAGAAAAAAAAGCCAAAGAGTGCAAACCTCTGTCGTAGGTAGAACGCGTCCATGGTATCATTATACAAGTATTGCGAGTCCTCCCGCGCTAGGGGTGCAGCATATTCTTGAGAAATTTCTGAGCTCCTAACATGATGACGACCTCAATTTATCACCCGAAGCACGACTTTGAAGATAATAGTCCTTCAAGCAAACCGGCCAACGTTTTCTATGCGCCAGTCCGAAAAAAGCAAACGTACACATATATATATAATATATATATATCCGTAACATCGTCATACTAACCGATAGTTCCACACTGGAGGAAGTCAACCGCACTATAGAGGTCACAAAAAAACATTTAACCCACAAATTTCAACCCCTACCGCACCATAGAGGGATGACTCTTATATAGTGGTGCAGTATTCAAAAAAATACCATACCCCCATGGTTTTCTACGAGGTTCGGCCACTAGCCCGCGTTGCTTTGCACCTCACCTCACTAAAAACTGGACCTATTAATAGAGTACTTGTTGGCACAGCGTAAAAACGCAACAAAATGCTATAATAATTCCATGGTGACGGTGAACACCGCGGATCCGATAGAAGCATAGAGGTAGCCAGCCCCCCGCGCAAGTAGGTGGCTCTGAGTTACTGAAAAAAATAGGAGCTGAAGTACGAGGCCCCAAAATTGACCCCTCCATGCACCTTCTCCTTGGTCCGGGCCGTTGAGGTTGCATAGCGATATGTTCACCATAACCTATCAGTAGGCGAATTCCTCTGCTGCGTTGTTTGCCGTTGCTCGAGGTGTACTGCTGTAGCTGGAAGCCGTTTGTGGTGAGAACGCGGGTTGTGTCGTGCGAGACAAACAACACCCACCCTTAAGGTGACATAGAGGTACACAGATCGAAACCCTTACTGGACTAACAGGCGATTTTACACCGAAGAGTGACAATTAGCGTTGCTCAGGCAACGTATACAGCGGTACACGGATCGAAACCGTTAGTGTCGATAGACCAATAGGCGAACTTACACCGAAGAACGGCATTTAGCGCTGTTCAGGTAACGTATACAGCGGTACACGGATCGAAACCCTTACTAGACTAATGAACGAGCTTCCACTGTTGTTTTCGTTCCGTAGCTCGATGAGGTTGCATCTAGATACATTGATCGCACCTTACTATTAATAGACAAACAGGCGAAACTTTCACTGAAAACGAATTTTTGTTTTCGCTCGTACGAAACAGCTGGCTGCTGGGAAGAACGCCAAGTAGCGCCGTTGAACCTACACAGCTGTACTGGATCAATAAGCTGTTGAATCGAGAAGTAGACTAACAGGCGAACGAACTTCTGCTGTTTCTGTTGGCTCCGTTCTCGAGGCGCTAGCTGGACACCGTTAACGGTGGTATAACGCGTACCCTACCGCACGAAACAGCTGGCTACCGGCGAGAACGACGATGAGTAGCACCGTCGAGGTTACATATAGCCGTACGAGGACCGTAACCTGTCAGCCCTTTATGGGACCCAGGTATAAGAAACGACCTCCCATAGAAAGCGACAAAGCGACACATTGCGATCTTAGGGAGGGCGCGCAACAGAGTGCAAGGTACCACGAGTCCTCCCGAGATGGGGGCGCAGCATATTCTAAGAAGTTTCTGAGCTCCAGACATGAGGAGCTCACTATCTAACCCTAGTCATTACTCCGAAGGTGGCATTCGTTCGCGCAACCCGACCAACAGTTCTGTGCGCTAGTCTTAAAACAACATATTTATCGTAAAATGACCATACTATTTCTAACTGAACCGGAAAAAAAAAAGGTTGGTAAAAAAAACTGCAACAACCCCTACGCCAGAACGACTCTCATCACCTGTGTGCGTGCCGTACTGCTGTCACTCCGGTCGCACCTCGGACGCGCTCCCTCGTGCTCCAGCAGCTCACGACCATAGATGAGTGTTAAGAAACTGGTGGGGTATGAATCCGTTTGCCACACCCCCTCGTACGCCAGCAGCTCACGACCATAGATAAGTGTTAAGGGATTGGTGGGACATTGGTCCGTTTGACCACTTGCAAAAAGTTGACCAATTTTCTTGCCCAAACTTAAGCCTTGTAGCGTGGGTGCTTCGTTCTGGTGATGCTGTAGCTCTCGTGTCACAATTTCGACAAATTTCCAGGTTAAAGTCACAAAGAGATTAACCTCCAGCTAAACCCCGGATCATGGTTTTAGTAGAGGCAAACCATATAACCACTGAACTATGCCGTCAGTCCAGGTGGACCCCGGATGGTGCATTTTAATAGATATACACTGTAGCCACTGAGCTATGCAAGCAGCCCAGGTGGACCCCGGATTGTGCTGTTAATAGAGACACACCATAACCACTGAGTTATGCAGTCAGTAAAACCACTGAGCCATGCAGCACTGACTGCATAGCTCAGTGGTTATGGTGTATCTCTATTTAAAGGAGAAGGTTGTTAGAGCTGGGGAACCAAACCTAGAATCATACCAGGTATGTTTTTTGTTGCGAAAGAGAATTGCGGAGGCGTTTTCGTTCATATTCTGAGGTTGAAGAATTGACATTGATGGCAAGCAGCATGTGGCAGTGTTTGGTTGATCGCGTCAGTGGCACCATCAAGTGGGTAGGGCACGGGATGGTGCTGACAGACCGGCAGGACACGTGAACACAATACGTGGACGACTCGTGCCACTGATTTTTGTTTTTGTTCGGTTTCGTTCGAGGTTGCAGCTGGACCCCGTTGGTGGTGATATGCGTGGAGTGCCGACGCTACGCGGCGAGGTGGCTGTGTGACGACTGCGAGGACGTCTACTGCGTGGCATGCTACACCAGCGTTCACCAACATGGCACGAGAGTGAGACGCGTGCTACGGTAGAGGTAGCACTTTTCGTCTGAAATGTTTCTGGATGACGGGGGCTCTTAACCCAAAAATCGTCGGAAAAAAAATAAATAATAGGTCATTTTTTCTTTGCCTGATTATTGCTGCGTACCTAGGCCAATGGGATCGTTCATCCGGTAGCAGCTTCGATTTTTCTCCGAGAATCAGTTTTTGGGAGGGGTCTTGAGCTCCCAAGATTGAGGGGCAGTATTAAGAAAATAAGTGGTGCGTCTCTATCGTAGCACGCGTCGTTAGTGTTACTGAGTGTTACTGAGTGTTACTGAGTGTTACTGAGTGTTACCATTAAATTGTTTCAGGTACAATCAGCTGCGAGCCGAGCGACCGGTTGAGTAGTCGATACGCGGTTTTTGCGAGCCAAATGATACGTCGGCCGCACGCGTTCCATATTTCACGTCCCCTTTCCGAAAGCACTGTATCAGTGCCTATGGTGCGTCAGCTGTGTTTCGAAACTACCTGAACTTTATCCCTGTCGAATGCTACGAAAGAGGTATACCTTTTTTTGGCGAAAATGTTTTCTGAGTGACGGGGCTCCTTAGCCCAACATCGCCGGAAAAAAAAATAATAGTCCATTTTTTTTTTGCCTGATTCTTGTTGTGCACATAAGCCATGGGGTTTTTCGTCCGGGGTACCAGTTCTATCATTTTTGCCAAATCGTTTTTTGGGAGAGTGCCTTAAGCTCCCAAATTGAGCAACCCCAGAAAAAATGTGGTGTACCTGACTTTGGGCGGGCGTATTTGAAGCTTTTTCATATATTATGGACTTATATCTTACATCTTGATTTATTTGTCTTTTACTTCTGATAGTACTCTTTTAATATCTTCAGCTTCTATAGGTTTAGTTCGCACAAATTCACTGGTGGGATTTGCAATCGCATTAAACATTTTTTTCTCTTGCTGGAATTGCTCCATTTGGTTAAGCACCCCAGCAATGGACAGCGCCGAACGCAGGCATGATTTAACTCCGTGCTGTAGTTAGTGATAAGATAGTGTGGCTCGCCTGTTGTCTGAAGTTGTCTTGACGGCCACGCCAAGTGTAATTGAAGGTGTTGACGGACGTTGACAGCGAGAAACACGGGCGTGCATGTCGCCCGCCTCTGTTTGTATGCTCGCAGACGAGGCCAAAACGTTCCCACTGCTCTGCTTCAGCTATCATAACATTAATATGCGCCCTCATTGACCTTTGTAGCGCGACCTTCCCGTGTCGCCTTCCCCTCCCCCGTCTCTTCCCCCCTGTTTCTCCGCGCACCTTCTGCCCTTGTCCCTCCACTCCCCCCCCCCCCCCTTCCCCGGCTTCCTTCCCCCGTCATCTGCCCGTCCTTGCTATTTTCGATGCACGGGTTGCCATGGCGTGGCCTGCGTACCTTGCGGGACCTGCATACCTTGCGCTACCATGGCGTTCCTTGTATGCCTTTCACCACTATGGTGCGACCTGCATACCTGACACCACATGGCGTTATATGCATACCTTGCACAATCATCGCGTGACCTGCACACCTTGCACGACCACCGAAGGTTTACCATGGAGCTGAGAAGTTGCCGTACTATACCGTCGACTTCCACATGGAATACGCCATGGCCTGTCGCAAGCGCGGCCGCGCACAGCGGGAAGAGGACGCGCACATTCTTTGGTCAGTAGAAATAAACGGAGTTATAATTAATCTAGTGTTCTATCCCACGACATGTCATTTGGCTGGTGTTCGAGTTATCTTATCGAGTTCGTGTCTCCCACACCACGCACCGCTCCATCTGTTATTTTTCATTATTGTTATTATCATCATCATCATCATCATCATCATCTTCTTCTTCTCAATAATACAACAATAGACTAATAATAGTGGTATTTCTATTGGTAGTAGTCGCTTTGCCATTCCATAATGTGCGGCCTGAACGTCAACATCGATCATTCATGATAGCACTCCCAGCAAGAAGAAAACAAGGAAAGCCATAAAGGAAACCTATGCATAAAGTCTAGCTCCTTTCTGCACCTAATTTTTGGCGGCATACCTAGCATCTAATTTTGGCGGTCTAGAACCGTCCGAGTGATAAAAACACGTTTTGATTTAGCGAGGTAAATTGTTCCCCTTATGGCCCAAACGCATACCCACCTACTCCCATCAAAAATAATGTTCATCTCGTGGCAACGGTACTCCAATCGATCTATCGGCTATCGGGGTGTAGGTCGAAGGAACAAGAGCAGGGGAAACAGCGTGCAGCAACGGTGATTCAGGCTGGATGGCGTGGCAGAGTGGGTCGCATTGAAGGACGAGCACATCTGCAGGTCCGTGACTCATGGCACGGCAGGGGTGGACTTAGTAAACGTTCTCGGGCTGGGCTCACTCCGAACTTGACGAGCTCTATATCTCAGCTCACCCCAACCTGGCTTTCAACAATGAAACAAAAGCGCGCCTCGGTGACCAGTCCCATGGCCTAGGTAGTTAATGCCTTCTTAAGACACATAGCACAATCACTGGAGCCGTGAGTCGGCACGACTTCGCGACTACCAACGACTAATCGGTTACCGACTCGCAGCTCTGCTAGGAGCTCGCGCAGCCGAACGTTATAAGCTGTCGTCAAATTGTGTGTGCGTTGGTAGAATGGTCGGCGGACGCGTCAGGCAACTCAAAAGGAGTCTCGTTTGGTTGGCGGGTGGTCAAAGATGGATTGGGACCACGAACACATTTTGTGGTTTTGCCCGGGAAACGAAGAGGTCTACCTGTCGACACCTCGGTGACGCGCATGCATAATCCACGGGCCAGGTCAACTGAAGAAGATTCTCACATCCCACCCTCTTAAAATGCTCGCCTGCGTTGTTTGACACACCCACAGGCGGGACGGTTTGCACAGCGTGAGGCGTGGAGACAACGAAAGCGTGACGATCATAAACGAAAAGCTTTGTGGTACAGCACACTCGATCTAGCGGTGAGACGTAAGTGTAAGTTGGAAACGAAGCACTCGGTTTCGTGATCTTCGGTCGACCGTCGCGCACAGCAACCCCATGGTGACTTGACAAATCAATATATCCTGAGGTCGCATTGTAATTCTTAATAGCAGGTGTTACTTTGGCGGTCGGAAAGGCCTTTAACAATATTTTTTTCGGGCACGTTTGGATTGGTCACTTTTCTTTTGACGCTGCGTAATCAAGAAACTCGGATTCATTTGCATAAAAAAGAGTGAGGGCGCGCCACTGGCACTGCGATGCACGGTATTTTTTTTATAGTATGCTGCTTGTTTTTTTCTCCTGCTGGGATGCTGTTTTAGCATTTTTTTTAATTGCGGGCAACCAGGCAGCTTTTTTAGGAGGTGATCTATCAATAGTGTGAGAACATCATCAACATTGCCCTTAGTCATTTTCAGCCCTGTTTTGCTCCATCCGTTTCCTTAATCCGTTTAGAACCGCACCCACTTTTTCGGAGACTAACTACTTGGAATTAGTGTGGGGGCGCTGTTGGTTATACAGCGCTACCCACTGAGCTGCTGAAGAAGTCGCTCGAAAAGAACAAAATATGAAGTCGGCGAGAAATCGAACTCATGACACAACGTTTGTTTGTTGTGCAGCACTACCCACTGCCCTACGTAGCCACGTGACCGAGTAGCTCAGTGGATAGCTGTACGTAACCAACAGAGGCGTGCTACGACAGGAGTAGTAGCACTTTTTGTCTAAAACGATTTCTGGCTGACGGGGCCTTCTCACAACCCAAAATCATCGGGATTTCGTTATTTTGTTCCGCACATTTTTTCGTTGTGTATCTACTACGCCATGGGATTGAGCATCCGGTATTTTTACGAGCGGTTTTAGTTTTCTCCAAATCAGTTTGCGGGAGAGGTTCTTAAAGCTCTTCCAACTGAATGAACATCAGAAAAAAAAAAACGGTGCACCTCTACCGGTAGGGGGGTTACCCCCAATTTTCACTCCCGGGTCAAAACCAAAAAAGGGTATAGTACTAGAGGTATACCCCCAATTTTCACTCCCGGGTCTGAGCCAAAAAAGGGTTTAGTACTAGAGGTATACCCTTTTTGGGCTTTTTCATACCCTTTTTTGGCTTTGACCCGGGAGTGAAAATTGGGGGTACCCCCGTACGGTAGCCTTGATCTAAGACGTATACCCTTTTTTGGCTTTGACCAGGGAGTGAAAATTAGGGGTACCCCCCTGCCGTAGCCTTGATCTAAGAGTTATACTCTTTTTTGGCTTTGACCCGAGAGTGAAAATGAGGGGTACCTCCCTACCGTAGCCTTGATCTAAGACGTATACCCTTTTTTGGCTTTGACCCGGGAGTGAAAATTGGGGGTACCCCCCTACCGTAGCCTTGATCTAAGACGTATACCCTTTTTTGGCTTTGACCCGGGAGTGAAAATTGGGGGTACCCCCGTACGGTAGCCTTGATCTAAGACGTATACCCTTTTTTGGCTTTGACCCGGGAATGAAAATTGGGGGTACCCCCGTACGGTAGCCTTGATCTAAGACGTATACCCTTTTTTGGCTTTGACCAGGGAGTGAAAATTAGGGGTACCCCCCTGCCGTAGCCTTGATCTAAGAGTTATACTCTTTTTTGGCTTTGACCCGAGAGTGAAAATGAGGGGTACCTCCCTACCGTAGCCTTGATCTAAGACGTATACCCTTTTTTGGCTTTGACCCGGGAGTGAAAATTGGGGGTACCCCCCTACCGTAGCCTTGATCCCTATTAGTAGATTTAGTAGCAGGTGTCCAAAAGATGGCTTGTGCGGCTGGGGAAAGGGTTAGCCCGGTTAAAACTGCACCCATTTGTTTTTAGGACAACCTGACCTGGACTATTGGTGCAGGACGATTGCAGCAGCAGTGCAGCAGTAAAAAGGGGGTAAGTTGTGCGCATTCGTCCTGGTCACAGCACTGTCAAAGCACGCATGTATACGCACCATGCGCTGGTCTCGCATCACAACGCCAGCCACTGCCCCCGAAAAAGCGGCTGGGCAGAAAAAAAAGGTCGGTGCATTAAGGCTGGCCGCGGCAGGGGTCGTTCCGACCAGTGTAACGAAAAATTCGATGGCGGCGTGTTAGACGGGGCGCAACAGGTTAGCACTTGCGAGTCAATGGGGTAGCCACTCTTCCGAGTGGCCATGGGCCACTGAACTCACTTGCCCGAAAAGGGTCTTCATACCAGGATAACTTTTTGTCGATGGGAATTCGGTGCCATAACGGTGCACGGCCAGAACTAATGCATGCGGGATTGCGTGGTGAGCAAAAACGCCACACCTGGAGATAGTTCACGTAATCTCGATTCGAACGAAAATTAAGGCAGCGTCTTGCCGTTGCCGTCTTTGCTCGTCCCTCGAAAACCTTACAGGCCTCACGCCTCGAAATCTTTTAAACTGACTTGTACCTCGAGCGTTCGAGTGGTGACGTGTACGGTTTCACGTCTTTCTATGAACGTACGGTCGCTTCATGGCCGATGCGTTGTACCGGCTATATTCCCTACTGGCGTTCACGCAACCACACTACACCACATACCAGGGACTGCCCCCCCAACTGACGCCGGACAGGGTCGGCCACGAGACTCTGCGAAAGATGTCCGGGTAGCTACCCGTGCACGACCTACACAACCAGATTAGATGCCCGGGTATCCCAGGGCTCATAGCCTATTAAATGCACCCTCGATAAATCCCTATATCCACCCAACACCACAACGCCCCAGGGATTGGCTCCCCAGCTTAAGTCGGACACGATCGACGAGAAGGTTTTGAGGAAGGTTCCAAGACTGGCTCGCGCGCGCCCGAGGAAGTACATCGCCCTTAACCGGGAGGATGATGCTTGGGTGCCCGGGAAATTGGACGGGCGAAAGGTGCGAAAACACCTATATATACGAGCAGCACTACGTACGGCAGGGGTTGCACTTTTTAGAGTCAACAACATGTTTATTATTGAGCGTGCTACTCGACTGAGGATGTGCCCTACCCAATGCATAAACCTCCTCCTCAAGCGAGAAGACTCAGTGATGAACTAAAATGGTATGCCTCTATTGCGGCCCTACCTACCATAACCGTTTCGATCCTGTTCATGTTTTACACAATTATCGCCGTATACACGATGACTAGGCCGTGGGAAAGTTCACCGGCTTAACCGTTGTGGGGGGGAGCTTCAGAGGGAAAAGTTCATGAGGTTGTCAACGCTGATGATTGCAATAAGCTTCACGCGACGCAACCCGGGCTTGCTAGAGTGTACATAGGCGACGACAAGTTTTACTGGTCGAAGAACGTTCAATGCAAGTGCCTGTAGAAAGACACGAGCACAGCTTGCACTGCAGTGTGCGGCATGCACGCGCCAAGACAAGAACAAGAACGCGTTAATAGTTTTGTTTTATCGCTTTACTATAATCAAGATATAATCAAGCTCCAAAAGGGTCAAGTATACCTTATTTCTCAAGGAAAGTCGTTTTTTTGGGCGAGGTACCGATCTCGTCAGGTGATCAAGAAGCCTCAGGAAATTCTTAGATGCGCACCCTTACAGTGTCATTGCGCCAGCAAGTCGCGATGAGTTCCTTTCCTGTATTATCTTATCCTATCCTATCTCGCCCCATGCCTGCGGTGCAGGGTACGACAAAGCGAGGGTTTGAGGTGGGCGAGATGTCAGAGCTGAAGGATCAAGCGAAGCGAGGAGGAGTCCGCCTGCCCGGGAGACACTCGGTGAAAACCGCTCACCGTTGCATCTACACCGACCCGACGTACGACATGAAGGCGCTGCTCAAGCCCAAGAACGTCATCCGTGTGCAGGGTGAGCAATCAGCCAGGTGTTCTTGGGTTGTGCTGGCGCGCAATTCACATGCAGCTTGGGACGCGCGCGTGGTAGGATAGGCGTAGCAATTTTTGACCCCAAAAAGAGTAGCCTCCTTAACCGAAAAACTGCCAAAAATAGTCGGAGTACAACGTTTTTTGGGTTTGTGTCCGTATTTTCTATGGGTCCAATCATCGGAAATATAGGACAAGTTTTGACGCAAGCTGAGGTAGAGGCGCGCACCTATTTATCTTCTGAGGGTTCCTTCCTTTAGGAAGTACGCCCCGACGCAACAACTGATTTGGAGGAAAAAAAAAATTAAAAGTGCTACGAAGCTGCGAAGGTACCCGAAGAACAATCCCACCGTGTCGTAGACGTACAAACAAGAACGTTTTTTACGAAACAAAGCATTGGCCGACCTTTCAAGGGTTGCCCCGTGTCGTTCAGAAAAGGTTTCACCGCCAAAAAGTGGTATAACTTAAGATCTCTATCGTAGCATGCGATTATTTTTCTTTGCAGCATTTTTTTGCTACTCATGTATTGTGGGTTTGTTCATCGGAAACAACAATGCCAGTGTCGTCGATGTCGGGTTTTGGGGGAGAACCACAGCTTCTCAAATTAGCGGTCTCATCGGTTTTAGCTCCCGCTACCGTGAGGATGCGTCGCCGGGAGGGTGTTCCGGCTCTCCCCGGAAAATACCAGATGCGATATGAAACCACACCAGCATCCTACCACACAAAATGCAATGACGACAGTGAGTGGTGAAGAGTCACAAAACGATTAAGAAATAGCAAGGAGTTTCGCGTGACTGTTTACCAGTGCCACGGGACAGGCGTATTGTACCTGTGCTTCTTGTGCAGCTGCTCGAACCGTGTGTGTTTCCGTTGCTGGGTGCGTTGCGCAACCCGCGCTACGATACGGGTAAGTAGCACGCCATTTTCTTTTTGTGAGGCTCAGGACTCGACTAAAACCCTTTCACATACCACCCAACAACTGACCTTCAGGAAAAAAGCAAGCTCAATCTGGTACACGAGTCCATGGGTTTGTAGATACCTGGTACCTGATGCCGTGTATCATGAACGGTATTGTACAACACACATCAAATTCCAAAGATATTGAGTAGCTCCTCTTTGAGAAACGTTTGGGCTCGAAAGTGCAGCCCTTGCTGTAGGGTGGCTCCTGAGGCTTCTACAGTTGTAGGCGGCTATCATGGTACCTTCTTGCTTACATGTTGGTATAGAGCTCTTAGAGTAAAGGAACACGCGATACTCAAGGCAGTAAATACATCCCGAGTATTGCCGCACTGCCTCGCTCCGTACTTGATGCTTGCTCCTAGGCTAACTGTTCAACGGGTGGGGGGGTGAATACACGATGATAAATGGCAGAAAATCCCGTACTTCCTCCCCTTTCTTACCGTCTCCCTCGAGGGTCGAAAACAAGCAATGTCTTCAAATAATCATGAAGTAATGTAGTTTCACCATTCCCCCTCTAAATGCTATACATAAAACCATGTTTAACTACGCCAGCTGCGAGTTTGATAAATTCAAGGGTCGATGCTCATCTTCGCAAGCTGCGTGATGCGCCGTCCGCTCGTGTTTATAGATGTATTATTCTTTGAAGATACTCGATCCCCATGGATGTCGCCAGACAGGATGAATTTTTGTCTCCCTTGACGGTGGACCTTAAGCACTGGCTTGAATTATTAATAGTATGAACTAACTAAATATCGCCCTCCCCTCCCGTACATAGTAGCGAGAAAACTGTTGCTATCCTAGGAGATAGATGGTGCCCACACACGTCCTAGGAGATAGATGCGCCCCCAAGTGTTGGACGTGTCTCCGTCAAGAGTAGGAACGGTGCTCCGTTTCGAAAAGGGGCGCCGCATGGTCAATGGTCAAATAACTAAGGCAAGCAACAAACAGGTATGCCCCCCCCCCCCCTCCCCTCCCCTCCCCATACTCCGCGAGGGCAATGATCGCATCACGTAGTGTGAATATGGTTAGGCACGCCCACGAGGCAGTTACATAGTAATACCTATTGCTGTCTCCGGAGTGGCCACACCAGAAAACAGAGTAACTCATTGGCGCTGTCGTTCCATAAGCAACAAAGTAGGCACAAGGTGCCGAAGTCCGTCTTACGAGCGGTTCCTGGAAGGATGCAGTTGACCCTTCATGCGACTCGCCTAACACCTCACGGCGCTTCGCGCGTGGTGCAACCAATGTCTGCCTAGTTGGCGAAAACCCGACGTGCTCCGTCCGGGCATAGTAGGGCTGCGAGGGTCTATGGTCATACGACTGTGGCCATGCACAAACTGAGCACACCCCCCTCCTCCCCTCCTCTCGAAAGAGATGCGTGGTCAATGGTCAAATGACAAAGGCAAGCAACCAATGAGTACACCCCCTCCCCCCCCCTCCTACATACATCGATTGGCATAATGTCTAATGCATCGTCTCCTCTCAAATACGGAAATTGGGTAATCGAAATGTTTTGAATTAGTATGAAATAATTATTTTCCACCTCCGACACCCACATATATATACATATATGTTCGTGTGTTTCTTGGTGCTTGCTCGAAGGCGAGATATTTAATGTCGAAGCCGTTTTGGACGACCGCATCCGAGTGGATCGCGTGTGGGCCAGGCCGGACGCTGAAGGTCTTCTCATGTTCAAGATGGTGCTCAATCCCAGGCAGAAGCTCACCTTGAGGTAATTGTCAATCCTAGGCAGATGCTCACCCTAACGTGAGAAGAACGTTCGAGCCACCATATTTAGCATTATGTTACCGGTCTTCTATAAGCAGCTTCGGACATGTACTACCGCAGTATTTTTTCGCTCTGCTGTCGATCGTTCATTGTAAGCGACAGATTGAATGAGGCCTCCTGCCCCGAAGCAGGGGGTACTCTCGCCTTGGATAATCTCTCCTCGCTGAGTGCGTGCTTAGCGCAGTATTCGTCTCCGTGGCCGATCTGATTGGGTAATAAAATGAGCAAGCAATTCATTCATCAATAGCATCTTCAATGGTGTTCAAGGGCTTCGCATGGGTGCCGGCATTCGCCGGCACCCATGCTCCGGGTAGGGCAGGGCAGCACTTCGACTTGTTCGATTCAATATTCAATAGAGAGTAAAAACCGTTGCCACACAACACATAGTCTACGCGTGTAGAACGTAAAGTAATGCCAAGAGATTTATATAGACTAACAGTGGACTACTTACTACTTCTGTCGTTTCCCCTGTTTCTCCTTGCGTGAATCCGATTCCGAACTTCATCATATATATTTCGATCGGATAAATCCGAGCCCACGCAGACTGACCCTCTAGTCTGGCTACGAAGAGACGTTTCGAGTGCGTTTCTTGACGTTTCGACTCAACCAAGCATCCAGGGCCAGCAGAGGGATGGCCAAAAGTTTGCTGCATGTTTTCTACGTAGCAAGTGACAGGCGCGCACCGAGCCAGCTTCTGCTACTACATGCATGATACCATAATATTTAGATCCGAGGCTCGCAGACCGACTGTCTCTCTGTGTGTATAGTGATCGTGGAGGGACTTGCTGACGGTATTTTAGGCGTGAAACACGGTGTCGCTGCCTTCGTCATTTAATTTTTCGAATGCTATTTTAATAAATGCTGCTACTTGTTGCTGTAGACCACTCTCGTCTGGTCAATGGAATATTAGTAGTACGCGACTGAACTAAGAATTTGGTGGTTAAGAAATTAGGCTTAATCAAGTTTTAGACGAAAAAAAAAACATGTAACACCTGGTATTTGTCTGATTGCTCGTCACTCATTGGCCGGAGGTTGTACATAAAGTGACCGTCATTTGGGGACGATAGGGTCCATTCCCAGAATCATAATCCATTCACATATATACAATTCCGACAGCCCGGGAACGAACACGGATACATCACCAGGATTGATACCTCCTCGCACAGTTTGGAAATCCCCAATGCCACCGACCGGCCGATCTCTAATTGGCTGGGGTTCGTATATTATAGAGCTAGCTCCACCCGGGGACGATAGCGTCCCATCCCCGGTCCAGGGGTCAATCCATATATCTAAAAGTTAGACAAACGGAGGAAGAAAACCGAGTTCTCTCGGGTCGACACCGCCCCCCACGGTGTGGAAACTCCAGTTCCATTGGCTAGAATCGCTGATTGATTCGAGCTCCACAGCGGCCCCCCACCCTAGTAGGAGGATGATAGAGGCTCACCAACCAATGGGGGGCAGTTCCGTCGCACACGGGGAGATAGAACCGGTCGCCCCGGTGGCGTATCAGGTTATCCTCGAGCCTGGTATAGGTCAGTTTCGTGAGTTCGAGCCCCGCCGAGTGCATACTCGTATAAATTCGTTGGGACTTTTTCTTGTGGACAAATTGACTTGCGGAAAGCGCGAGAGCGTGAGTTAGCAACATTCGATGAACAATCGACGAGCAGTGGGATTGCTGAACCCTATGCGCGATAAAAATTGAAGGCAAGAACCGGGGAGGAGAAGGGATGACACCTGTGACCACGGCTTGTCCAGAAGCTGGAAAGTGAAAGTGTGCTAAAAAAAAAAAAAAAAAAAAAAAAGGGCTCATCCCCGGTTCAGAAATTTCTCCGAATCTCTACAGCTCCAACAACGCGGGAACTATAACGATGATCTGCCGGGTCGATATACTGTACCTCCCCCCACGGCGTGTCAACCCCGACTCCATTGGCTTATTTCTCGTATTGGCTGGTAGGCTTTGACCCAATAAGCTCACAGTTATTTCGACTGATTGGGGTTTTCTCGCATGCTTCTCGCATACGCAGTGCGAGCGCAGTATAATGAGTTATTTGCATGATAGTCGCAAAAAGCGATTTTGAGCCTATATCAGGTTGGCGTGCCGAGCAAGCACGCTCAAAATGAGGATGAGAAAAACACTTAAACAGCAACAGCAGCACCAAACACAATATAAATGGACGAATTAGAGCCTTCTGTATGCAGGATTCAGGCCCCCCCGATTATAAACACTCTTAATTTCAAACAAAAATGGGGTGTTCAAAGAAAAACGACATTATAATATGTGGAACTAAGACTGGCACGACTCGAGCATAATAACCAACCGTGGAAAAAGGCCTGAAATTAGGCCAAAACAGTGCGTATTTGACTCAATGGCATAATGGTCGAATAATCCTGAAATACGTGCTGCCCGAATAATCACCTCTTTGTCGCTTATGCGGCACCGAAAAAAATGGCTGAAAATCCCTATTTCTTTCGCTTATTGGGTCAGAAATCTAAGCTCGCTAATATTTTCGCGGGTTTTCTTGCAAGCTACCCGCGTAGGGCAAAAAATTGCCATGCGACCGCAATTCGTACCAAACGCTCGACCTCGGGATGCATCCATACAGTTGGTGCCCAGAGCGTCACAATAAAGCCATTCGGGACATAAGAGGAGCGGTCAAATCGCCATGGCCCGGCATACTATAAGCCATATATATTGCCCACAACAGATAAGAGCAATGAACGCCTGCTTCGGCTTGACACAGGGTGATCTTGAATCGGAGTATAATACCCCTTTTCTTTCTTCTCTGTCTTTTCTTTTCTTTTTTTTTTCCAACTGACTTGCGTCTGACCTGCGTATGTGTAGGGATAGGTACCACGAGATATTTGTGCAGAAGATCCCTATTTTTTATGATACTGCTATATCGTCGATTGCTGTGGCGCACAGGGGATATTGTGAAGAAGATTCCTATTAATCTGTTTCACCGGTTAATTCCTGGCGAACACGAGATGATATTTCAAGAAGATCCCTGTGTTTTATTATACTGTCACCAATTAATTGCTGGCGCATACGATGTATTGACCAGCAACAGCAACAACAACAACAACAGTCAGTAGCCAGCGCAATTCTTGCAACCACACAACCTTGAGAATCACACCTACCTTCAGAAGTGCATCCACGTTTCGTTTGTGGGGATAAATATTCAAATTAGTGTGGGATATTATTATGCGGTCCTTAAAGATGGATCGTGGATTGTGGACCAATATATACGGAACGACTCTTTGGAGCAGCGATGAAAAAGACTGACAAAACATTGTTTCTCGTACTGCGATTTTTAAAAGCGACTCCGTTCGTTGTGTTTATTTTCTATTTTTATGGTCTGGCCTGTTTTGTTGTGTTCTCGTACCCGGTACGCTAGCATTTCACTTGCTTTATACCTTGATAAATTGCGATTGTTTGGTTTACTCTGTCTCACAGTCTGTGACCACATAATAAGTTGTATCTCTCTAGGATGAAGAATCAGCACGGACACTGGGTGTAATGATGTCGTTGGCTAGGGAATTCCCCCCTCGAAGACAACGAACGCTCGAACAAAGGTATTTAACCGTGAAATTCAATATCGAAAAACAACGACACGGCAGTCGTACGACAATAGGCCAAGCGCTTCGAGGTGTGACCATGAAAAAAGTGGGAGAAGCCAACTTGGAAATGATGCCAACTTGGAAAGAAATGTTTTCTCATATGCTTTTTTCGTTTAAGCTCTGCATATGCCAAGATCCAAGAATAGCTCGGGCGTGTACCGCCCAAAATACACAAATTTGCGCACTTCTCGCTTGTCTCGCTCAGCCCACGTACCCGATCCCGGCCAGGTGCGGAACGGATACGGCAGGGCTAGGGGCGTTTGAGCCGTCCCCCGAAGACGGCGCTCGAACGAAGAGATTTGACAGAGAAATTCCAGTTCCGAGATTCCATACTGAGGCCGAGACGAAAAACTCCTGACCGAATTAAAAAAAAAGAACGATCATATATACATTTGTGTTTTAGATTTATAGTAGGTATCAAGAGTCATCGTCAATCGAAGAGGAGACATCGACCTCTTGCAGAAAATTGTAGTTTTGCTGATTTTCTCCCCACCACGTTTGAATATTCTTGTTCAAGCCTAGCCTCTCCACCGTAGTTTGGCCACTTTCCTCTGGTTAATTCAACTTCCGTCCGGTTCGGTGTGGGACATCAACATCACACGCTCTACCAGGCACTATCACACGCAACGGGCATTCAATGGTGCCTAGAGTACACGTTACACTATTCATTTTGTTTCTGGTCCCCGGTGATTCCACCGTAGGCGAAGGAAGCCCCCCCACCCCCCCTTAGATTACTCCCCACTCACCCCTTTTCCCGTTTCTTCGTTGCAATCCTCCGTCTCATCTACCCTCCCCGGTACCAAACTCCAGAGCAACTAGAGCGTTCTGGAGCTCTCAGGCGGTGCAATACGGCATTCAGGTGAGATCCGCCTCGTCGGGCAGATCACGCATCAATCAGACAGATCACGATCTAGATCACACCTCGTGCAGATTACGATCTATATCACGCATCGGATAGATCGCGATCTAGATCGCTCATCGGACAGATCACGATCTAGATCATCTATGAACAGATCCTGTGTTTGGCGTTGTGATACAGTACGGCATCCTGGCGAGACCCACTTCGTCGGGCGCGATAAAATGTATGTGTGGGTACCGTAGGCAATCCTGGGAAAACAGCTGGGCTGTCAGCGTGTTGGCACAAGGCAGAAGCTAGCGCAAACTATAGCACCGTCCAGGGTCATACCTACGTGCAAGAAGAGCCCAGCTCCGATTGTGGAACAAGCGCCCTCGTTGTTGCGGCTGGATGTTGATAGATTGGATATTTAAGCGACGTAGGTGTGCCCGCTCTTATCGATCGAAGACCACCCGCACCCACAGACGCATGCCACTATCAGTACGGCGGGAGCACACCCGTGTTTTCCGATACTCCTGGCCTGACGAGCGCTGCATCCCACACAAAAACCGGACTCCCGAGGCACAGTTAAGACGCAACTCGACGAACTATGGCACGGCCGAGGTATCATCAACGAATACATTCGCAAGCCACGAATGACATTCCGACGATTTCATGTAGTGTAGTGCTAATAGGTTAAGGAGCCCCGTCATTTAGAAAACGTTCCATTAATAGTTTAATAGCCAAAAAAAAAACTAGCCCTGTCGTAGCACGCCTCCAAACGAGACTCAGCGGGGATTGCGGAGGCATGGTACGGTAGTGGTGGGGGTAGGGGCACATGCGTTTATCTGAGGGTTCTCACTTGGGAAGAGCTTTACACCGAAAAAAATACCGAAAAAAACACCGAATAAAAAAAAAGTGAACGTGCAGCTCGATGAACATTCCCAGGCTCTGCTTACTACCTGCGGGTACGAGGGTTCCTGTGTGACGGGTAGTGATGTGAACCCAATCCCAGGGGCAAGGTACGAGGTTACGTATGTAACGAGTGCTCATGTGAACCACCCCCAGCGCCTACTGCCAGTAGGTACGAGGATTTATTTGACGGAGATTAATGTGAACCACAACAGTATTGGGTACCGCTGGTGCTGTTGGGTAGTGCATCAGTTGACACTTTGTGTCAGGATGAAACAGTAAGGCCAAAACGTGCTACCCGTATCGTAGAACGTGTGTGCAACACAAACTAGACCACTACCAGACCACCTACGCCTGCCCGCAACAAAAAAGAAGCGTTTTCAGCGCTTTCTGGAAAGGGGGCGTTGCTGTTTGAAGAAGACGATCTTAACCGCCGCCTTGAAAAGGCCGCAACGATGTATTACAATATAAAAAAAAATGTAAAAACAATTCGTTCACCAGAGGTCTATCTGATCTATCTGTCACGACAGATCTAGATCACGAATTGGGATCTGATCTGCCCGATGTTTGCGAAAATCGCTGTCGTTTTATCGAAAGGGGGCGCTGCTGTTCGAGGAAGACGTCATTAATCGCTGCCTTAAAAAGGCCGCGAAGTACTACAAAAAGAAACGCCAAAAACGCTTGTACGGCTTGACGAAAGCGATGCTCAAGCGAGAGGAGGCGAATATTAGAAAGCACAAGCTCATGCTCAACACGGCCCAGCAAGGCCTTGACATCAGGTGATTTTGATTTACCTTCTTTTTCGGGAGTTGAGCGGGCTCTACGCGGCGCGACCCAAAAAATGTAGCATCAGCATACGAAAGAGCTAGTTCATGTATGGAACCCAAGTTGAGCAGATACCGGTCACTGTCGATATTGTTGCTTAAACCTTGGTCCATAGGCGTAGCGATTTACGTCATTGTCCGCATTGTTGCAGTCTTGGTTTGCTCTACGAGACGCAGACCAACAACCGTGGCATTGGCTAAACAAATCGCTTGTTCTGGTTTGCCATGGACCATGTGCTTGCCCTGTAGCTTTAAGGTTTTCCCTCAACCTTGGCAATTGCTGTCACTCTGCCCTTATTGCTCAATCCTGTGTTTGATCTACGCGACACAGATCAACAGCTGCAGCATCAGCTAAGCAGTGTGCGTGGCATAGTAGACGCCGCAACTGCTGTCTTCATTGCTTCGTCTTTTGGTTTTCTCTACGCATGGCACCGTCTTCATCGGTTCGTTATTGTTTGCTCTATGTTACGCAGACCAATAACCGCGGCACCAGGGAAAGAAAACGAAGCAATCGTCCCGTCGGACGGCATCACTCCGTCCGTGGACGCCGACTTTGCGTGGAGCGAAATATTCGATGAGGTATATACGTCAGGGGGGGGGGGGTTATTTGTACATCAGATCCACCGCGATCGTTTAGATATTTCCTGCGCTACCATCATATATATTTACCGAGCCGTCAGGGAACAAGTTAAAAACTTCCACATCCGGTTCTCGAACACAGCAGTACGGGACATCTAATAACCAACATAAACCCTGACCCAGGCTGGGTTTCTTATTTGGGAGAGGGCGAGTCCTACACTATCGTCAGTTCAACGGCTCCCGGATTTCCTATATTACTGTAAAGACCAGCCTGCTTTTCATATTACCTTGTTACTTTAGTAGGCATCCCGCACTTGTACTTTGTATGAATTGAGCTCCAACCGCGTTGTCGGCCTTGTGCTCTTCGTTTCATGCAGGTAACCTGCAGACCAGTATGGCATAACTCGGTGACGGGCGAGGTATGCTTGACCCCTCCAGCGGGGGTCAAGGAGAAGATGCACGTGGCAGAAGAATTGGCCGAGCAGCGGGAAGCGCTGCGCGCTAAGATGGCGGCGAAGAAAAAGCGCAAGTAGATTTTTTTCCATCTTCGACCTAAACAACCCCAAGGTTTTCGGGACTACAATGCAAGGCACCGTACAACGCGCAAGATATCATACCGTAACACCTCTCAGAGACGAATTTCCGAGCTGATTTCTTCGACAAAGAGGAGAGCGAAAACGCACCGAGCGTTACATAGATATGGACAGATGTGGACGAGGTCTTCCCAAAAGCGACCGATTTCATTGTTCCCTGCTCACCTAATATTGGAGAAAGCGGCTCGGGAATTCGTTCGAGAGGGGGTGTTATCGTGCGTGTTACGCGGCACTTCCTTGTGATCGTTTCAACCAGAAAAACTATAAAAATATTGCCCGTTTACATGCTTTTTCCCTCTATTGATTAGGAATGTAAGCGCTTGCCTTCGTACGTGTATTTCTCCGCATAAGATTGACCTGGCATGACTGGGTGACAGTTGAGGTGTGCTTCATTAACCCCTCCAGCCGGGGTCAAAGAAAACACTTAGGTGGCAGAGGAATTAGCCGAGCAACGGGAAGCGCGGCGCGCCAAAATGGCGGCAAAAAAAACACACACAAGTAGATTGTTCCAGTAGAGGTTACCACTTGTATGGGGAAATGGTTGATGCACCTTGAGTAGGAGACGAAGGGGGTCGTCCTAACAATGGTTGACTGGGGTTGATTAGGGTAGGGTTAGGGTTAGGGACAAAAGGAATCTAAAGCGTGTGTCAACTAGTTTCTCGAACAAGTGCTAGACCACCCTCGACTGGGCCGTCTCTCAACCACGACTTTCGGGACTGCTACACAAGATGTATGTTCTTGAGCTCGTGTTTCGTTCGATTAAGCGTTTTAGTCCTGTTTTTAATGAGGAAAAGTACTGGCAGGTAATGTCTCTTTGCACGCGGTTGTCCGTGTACTATGTTGTGCGTAATTGTCAAAACAAGAACTGTTTTTCCTGGGACAAACGCACCCCTTCGCCTGGCTGGTACAACGAAGGGTAGCCATGTGAGCCGGCTGCCGCCATTTGTAACGTCTTGTTTTTTTGTATTTTTCTGGCCTCTCTTTTTAGGGTCTATGGTACCTAGATGTCGACGCGATTGTCGTGATAACAAGCTAAATTGAACAGTACTTATCGTATGATCCTGACTGGCTGGATCCTCCCCTGTACGCCCATACCGGGGGACAAGGGGTTCCAACGACCAACCTCTTCGACTAGTTGCATTCATGAACAGGTCAGCCGCATCCCTTATGCACCATAAGATATAGCCTCAAGTTCAAGACCTGGGCGATACACCGTTCGTGATAGTATGTCCTATAATCCATTCCTAAGACGTTACTCTTGGTTTCTCCTTCTCGGGTAACACAAAACGGCAGTACAGTAGACTCAGGAAGCCCACCTTCTTGAAGCGATGTTCGGCCCCTCTTTCACGCCGACTCGGTCGACCGCGCCAACGACGCATGCTACGATAGAGGTGTACCTTTTTTTGGCGAAAATGGTTTCTGAATGACGGGTCTCCTTAACCCAAAATCGTCGGAAAATACACCCCCTTAGTTTTTGCATGATTCTCGTTGTGTACCTAGGCGATGGGGTTGTCTATCCGGTAGCAGTTTTGTTTTGCTACAAACCTGTTTTTGAGAGAGGTCATAAGCTCCTAGATCGGGGAAGCTCACAAAAAGTGGTGCACCTCCGTCGTAGCACGAGTCCGATTCCTCGCACGACGGAGCTTTTATCGCTTCTACTCCCATCACCACGGGCACCGCGATCCGCGGCGGTGAGCAGTGAACAGTACCAGTAAATCCATATAGATTGTGCGCGGAGTGTTAAGAAGGCGCGCACTGTTTCCTACGAGCTTTTTGTTGTCGATATGATAAGCTCGTGGTAAGCTCGCACCCTACACTCGAGCCAATTAGTGGCGAGATTCCAAAGCGCCCAGGGGTACGAAACGGCCGGAAGACTGTTGCACTGCTGCATGTGTAATTGGTACGTGATCGTATGTAGCGAGCGCCCTGACGTAGCTCTGTGATGTTCTGGTTGATATCCACGCACTCGTACGACGTAGAAATACCAGTAGTATTCTTTTCGATTTTCATTTTTCAAAATGCCACTTTCTATGGGTCGCAGGTAGACTTTCTACGGTCGCAAAGTCGTATCTTCTTGTGAAGATTCGTATGAACGGTAGCCGTTCCAGATGTGTTGTATATCACATCCTGTTGTACTAAAAGTGGTCGTGGAGTCTGCGCAGATTCAGGTGACAGAGAGTCGGCAAGTCCAGTTCCCGTCGACAACCAATCATGGTCGACTCTTGTCTTCCTGCAGAAGCACCTCTCGTGTGCCTCAAGGCACTTCTATCGTTTGCCCTTGCTTGGTTCGCCGTCGAACTTTGCTCCAACCGGGCGTGTACCATACGCTACGTACGAAAGGCAAGAATATAATTTGTTACAGTCGTGAGTCAATCCTGGGATACCCAAACCCTCATTTGGCGTCGACGGCACCCTCATTTTTACTTGTATATTTCGTATGAAGCCTAACCGTTTTGCTGCCTTCATACGTTCGGTGTAGAATACGTGTCGCCATCACATGAAATGATACACAACACGACGGGGGGTTCGCCTCATCAGCTCTTTGGCAGACCTAGAGCTGAGAGTAAGGTGGATGCAATGCTATCGGGTGGGGCAGTACGACGGTGGGCGAGCTGTGTGGTTGCGGACGCAGATAATTGTCAAATGATCGTACGATGTTTGATGTTTGCCGTCATCATCTCCGAAGGATGCACCGCTTGAAACATGTCCTAAAAAAAGCTGTTCTTATTTCTGGATGGTCTGCGATGCGTACTCTAAATCGGAAAAGCTGCTGTACGCCTCGTATCCACCACTCTCCACTACGCTTCCGATTCGGTCGGGGCCGAGCGCTTCTCTCTCTTCGCCCCGCACTCGCGAATACACGTTGTGCGTTGGTTTTTGCCTGTATCAAAGTCTGATGGTATACAGGTGTTGCTGTGTGGTTTGCGTAACCGTAACACATCTGCGGAAATGCGGCGGGACTCATGGTTCCTCGAACGGGTACGATATTCAAATATTTGATTCGGCATGTGACCGTGACACGGGGTCACGTATACGACAGAGGGTCACGCCCCTACGTCAGTACTAAAAAATATCTTCATGACACTACAACTTGATACATCTAGACCTTGCTCTTCTTCACGCCCTATGGCACTACTGGCATCGAGACTGCAGTCCCCGTGAGCCAGCCAACCCCTTGCATCTGACTCATCGATTATTGTGGGTCAGCCGAACACCTCGTTCCCGACTTGGGAACTACGTGTAGCGTTTACTTTCGATGGCTCCACGTCAGACCGATGGCATTCCGAACACGAGTACAAAGATATGATATTTGTTTGGACGATATTTGTTTTGATCGCCTTAGCGACGAACGCCAGGAGCTGGGAGTGCGGATGATGCGACTCCGTTTTTTTTTTCTTTAATCGTTCGGTGGACGGGGGGGGGAAACGCTCAAGGCCGGTGCTAACGGAAATCCGATACTTCGAAATATAGTTTAACCAAAAAGTTTCCGATTTTTTTTGGGGATTGTTTGCTAAAATATTTCCAGTACCGTCGCTAGTCGCTAGGGGAAAAAACGATTAAATACTATTTTTCTGGCCCTTTTTGTGGTCGAGCGCTCCTACTGGTCAATTTTCATCAAGCCTCGAGCAACATTGTCCACCAACCACCGGAGTCATCTCACGCGTTTAATAAGCTGCTAACATGAACACGAGCTCAATATTTCACCCGAAGCAGGACTTCGAAGACAACAGTCGTTCGCGCAACCCGACCGACATTTCTTGGCGCTATTAAAAAAAAAAAAAAAAACATAGTCGTAAAAAGTTATCATGCTAACCCATAGCTTCACACTCGAGGAGCTCAACCGGTCACACACAATTAGTTAATCCAACAACTGCAACCCCTAACGTGGGATGACGCGTGCTACGACAGAAGCGCACCACATTTTTTTTTAGGTTCCGCACTTTAGGAAGAGGTTAAGACATGCCCTTCTTAACCCACGAGATCTGATTTGGATAAAAATAAACCTGCTTTATCGAGGATGAAAAATCCCGTTGCCTAGGTATACAACGCGAGAATCGTGCAAAAACAAACAAAACTGTTTTCGACGATTTGGGCTAAGGAGCCCCGTCATTCAGAAACCATTTCAGACGAAAAGTGCTCCCTCTGTCGTAGCACGCGTCGGATGACTCCACGATTGACCTTCAATCTCGACATGTTGACAACCCATGATCGCTCCTCTTCGTTGCAGACAAGGGCGCATGAGTGTAGTGGGTGACAGCGCTGAAGAGTACGTGTTGACCCATGCTCTCGTGCGTGAGAGGTTTCTTGTGTTGTCCTGTGATCTTCCGTTAAATGCGCTCAAAATCCTATTTGTTTCCCGTTGGGAGACGATGGAGAGTTTTTGTCTCTGTATTCCATACGCCAGCCGCCAAAAGCATTTTTAATGAAGCCTGGTCGGCGCCCGCCACACATCGCCGGCCGTGGCGTGAGCATTGTACACCAAGGGTGGGTCGAAGTCCCTAACGAGTTCGCCACGTTGAGATTTGACGACGCTGTAGTTGATTTCGTCGAACGAAGTGTGTGGAGCACCCGAAATCATGACGAGTCTAATTCAAGATTTGCTTGAAAATTTCTTACGCAGATGTTGGCCAAGATCATTGCCAGAAATTCATTTTTTCGGCGGGAAAAAAATAAAAGTTGCAAAAATAACATAAAATAAAAAGAGGGACGACCGTCCAGGCAAAGTTCGGCTGGGATCTTCGGGAAATTTAACCTTTTTCCAAAACATCGCCTTTCCATTAGCACTGGTTTAAGCTCACCGCACGTCCACGTATTTTCAAATATGTCGTGTGTCAGTTTAACTCATTTGTATTCGTAATGGTGTGGGGGGAGGTGTGCGAGATGCATGGGTGGGTGTGGGCGCGGTGGGGGTGGGGAGGCGGAGGGAAAAGTCGCGAGATGCTTCGAAAAAGTGGTCTTACGTCTCGTCACCATCAACTCGTTTGTTGTCTCATCAGCTCTCCGCAAAGTACTAGAGAATAGACTGGACACCGGCGGCAACAATTATTCTCAGCAATTGTCTAGGAAATACTCTTCAAGAAAGCGGCTTCAAAAGTGTACCATGGTATAGAGTCGATTTTTCCCGGAGTAGAACCAACGAGGACGGGTGAAAACAAAGGTGTACGTCCACATCTTTTCGTGCATGTCGTGTGTCAATTTAACTCAATTGCACTCCGATTCACAATCCGGCACTAGCTGGCGTGCCTTACGGCGGTGTTCGCGGTATTAATGACAGTGAAAGCTGTCACTGTCACCGGTCACGTGACTGTGGCAGCGCAAGCTGCCGCGGTCCACGGGCGAGTGAGTGTGCCGACCCGACCTGACTCCTGGGGGTCAGGCGCGGAGGAGATAGCCACCCGGACAATCATCTCCGGGTAGTGTGGGACTAGCACAAGCTCGCCCGCTAACAACGCCAAAGGCTATGAGAGAACGCCCTCCCGCCGGACTTGGTCCATTTACGGTCCGCACCCTACCCGTTTGAGTGTTGGTCCTCGAAACTGAGCATTCGCCGTGCACAAACCTCGACCGGATATGTCAAATGCGGCAAAGCGACCAGAGTGATAACTGTTCAACATGCACGATTACTGCCGTAAGAGTCGTCGTTATCGGTGTCTATGTTCCGCGTTCTCTACAGCTACTACTGCCGTAGTTCACTCCTTGTCGTTTGGTGGTTCCGTCGTCTGGCCGTCTGTCTCGCTCTGTCCGACACCGTCATGCCATGTCGCTGCTGCTGTGGCTGCGTGGCTGTTGTGGTGGTGGTGCTGTTGCTGCTGCCGTCTGTTGTTGTCGCTAACATTCACGATGATGAGTGCTGTAAAAAAGCAAGACTCGTGCTTGCGCTCTGTAGTTCACATTAGCTTCTACCAGGTACGTAATACACCTCTCGCTATCGTTCGGTCGTTCCGCCTTCTCATGGCCTTGCCCTCTGTCCGACACCGCCATGCGCTGCCGCTGCTACGGCTGTTGTTGTCGTCTGTTGTATAGCGGTTGCATTCATTCACGATGATATTCGTTGTGTTGTGCAGTAAGACCTGTCCGCGCGATCTTCGCATGTTGCGTATACACTTCTCGCGCTGTCGTCCGTTCAAACCACCGTCCGGCCGTCCTTGCTCTCTGTCCGACACCGTCATCCCGCTGCAGCTGATGCTGAGCTCGCTATCCTTCTGCTTCTGCTGCTGCTGCCTGCTGACTGTTGTTGTCGGTTCTGCCCGAACGCGGCGGAATTTCCAACGTGAAGAACAAAAGGTATAGACTAGACTATCTACCTTTTTATTACTAAACTCCTAAAACACCAAAATGCGGCGAAATAACCTTTCGTACATAGAACCCTGGTATGCGTTCTTAACAGGGGACACATCATGTGTCACACCCGTAAGAGGGCCACACTCAGCCAGCCAGCACGTGGTGGTCGTAGCAACCCAACGAGCACACCCGGCTGCAGCAAACCAAAACCTCCCAGCGCCCCAAGGTGGAAGGGGCAACACTTCCTTCTTCTATTATGGATCGACAGAAGGCAGACGCGACAAAGGTGCGAGCGCCAACGAGATACACTCGTATCACCAAAATTCTTTGCTCTTGTGTTTTTGTGGCTCGTGTTCCTTCTTTTTTACAAACTTTTGTCTCCTTTGTCGTATGGTATACCCGGCTATACTCGTCATACAACGAATTGCCCCCTCTGTAGCGCCGGTTGAATTGTGCAGGTTTCCCTCTGCAGTGCCTGTTAAATCGCGTGTATCCTGAGTAGCGCAGTATGAGAGCAGTGCCGGTTTCCGATACAGTGCCGGTAAGTTCAGCCGGCACATGCAGGCACTATAGGACGACCAGAAAGAAGAAAGCCTATGTGTGCACCGCTACATCAGTACCCTGAACGTCTCCAATACGCCTACAAAGTGGGAAGTAGTGTACCACAGGCTAGAACTATCATACCAGTCGATTATATTGCACGTCAACTCTATGCCCCATGCGACGCCTCCCTGAGTGCATCGTTGTGTGCAGATCTCTGCTGCCTGATGTGCCAGCTTTTTGCCAGCTTTCACGTTGCACACGAGACACCAAGTCGTACGTCGTGGGCGCCGCAGGGGCCAACCGACTCTCAATTTTTTTGTTGAAATGTTACTCTGGCGCAAGCGCACAGCAGGGGCATTTGTGAGGAACATTCCCCAACCGAATCATAGCTTACGCGGCATCAATGCGCTCCCACACCATGTCAAGAGCTCTCTAATGGCTCACGTCCATCCAATGCAGTACACAGTAGTAATAGAGAGAGAAGGGTCCAAAAGGAGCTGTGCGCGCTATTATTGATTGTGCCTTGATCTCTCCGGGAGGGGTGTCTCCGCCGTCGTTTTGCTTTCCTACCCCTTTATCCGGAAACGTGAAGGATAATTTTGTATGCAAGTTAATAATAGAAAGTCCTTTATATTTCCGGAGGTATTTTCGCTATTTGTTTGAAAGTTTGAAAGTTTGCCCGGAGCTTCGCTGAAAAGTTTTCGGCAAGAAAAACAAGAACAAAAAAAGGAGGAGGATCGCCTGCCGTCGTTCCGATCCCAGCGTCTACTACTCTACTGCTGTACGTTGGCAGCTGTCGCTGGTCGTTTACTTATTTTTACATTTTTTTTCTCGTACTTTTACTCAAATCGTGCTCATATCACGGAGGGTCGAGCGAGACGGGGGGGAGACAAAGAGAGAGATAAATACTGTAGAAAGAGGCAGCGTAGCACTCCATGCGGTGGAATAACTTGAAATCGTAATCGTTCCGACGTGTCTCCGCTGCTCCCCGCAGCCCGCAGTGCAAAACGTGCAGTGCTGGGCCAGTACTGGGAAGCAACCAAATAAAGGGGTTGCTCTGGCGTGATATCTCTTTTTGCAGGGCTTGCCATGGGCCGACGCTGATGAGCCGGCCCGGGGTTGGACGGGGCCAAGCCTGCCGGTCCGGCTCGACCCATCTTTTGTTCATGTAGTGGGCCGCGGCCCGGCCCGGCCCATCAAATGTTCAGAGAATGGGCCGCGGCCCGGCCCAGCCCACCAGTTTTTTAGAGGATGGGCCGCGACCCGGCCCGGCTCATCAATTTTTCAGAGAACGGGCCGCGGCCCGACCCGTTCCATCGAATTTCAAATTTCCCGGCCCGACCCGACCCGGCCCGACCCGGCCCGGCCCATCCATTTTTCAATTCGTCGGCCCGGCCCGGTCCATGGCATTCGCAGCGAGGCCCGTGAGACACGGGCGCTATATTGGCTGCCCGCATCTCTGTGGGTCGGCCCGTGGATTTGAAGGACTGGCCCATGGGCCAGTCTATGTGTTACCCCGCTCTAAAAGGTGCACGCTGACGTTTTTTTGGTATTTTTGGTGTTGATTGGGACCCGTCTTATCGGAGAGCAGTAAATATCGTAGCTGGACTTTTTTGGAATTAAATTCAATTTCATGAAAAATACCCGAAAAATACGACTCTGCTTCGTATGGAGGAACGTCGTAAGGTGTTTTAGAATTCCAAAAACAAACTCAAAATTGTCAACGAACTCCCTTGGGCAACGACCCAGGCGAGCGATGGCTCGCGTCCTCCCCTGAGCGCCGCGGCTATCATAACGGCATTTTTTTTTTGCCGGCAGCGGCTAGGAGGCTAAAAGATTGCTCTGTCAATAGGCGTCTCTCCTGTGGACTGGCCCAGCCCCATCGCCCCACACGGGCAGCAGCGACTGGGACATAGCGATCGAACTTCTGATCGAAGTCGTGATGTGGTGGTTGGTCGTGTAACTCGGGAGATGCAGGGCGACGAAAAACTGGGTTAGCAGTCGCCTCGATTTTTTTCGAGCGCGGCTGGCGGTCTAGGCTGTGCTAAGGGGCTAGAGGGGCGCGCTTCGGCTGCTCTGGTGGTCCTACTGTCTCGCACTGGTGGCTTCTTGCGTCACGAAGACCCGACTTTTCCCTCTGATTCTGGAAGTAGTTTCGTAATTTCCTTCTACCGAAAAATCGGTTTCCGAACCTGTCTTATTTATTTTTTTATCAGCTGATTATTATACATTATACCAGGTGTGTATTTTTTGCGCCGGACCTGCACCGTTTTACACAGTACACCACATATCATGGGTTACGGCCCGGGCCGGCCCGCGAAAACACGTGGGCCGTCTCATGGACCGGGTGAATGTCGTCATCGTAGTAGCAGCAGTACGCCACGTATCATGGACCTCGGCCCGGGCCGGCCTGTGAAAACACGTGGCCCGCGTCATGAGCGTGGCAGAAGCAGCCCACATAAAGCCCACATGTCATGGACCGCGGCCCGGCCCGGCCCAACAAATTTCGAGTCAATGGGCCGCGGCCCGCCCCGGCCCATCAATTTTCAAGATTATCGGCCCGGTCCGGTCCGGCTCGGCCCATCACATTTTCTAGTTGCTCGGCCCGGCCCGACCCGGTCCGGCCCGCACCATCCGCCCCTGACAAGCCCTGCTTATTTGATGAAATCATTAATTAGTTAGGCCATTTCTTTTGCAGTCGAATTTGTCAGTCGAAAACGGCCTTTTTCGACTGAAGCCCAAACCGGGCTTTCTTACGCAGTCGAAAAAAGGCTTTTTCGACTCGCCTTTTTTAGACTGAGAATTCCGACTGGCGGATTCAGTCGAAAAACTCGACGGGTTTGACTGGATCCTCCAGTCGAAAAACTCAGCCGAAAAAGTTTTACACGTGTTTTGTGAACCGATCACATCGCCCATCCCACCACCAAACACACACCCACACGGCCACACGGCCACACGGCCACACGGCCACACACCCATACCAGGTGCCACACTGCAGTATCATACAAGGCGCTGACGCTGGCTTGGCTATCCCTGCTGTTGCTTCTCGCAGCAAGTCAGCGTGGCGCATTCCTAATTCCGTTCGCCAGCAGCGTGTATCACACGACGGCAGCGGCGCGCGGTCTCGATCCCATGCTGCCAACAACGGCTGCGCCTGCTGTAGCTTTGGCGGCCCTCGGCTGAGTGCAACTGCACGTACGTAGCTTTGGCGGCTTTTGGCTAAGCCCAAAGCCTCCAACTCGCTCGGACGAAGGTTCGTCGAGCCGTTGCTCGCGGAGACAGCGCGAAGCACAGAGCTGCCAACCGATTTCGCTTGCTGTACAGCAGTACTCCCCCACACCAACCGCCTCTAGGAAGAGCACAAAAACTATAAAATCAACTCGACTGACGATAAGAAGAAGGACCAGAAGAATCCAGTCGAAAAGGGCGGTTTTCGACTGGCGGAATTCGACTGCATAAGAAATGGCCTTAAGCGACTTATAGAATAGTTGCGGGTCGACATACACACGCGGTATACAATGGCAGCTTGCGCTGCCGAAATTGTAACGGGACTGCCGGTAGCTCGCGCTATCGCTATCACGGGAACTGAAGGACACGCCAGCCAACGCTGGTTTGCGAATGCAATTGATTTAAATCGACGCACGACGTGTATGAAAATACGTGGTAGTGTGGTGAGCTTAAACTGCATCATTCTCCAATTATCTGGAGAATTAAAAAAAAGAAAACGGTGTACTCAGTTTGTATTAATATGCGTTGAGTGTGTGCCTGACTAAAACCTGTATCATTTTCTATACATGTTCTATACCTGGTATATATTTATATAGAATTCCAGTGTGGCCATAAACCCATACAATTTTGTGTACGTTAAAACACACACGCTTTTTGTTTGTATAGAGTTTACAATGGGCATGCTAAGCACATACTCCGGAGTATATACTCATGTGTTTCGTATACCATGCTGAAATCCATATAGCTAAAATAGGCAAATAAGCACATGGTTGCTTTGACTATGCTTACAACAAGCTAGCCTAAAACTTGATTATGCATATGCTTATTTTAGTTGCTTTCCGAAGACATGAAAATCTGACTCAGGCTTGATTTCTTATCTTAGAGGGGGTGCGTTCTTGGTGCGTTCTACACTAAAACTGTAATGTGTAATGAATGGCTCACGGGTTTTTTGTGTTTATGAACACCCTGCCTTTCTTATAACCCTGTTTCATCTTACCTGGTATTGATAGTATATGATACAACCATTCGACGCGAGTCGACGAGGGAAGAAAATGCTGAATTCTTCTCGCGATAAAAATGAAGGCACGTACTGTAGTGGGGAGGGGGGATTAGCGAAATCGATGCAAATCGACGAGCGTAAAAAGCTGAATAGTGGGAGTACTGAAGCCTGTGCGCGATAAAACTGAAGTACCGGGGGGAAGGGAAACGCCTGTGACCACGGCATGGCATGGTTTGTCCTTAAGATTGCTGAGGGTAAAACCTCTTCTGAGTTGAGCTGGAGAGTAAAAGTGATGTTTCCTGTATTGCTGCACGCTGTATGCCACAGAAGAAACACAAAACATTTTCTTGCACGTGGAATGTAAAATGCTCTAAAAAAATACCCAAGTCATAAGTTGCCACAAATTCCTCTTATGTCTGATTTGCGTACTTTATCCGGCCAATAATCCATTGTCGAATGGCTGCCTGGTGCACACCAAGCACTCACGATGTTCCTTTGTTCCAGCTTTGTTCAAGAGACATGCCGAGTGCCAGCGGGTCGTCGATAACTTTTTGATAACTCAACGGAAAAGGCAAACGGTCGTTGTTTTTTGTTTTTGTTTTTGGAAGAATGATATGATACCTCGTACCTCTAGTAATTTCGGCGACGTCCGAACGACCTGTTGCACCTTGCGTGACATTTCTGTCCTTCGAATTGTATTTTATGATACGTACCAAGTATAGTCCAAACGTGATACTTTGCCGTCCTTGTGGTACGGAGGTGTTTGCTTCCGCGGCTGCTTTACGTAGTACATGCGAGTACCGTACCGGTAACTTATCTATCTGAATTTTTGTTCATTCTGCTGCCTGCAGTACCTGGTACCATCCACTGCTGCTCTGAAATGTGATCTTGCGTGTACCGTTTTCCCAGTAAAAATTTGTCGAACAACGCGCGGAGATCTTGGGATATACTAGTCGTATCATTCCCTTCCGGGATGTAGATGACGTAAAATCCCGGGGGTGTCGCATGCTCACTGACGTTCCTACTATATTATAAAAATTAAAATGCACTCCAGCTGTGAGATCGAAGATTTCGTCGAAACTCATCTTTGCAAGCTGTGTGTGATACTCCGATCGCGCGCATTACGAGTTGTGTGTCCTCATTAAGGATATAGGTCGGCGACTCCCCTTACAACTACAGTGTAGCTATCAGGGTCAACAGGATGATTTTAGTCAGTCTGTGCGCGGAAACTATAAAACCCGTTTCTGAGGGGGACAAAATCTGACAGCTGTGAAGGGAAAGGGGGGCCTGGTTTTGATCAAAAGCGAGCGGGTTTGGAGGGGGGCGGGGGGGGGGGGGGGGGGGGGAAGGGGCAATTTGTGCATGTGAGCTATAAATCCTTTCGAGGGGATAAATCTGACGGTTTTGGCACCAGTATATTATTGGGGGCGGGGGGGGGGGGGGGGGGGGGGGGTTGGGCGGGGGGGGGGGGGGGGGGGGTTGGGCGGGGGGGGGGGGGGGGGGGGGGGGGGGGGGGGGGGCAGCTCAATATGTGCCCGGAAACTATACATTATTTTGAGGGGATAAATGTGACATTTTTGGAAATAATACATCAATTTATCATGTATATCCTGGGGTAATTCGTACAATCAGTGAGTAAAGAGAGGGTGGAGTGTTCGAGGGGGTGGGGTTGGGATGGGTTGGGGGGGGAAGGGTGGGGGGGGGGGGGGGGGGGGGGGGGGGGGGGGGAGAACGGCTTTAGGTGAGGGGTTTGTTATACGTGTGGTGCTAGGTCTAGGCGAAGGTGCGGGTGATGGGGAAGAAGGGGGCGTTCGAGGCGGGGGGGGGGGGGGAACACAGCGGCATGGATGGCTCTCGAAAGATAATGAGGTGATATCCTGTGCGTGAAGTGTTTATTAATGTGGCGGATTTCGATATTTGGTGGGGCGTTTGAGTAAGGGAGAGCAAGAGGGGGGGGGGGGGGAGATTTTTTAGGAGGTTTAGGTCACAAACAATATTCAAATACACTTCGGCTGTGAGGTCAAAGATATGTATCAGCTTGTTATACGCGTGGTGCTAGGTCTAGGCGATCGTGCAGGTGGTCGGGAAAGAGGGGGCGTTGGAGCGGGGGGGGGGGGGGGGGGAGGGGGGGGGGGGGGGGGGGAAACACAGCGGCATGGATGGCTTTCGAAAGATAATGAGGTGATATCTTGTGCGTGAAGTGTTTATTAATGTGGCGGATTTCGATATTTGGTGGGGCGTTTGAGTAAGGGAGAGCAAGAGGGGGGGGGGGGGGGATTTTTAGGAGGTTTAGGTCACAAATAATATTCAAATATACTTCGGCTGTGAGATCAATGATATGTAGCAGCTTGTTATACGCGTGGTGCTAGGTCTAGGCGATCGTGTAGGTGGTCGGAAAAGAGGGGGCGTTGGAAGGGGGGGGGGGTTGGGGGGAAAAATAATTGAAAACTACGTCATGGATGGTCAGAAAGATAATGACGTGATATTAACTGCGTATAGGTGTTTATTACTCAGGCCGATTTTGATTGTGAGTGGGGCGTTTGGACAGACTAGGCGGAAGGGGGGGGGGGATCGGGGGACGGAGGGGCGGGGGGGGGAAGGGTTGGGGTTTGTTATGAAAAAGAGGTCAGTGGAGGGGGAGGGGGGGCGGGGGGGCGGGGGGCGGGACATTTCAATATGTGCGCGGAAACTATAAATTCTCAAAGGGGACAAACCTGACGATGAAGCAATAAGACATCCCTTTATATCATCTGGCTTGTAATGTTTACTATTCTAGAAGGTTTGATGTTAGATGCAGCCTGCAACCCAGTGTTTAAGTGTACTAAATAACGTGTTAAATCTTCATAGTTTGTTGTTGTATGATACATCGATCGAAAGCTAGAATATTTTATAGAATATTTGTAGGTACCATTATTTTCTGACATCGCTAATTATAAGAAAGAGATACGTGTTGTCAAATGCAACAGGCGAGGTGATGCGGTCATGCACTGTTTGTCACCATCATCGTACAGTCACCATTATTATCGACATCGCTAATTATACGCAAGAGATACGTATTGCCAAATACAGCATGCGAGGTGATGTATGTGGCCATGTGCTGTCTCCGTCATTGAGCATTAGAGGGAGGGATGCGAATCGTCAGTTTTAAAGGAACGCTTGGTATACATGTGCTCAATTACGTTACCTCATTAGTCATACTTGGTATACACGCGCTCAATCACGTTACCTCGTTAGTAATACTTCGCTTGGCATAGGTGGGGAGGCGATCATGCAGACGGTATGTACGAAATACCCTACGTAATGGGTTGGTAAGGTTGTTTACCGCAATTTTAACACATCTGCCTGTGCTTCCTTTTCCAAATTATTTTTGTCTCAAATAAATGTACGATTTCACGCCTATAGTTTTACCTTGTCGATGTGGGGCTCTGCGGTCGTCAATTTTAAGTCAGAGATACGTCCTACAAATACATCAGGCGAGGTGGGTATGTGATGTCATATATATGCGATGTCATCACTATTGATCGCGAGGGTGATTTTACTTCGTGAGGTAAATGGTACTGTGTTTCGTAGAGGTCGTCTCAGGAGGGTATGCGATGGGTCGGCAGTGTATCACGTCTGCTTGTGCTTCCTTTTCAACTTATTATTGTCTCAAATGTGCGATTTCACGTCCATGATTTTTACCGTGCCGCTGTGGGGCTCTGAGGTCGCCAATTCTAAGACAGAGATACATCTTACAAATACAGCATATATTATAAAAATAAAAATACACTCCAGCTGTGAGATCGAAGATTTCGTCGAAACTCATCTTTGCAAGCTGTGTGTGATGCTCCGATCGCGCGTATTACGGGTTGTGTGTCCTCATTAAGGATATAGGTCGGCGACTCCCCTTGCAGCTACAGTGTAGCTATATGAGCTACCAGGTACAACGTAAAATAGGTCTCGGAAACTAAAGAGACAATTGGCCACCGCGCCACCCTGCCCAGCGCCACCGCGCAAGTAACCGGGCAGGTGACAGCGACCAGCCCAAACGAGTCTATAGCTACCTATAGTTACTTGTCGACAGCCCTGCGCTGAATTGCGATCTTGTTTTCACCACTCACCAGGTACCATTTTCCCGCGAACATGTCAAACATTGCGCAGAGATGTTCGCATATTAATAATAGTACATACCTGGCGACGGCGACAACACGCCGCCGAGTATCGAAAACATGCCAGCAGAGTACTGGTCCCTTACCTATGTTCCTGGTAATGTTCGTACTGCTACTGCTCTGTCTAGTACTACTGCTGTGCACGCTCACTCCACGACTGTTTTTACCTTTTTTCCGAAAACACTACTGCCGTCGTATTGTACCTGCCGTAGTGTGTTTGCTTCTGCGGCTTGTGTACAGAGTACGCCAGTTCTTGCGGGTTGATTACTTATCTGAATTATTTGGTGAACGGTTACTCCGTCTGCTGGCTGCACACGCTCATACACTCACTCCACGATCATACTGCTCTGTACGATGCGATCTTCTTTTACCATTTTCGTTTTTTTTTCTGAACATTACGCAGAAACGTTCGTGCTTGACGACGTCGACAACACCGCCGTCGCCACCGCAGACTCAGTCGCTCGCCAACACTGCCGACTTGGATGGAGCCATGGGGCTCGACGGGTCTGCCGTGAACGTTGCCGCCAACTTGCTTGATGCGGTGGCTCTTGTCTTGGGGCAACTTCAAACGTGAGGGGTACAAGTGTTGTTGGTGTTTGTGGTGGTGGGGGGTGGGATGGGGTGGGGTGGGAATTTTGGTATATCGTTGGATTGGTTTTGGTTGTGTTGGTGGTGGTAGCATTGGTGTTGGTGTTGGTGTTCGGCAATATCACTTGTCCTGGGGCAGCTTCAAACGCGCGCTGTGTCCGTGTTGGTGTTGGTATCGGTGTTGGTGTTGGTGTTGGTTGTTGGTGTTGATGTAGGTGTTGGTGTTGGTGTCGGTGTTGTTGATGGTATTGTTTGGCGTTGTTTTTGGTCGTTTTGGTGTTGGTGTTGTTGTTAGGCGACGGCGTGTCCTGGGGCAGCTTCAAACGTGGGTCCGTGTCCATTTTGTTGCTGCTGCTGTTGGTCTTGAATTTTTGGTTTTGGCAATGGTTTTGTTGGTGATGGTATTGTTATCGTTGGTGGTGGTGTCGTTGTTGCCGTTGTGAATGATGTTGTTGCTGGTGCTGTTGTTGTTGCTGCTGTCGTTCTCATTAACTCATCGCCATAACCTAGTCCGTGGTCACAGGACAGGCTCCAATCACTCTGGCGTAGAAGAATGCCCCCATTTCTGTGTTGAGTGATAACATCTACCTGCGTTGACAGCATGTAGTATTAATAGCGCCATTGTCAGCCCTTTCCTATCCAAGGGTTGCCTTATATTAGACGGTAAATCGTTCCTTACGTGCCTTACTTGGGCGTTTTAGTGCACCAAAATAACGCCGTTATACGTAAGAAGTCCCTAAAGCCAGCTGGGCACCATTGGCTTTATGTATGATACCAGGTAAGATAGTATAACTATCTTCAAATTATACGCGTTGGTGATCGGCAAACGCGTGAGGCAACTCAAAAATTGTCTTTATTTTTGGCGTTGTCAAATTGGAAACTCGCCATTCGTTTTCGACTGGCCTTTTTTTCGACTGGATTCTTCTGGTCCTTCTTATCGTCAGTCGAGTCGATTTTATAGTTTTGTGCTTTTGCTAGAGGCGGTTGGTGTGAGGGAGTACTGCTGTACTGCTGTATGGCAGTCGAAAATCGCTTGTCACCTCTGTGCTTGGCGCGTTCTGCGCGAGCAACGCGTGCTCGCGTTCGACGAATCTTCGTCCCAGCGAGTTGGTGGCTTTGGGCTTATAGCCGAAAGCCGCCAAAGCTACGCTCGTGGAGTTGCACTCAGCCGAGAGCCGCCAAAGCTACAGCAGGCGTAGCCGTTGTTGGCAAAATGGGATCGATACCACGAGCTGCTGTCCGCGTGTGATACACGCTGATGGCGAGAGGACCTAGGAATGCGCCACGCTGACTTGCGGCGAGAAGCAACAGCAGTGATAGTCAAGCCAGCGTCAGCGCCTTGTATGATACTGCTATGTGGTACCTACCCGGTGTGGGTGTGTGGGCGTGTGGGTGCGTGTGTGCGTGTGGGTGCGTGTGTGCGTGTGGGTGCGTGTGTGCGTGTTTGGTGGTTGGATGAGCGGTGCGATGGGTTGAAAAAAACATGTGTACAGCTTTTCGACTGAGTTTTTCGATACTTTCGACTGGATCATTCGGAAACTCAGTCGAAAAAAGTTCAGTCGAAAAAGCCCTTTTTCGACTGTGTAAAAAAGCCCGATTTGGGCTTGCAGTCGAAAAAGGCCGTTTTCGACTGATAAATACGACTGTGTAAGAAACGGCCTAAAAGTACGAAGCGGTGTGTACTTGGTATGTGTATAAATCAGGTACCAGATGTGCGCGTAGTTTCAATTTGTTAAACCCAGGGTGTAAATCGCCGCAATCATTTGGCAAAGATGTTAGTACAGCTTAGTCCGAGACTTGAGTAACTCTTAAGTACTACTGTTTTGTTGGTCAATATTGTGGACTATTTCCTATGTCTTTAGTTATTGGACGGATGATATTATGATATTGGGTTCGATTACTGCAGTAGTATACCCGGTACCTCGCAGGCGTTGTGTTTGTCCATATGACGATACACGACCCACATCAGCAGTAACATATATATAATAGCTGGTCGCCCCGGTGGCGTATCAGGTTATCCTCGAGCCTGGTATAGGTCAGTTTCGTGGGTTCGAGCCCCCCCGAGTGCATACTCGTATGATCTCGTGGGGATTTTTCTCGTGCACAAATTGACTTGCGGAAAGAGCGAGAGCGTGAGTTACCAACACTCGATGGAAAATCGACGAGCAGTGGGAGTGCTGAACCCTATGCGCGATAAATATCGAAGGCAAGAACCGGGGGGGAGAAGGGAGGACACCTGTGACCACGGCTTGTCCAGAAGCTCGAAAGTACAAGTGTGCAAAAACAAAATGTTCGAAATTACGTTTTGCCCTCTTTTGCCCGATTTGTCTCTTTGCAACGGCAATATTTTGATACTATGAATAGTGCGAAATGATCTACTCCGTATTATGTTTGTCTACGGTATTACGCTTTACCCGTAAGTAGCACTGGTATATCACCAGGGCCAAGCAAACTTTGCTAATAAAAGTACCACAGGTATCGTGTATTTTAAAAATGAAAATATACACTTCAGCTGGGAGATCGACCAAAGAGGAATTTTTGATCAACACCCAGCTTTGCAAGCTGCGTGTGATACTTCGTATATAGATTTGGTCCCCCTCAGAAACGGGTTTTATAGTTTCCGCGCACAGACTGACTACCATCACCCTGTTGACCCTGATAGCTACACTGTAGTTGTAAGGGGAGTCGCCGACCTATATCCTTAATGAGGACACACAACTCGTCATACGCGCGATCGGTCGGAGTATCACACACAGCTTGCAAAGATGAGTTTCGACGAAATCTTCGATCTCACAGCTGGAGTGTATTTTCATTTTTTATAATATATTATGAAAATAACAATACGCTCCAGCTGTAACACCGAAGATTTCATCGGAACTCATGTTTGCAAGCTGTATGTGATACTCCGATCGCGCGTATTACTGGGTGTGTCCTCATTGAGGAGATAGGTCGGCGACTCCCCTTGGAACTACAATGTACCTGGTAGCTTGTACCAGGGTCAACAGGGTGATGTTGATCAATCTGTGCGCGGAAACTATAAAACCCGTTTCTGAGGGGGACAAAATCTGACTATACATCGTATGTACATACGGGTGGCGGAACGCGCTTCCAACCCCTTGAAACTATCCGACTCTAATTCTGAGTATTTTGTACCCACGTCGGGCGTGCAGTGCTAAACGCGTTGAAGAAACGTTGCTTTAGCCACCAACGTGAAATTATAAAACGAAAAATGCACTTGAGCTGTGTGTGTGAGATCAACCCCAAAGGATTCTCATCAAAACTCAGCTTTGCAAGTTGCGTGTTATACTTCGATCGCGCGTGTTACGGGGTGTGTATTCCCTCGTGAAGGATACAGGTCGGTGGCTTCCCTGCCAATGCCAGGGTCAACAGGACTAAGACGTTCAGCCTTGTTTTGCGCACGGAAACTGTATATAACCCGCTTTGAGGGGGACAAAACCAGGCATGAGTAGAATTCAGTATGCATGAAACAATAAGAGTTATAGTGTGAGTTAGCTTTTGGAGTGGGCTACTTGGGTCTACCGGGTTTGTACGCAAGTTCCTGTGTGCTCCCTGTATATGTGGCAGGCCAACGGAGGTCCAGCCCAGGCGTGATGCTCGGGCTTTTACCAACGTGATATTATCATATTTAAGTATTATTACAGCTCGTCCGGACGAAATTTCCGCAGACGTCGATGTGTCACTCACTACTGGAGATTAGCACCGGAAAAAAAAGGAATCGGTTAACCGCAGCTTTGGGAAAAACCCGCAGACGTTTGCCATTGCTCGGTTTTCAAAATTTAACATCGTTTTTTTGTTTTAATTCGTTATTTTGTAATTCGTATTCTGGGCACCCATCTACACTAAAACAAGCGTGCAGCAATTAACAATGTGAACATATATATACATGATTCACGCACAGGGTATTCATGATAAACTGGTGCATTCCTTCCACAACCGTCAGATTTGTCACCTTGAAAGATTCATAGTTTCCACTCACAGATTGCTGCCCCGCACTCCCCCCCCCCCCCCCCCCCCCCCCCCCCCCCCCCCCCCCCGCTCCCTCTTGTTCAAACCCTGGCCCCCACGCCCTTGAAAACTCCGCCCTCCCCTCACCGTCTATTCGACTCACAGGATACACTTTTAAGCTGATGCATTTCCTTCCACAGCTGTCACATTTTGTCCCCCTCGAAAACGGGTTTATAGTTTCCGCACACAGACTGACTAACATCACCATGTTGACCCTGATGAGCTACACTGCTGTAGTTCCAAGGCAGTCGCCGACCTATATTCTTATTGAGAACACACAACCCGTAATACGCGCGATCGGAGTATCACACACAGCTTGCAAAGATGAGTTTCGACAAAATCTTCGATCTCACAGCTGGAGTGTAGTTTATTTTTATAATATACATGACAGCGTGAAAGCTGGGCTTTCAAGGAAACGAACAGAGCCAAGTACGCCCCATGGCCCTTGGGAGTACACCGTAAGGTTCAAATCGAGGAAAAATCGAAAAATCATCCCGTGATTTCCAACGTTTTGGGAGGCTTTAATACTTGCCAAACACGAACCGGCTTGACCGGTTTTTCACGTTCGACAGTAACGCCTCCTATCCGGTTTTCGGTTTTTGGAAAATTCTACGAGTATCCGGTGCCCATCTCTACTCACCGCCCACCCGTCACACAGGGTGCCGTGTCAAACTATGCACATATCGGACAGATCGCAATCTACTGTAGATCATGTGGGTCGTTGAGACCTTACAGCTGTCGTTACGAAATGTTGTCCGAGATCTGTGTCGTAGTACATATCCAACCCAGGAAACTATTGTGGTATATATGTATATATGGACAACAGGTCATCCAGATCATCCGGTTCTCACCGGGCAACATGATCTATAAGCTATGCAGATCATTAGACCAGGGATCTATCTTGCCCTGGAATCCAAACATCGTTAAACAGGGATCTGATCTGTCCCGTGTGTGAAACTATGGGATATGACAGCAGTAATAAGAATAGCCCGCAGGGGGCAAATATCAAATATCAAATAGTGCTTGGTGACAGACAGGTCGTCATTTAGTATTTTATACAACTATGATGGGAACCCCGATTTAAGAGCGCCCCGTGACACGCTGAAACATGCGCTCGTAAGTACAGAGCGCTCTTTTCTGTAGTGGGGAATATATAGCCTTACTTGTGTGGCGGAACATGCCGAGTTGGCCGCTCTTAACCCCTTTAGAGCCCCCGAACCCCTCCCTACAATATATCGAAGTAATTGTTTCCCAAAAAACGGGTTTCCAGCTGTAAAGGAGTTAACTCCCGAATGCTCATAACTCGGGTGCTCTTGAATCGGGGTGCCCACTGTACTCTCAATACGTCAGCTTAGTATGCACAGTTACTTCGATTTAGTTGTAAAACCCTAATCCCCCTGCGCCTTTAGCTCTTTCGTTTTTTATTTTTGGTGGTGGAAAATAATTTTACCATGGTATTAATTATTATGCGGGGTACCGTACCCTCGCCGTGGTGGCACACCATGTATCCGGGAGAGCAAATGGATTTCCCCCCTGGACTTATATCACGAATATATGTCTTCGGGTCCCATTTGTGGCCGTGACGCTGTATTGTCGTTTTTTTCTGACAATTTACTCTAGTGTATAATACCAGGTATATTATACGGGGTGCCGTCGTGGCGTAGTGGTATGATGAGTTGCGAAATATATTTCCGATAGCAAGAATAAGGACGAATGTGTCCGCTCGACTTGGACACTACTAATTGTGTATGATCTCTTCGGGCTTCGGGTCCCATTTCGCTTTGGGCGTGAATCGCTATTTACAGTTGCTCGGCGTTTTGTTGGAACTCGGACTATGACAGCTCTCACTGTTTTTCTCGATATCACAGCAGACCAAGTCTACGGTTTTGCTATTATTACTAGTAGGGGGGATGTTATGGTGGTGTTACGATGATGTTAATGATATACCCCGAATTATTCGCTACTGGGTTTGAGCCACCCGCAGGAACGCCTCCCTACCTCACTGACAAGATACTTGAGCATTTGTTTTGGTGCAGCGTAGCTTATCATTCCATCGCGGATTCGTCTCGCACAATTAAAACAGCACGAGATCTCAAGACCGCAAGGGAACCGGGGGGGGTCACTCGCGCGAGTGACCCCGGGTATCGCAAAAACGAAAACCTAAAAAGATCCCCCCACCATAGCAGCTTTCCCGCCAGGTGTTATTAATTTGTGGTCTGCATGCTGTAGGGCTAGCAATATTTTGTAGTAATGCTGGAGTGGTCCAGTGTTTTTTCGATGATTAACGTGTACGCCGGTCAGCGTCGCGCCGCGCGTGGCATCGGACATCGCAGTGGTGCACGCCGTAGGTCTGGTCTCGGGAATCCCCACCTTGAAGCGTTCGGCCGCGCCACTTGAACGCGAACCAGTACTACGCTGCACGTATCATGCTGGTTGCTGTTTGCGGCTAAAAGCCATGACGGTTAGAAGAGGGCCCATAGGTTTGCGGTGCTTCGCCCTGATTGCTCGCTGCGTTTGGCCGACTCTGCGTGCCACGTATCGTACCGCCCGCTGAGACGCTGACGGTCTTGATTGGCGATCTCCTCCCAGTTTGGACGAGATCGACTCGCGGCAGTACTTGCAGCCAGCGCGCGGAACACGAAAAATAGTGAGTCATAACCAACCCCAAAATAGTTCATTAGCCAAAGGTCATTGATTAATTAAGTGATTAATTCATGTATTATCCTTTTTTACAAAATGTTCCCGCGCGCTCTGCCGCTAACCGTGCCAAATTCAACGACAACCCACCCCCCAGGTTGGACAGTATCGATTCGCCGCAATACTTGCAGTCGGCGCTGGGTGTGGTATTGCTAGCGGTGTCGAACCAAGACCATCGCTTCCACAGCTTGCTTCGCGCTCTCACCGCCGACTGCTGTCTACCGGAGGCCTTTTGCGTGGCAAGGGACTGGGCGGCTAACCACACCGAGCCCGCAGGCGTCCTCGGCCATCTCCTCCAGAGGACCAGAACGGCACCCACCGAGCGACGCGCGGTGCTGTTGCACCAACTGGAACGCCCCGGAGGCAAGCCCACTACGGGCTGCCAGTTCCTAGATCTTCTTGTTCGAGAGCTTGCGTGGGAACTGCGTCGGGGGGGTGGGCTGGATTTGGGGCCGGTGCCCTACGGCCCGGAATCAGGGGGGTTGGATGAGCGGTCGCCCGCTATGGGGGGGCTGGATGTACTATTGGCCTCCAGTGCGGGATCGAATGGGGACGCACCAGCTGCTGTGGGGTTATCGCTTGGTACCGAGGGGTTGGACGAAAGGGAGGTGCGGTTGGTCTGTGGGGGGTCGGGGTCAAGAGTGGACGCACCAACTGCTTTGGCTGTACCGCTTGGTGGCGAGAGACTGGGCCAAAAGTTGTGCTGTGGTGCGGCGGAGTCAAAGGTTTCTGATGCGCCTGCCGGTCCGGATGGCAAAAATCGAAGCGATATGGTGGAGGTGCGTTTGGGTTTGGGTTTGGCTCATGTGTTTCTTTTGTGTGGGCAAGCGCTTTTAACCCCTTAAATAGAAAAACCAAACTTGGAGCAGGGGTTGTTTCTTCATGGTGGCAACTCGCAAAAACTGAGAACTGATTCTTTTTTATTTTTGAATTGTGTACGGCACGCACCCGCCCAAACTTTTTAGGTGGCCGAGCGGTTGGAGGTGGTGGAGGCGAGCAGTGTGAAGGCGGTGCGTCTTCTCGAGGAGACGCGGGCTCAGCTTGAGGTTCAGACCAGCCTTGTGGTATCCCTGCGTGCCAGGGTGGCTAGTCTCGAGGAGCAGCTCAAGGCGCAGGCCGCGCCGTCGGCGGAGTGGTTGTGTACGCCGGGGGTCGGGCTGGGGTGCGAAGACCTGAGCATGGTAGCAGATGTTCCCGTCGTGACGAACAAGGAGCGCCAGGAAGGGTGAGTTTCGGTTCCGACTTTAGCATACCTGGTATTATTCGAAAACGGGCTTCATAGGTTCCGTGCATAGATTGTTCAACATCACCCTGTTGACCCTGATAAGCTACACTGTAGTTCTAAGGGGAGTCGACAACCTATATCCACACACAGTAATACGCGCGATCGGGAGTGTCACACACACAGCTTGCAAAGATGAGTTTCGGCGAACTCTTCGATCTCACAGCGGGAGTGTACTTGAATTTTTATTATATACCAGGTACAATACAGGACGCCTAGAAGTATTAATATCAGGAATGTCAGTTGCGGCAACTCAGAGTTCCTTATGGGTAATTACGGATAACCAGCTTTTGGAGGTACGTACGCCAGCTACGGCAATAAAACGGGGATAATAACAAACCATCCCCGGGTTTCCACTGTTTCTTCATTAACTCCGGTATACGAAGGCTGTAGCACAAAGTGAACGTCGTTTTTGACACCACGCTAGCAAGGCGGACCACGCGACAAGGAGAATAGTATTTGTTCATGTTGGCTGTGTTGCTGTAGTCCACTTCTGCACTTGTGTGTACTATATAATATGCTGGTATCGTCTACGGCTGTCTTTGTAATTTCTGTAGAACATTACTGCTTGACCTTTGCACAATTGGACTGCAGGTACAACCGACTTCTGGGGTGATGCGCACCTGTAAACTAAGTAAAATACACGCCTCTCAACCAGAATGAAAAAATAGAAGCAGGACAAAAGAAAAACAATAATATAAATAATAATAATAATAATAATAATAATAATAATAATAATAATAATAATAATAATAATAATAATGATAATAAGTGGTAGTAAGGTCTACCCACCGATTTACTGGTTCAGGCAAGTTCAAGTTGAGCAAAATAAATACCAGGTATAATACTACAAATATTAAAGTGTTGCTTTTTTTAGTAGAGCAATGCACATTCCACATTCCGCACCATCTGCCTCGAATCCACACTCCACGCTTCCGCTGGCTGTCGGTATCCTGCAGGCTGCAGGTCTACGATAATTTTGAACTTGTACTCCGGTTTTCCTCTGGGATGCCAAAAGTTACGGCAGAAAATCTAGTTACACACGGCGGGCTTAACCGACATCCCTGATTCATATCAAGATACTGGGCAGTGAGAAAGGCAGGGTGATATTTGCAGGAGCATGATGTATCCGGGAGCGTTCATACTGAAGTTATGGTGTAAAACGCATCCCCTCTTCAATATGAAGCCCAGCCTGGGTCAGCATTTCTGCCTCTTTTACAGGTGTCCTGTACTGTAGTACTCATACTATTAATACCGCACATCTGGCTGGCACGGCCGTACTACTTCATTTTTTCATGTTCTGCCGTTTTTGGGCGTTTTTTGTTTCTGTGTTTTTTTCAAGAAGGCGGCGTGATTCGACGGGCGAGGAAAACGGGCACGCTCATCCAGCAGCTCTTGTCGATATACAACCTCTGTGGCTGTTGATAGCATGCTGTCTTCGTCGGTATATTTTTTTCGTACAGCCCGTGTCATGCTGCACGATTGCTGTAGCTTATTTAATATTACGGGGGGACATAGAAGTCAGAACATATGTACGATAAACACAACAAACTTTGTATTCCCGTGTTTGGGTTTTTAATAACCCTACTTGGTTCTGATTATTAATAGCATGTTCCTCTGTAATATTGTACGGCCTGTATCAATATACTGTTATCTTGGTGATTAGTTTATAGCGTGCTGCCGTTGCCAGTGTACTGCTGTAGCGTGCACGCTTCCTGTGTCGTTTGTCCAATGAAGTCCGCCTGGGCCAGAGCTACGCTGGGGGGGCATACCCGGATTTTGACTAGCGGGTTTAGGCCACTTCCCTCGCTCAAAAACGGACTAGTGTGGCGCATCTTTCTGCCGCAGCGTATCAAACAACTTTACACGTCGGACAGACGATCGATCCTCGTTTGGTGATGTAGATGTCCCAGGGAAGATCTGTATGGTCTAGCTTATGTTGCCGGGTGGGAGACGCGTGCTACGGTAGAAGTAGCACTTTTCGTCTGAAATGGTTTCTGATTCACGCGGCTCCTTAACACAAAATCGTCGGAAAATAAATAAATAATAGTCCATTTTTTGTTGATGATTGTCGTTGTATGTATACCTAGGCCATAGGATTTTTTCATCCGCCATAAAGCAGGTTTATTTTTCTCCAAATCAGTTTTGGGAGAGGTCTTAAGCTCCCAAATGGAGGAACACCTCAGATAAAAAGCGGTGCTCCTCTATCGGAGCACGCGTCTGGAGCCGTACGATCTGCATGATCTATCACACGTTTCCTGGGTTGGATCTGGATTCTAACGATGTACAGATCCTGATGAATATATTGTAACGGCAGAGACCGGATCTACTGTAGACGATCTACATGATCTGTATGATGTAGATCGAGATCTGTCCGAGGTGCGAGCAATTTTCATGGCGGTGTACCCGTATAATGTCGCGAAATCAGAAATCACAAAGCTAATAGGGGTAGACACTCGCGCGCGACTGGCCTCGAGTCTGTTAAAGTTTAGGCCCTGCAAGGGCTCCCCCGGCCGTATCGCGTCATCTTTCGTGGCAGCCATGGTCGCTGGTTTTTGACGCATCGGGGGTTCCACTACGTATCCCCATGACGCGACGCCGTACCATGCCATACCACTTGATTTTGCCGGAGATTCAACGATATCTGAATGGGAGTGCCATCGCGCAGCTTTTCGAAGATGGAACGTTTAGCACCGCGTTTGTCATATGTTTTTTCGCGGGGGTAAGCTATAATATTTGTATTTTGTTGGAAATATTTCTGCATTGTAGTAAACAGGGTTAGTGGCGGGAAAAAATGAAGGCACGCACCGTAGTGGGGAGCGGGGGGGGGGAGCCTGCTTGGTGACCCCGGATAGCTACGTCTCGGGAGGGAGAAGGAAAAAATAAAAATGCGAAGAAATAGAAGGGAAAAAGAAGGAAAAAAGAAGGGAAAAACACAGCCAACATCTGTAGTGTTATATTGTTGATACTAACTGGTTATGTGTTCGATGCCCGTTGTTAGCCTTACACATATCGGATAGATCACGATCTAGCTCATGTAGATACATCTAGATTTTATATCTGTCGTCATAGTATGCTGTTCAGGATCTGTGTAATACAGATCTATCCAACCCAGCAAACATGTGCTGTTAACAGACCATTCAGATCATCCAGCTCTCACCCGGCAATGTGATCTATAGCCCATGCAGCCCGTATAGATCGGGGATCTATCTTGCCCTGAAAGGCAAGTATCGTTAATAGGAATCTGATATGTCCGATGTGTGTGACCTTACCAGGTATACTACGGGTAAAGGTAGAAAGCATTAAATCCGAGTGCATAGTCCCCACAAAGGTAAGGGCAGTTCTAAAGAGATAGCGTTGTTCCTGCGCTCTGTTGTTCGCCTCATTCGCTGTACGACGCCTTCGTTCAGCCACAGGGAGCTGCAGACCTGTTTGGGCGAGAGTCTCGAGCACAGCCTGAAGCCAACTCCCAAGACTGCTAGTGCTACATCCCGGCGCGCTTGCCACGGACCTCCCGAAAAACTCGCCCAAGATCAGCAACTGGAAGAAGAGGCCCCCGAGGCTGCTGGTCGAACACGCGGACGCGCATGCGACGGGCCGGGCAAACTCGCACAAAACCAGCAACGCAACGCAGAGCTCTCGGGAATTGCCGATAGAACAGGAGGCGGAAAGGTCGCGCGGGGGGCGGGATTGGTTGATGGAGTGGTAGTCGAGAATGTCGCGGAGGGGACGGACTTTGCTGGTCGGCCAGGCGGAGAGGTCGCGGACGACGCGGGCTTGGTTGCTGGTCGGGCAAACGAACTAGCCATGGGGGAGAGGGCGGACGTGTTTGCTGGCCGGGAAGGCGAAAAGGTCGAGGGGAGGGGGAGCGGTCAGGGCAGCGGCAAGGGCATGGGCAGGGGTAAGGCTGATGAACACGACCTGATTCCACCTTTCCCAAGCCCAAAGACGCCTCTTCGTATTCCCCTCGCAAGCATTGAAGCCCGGCAACTCAATGTCCCCGCCGATGTTGGTAATTGCGCCAGTGGGAAACAGGGTGATCTGGCAACCAGGAAGCAGGGGGATCAGGCGAACCGAAAACAGGGCGATCAGGCGACCGGTAAACTCGCCGAGGGAACCCACCCCGCCCAAGCAGCAGCCCTAGCCCTCGGAATGCTGGAGCCTTGGGAAGAGCGATATTTTTCGACTATCGCTCTCCGCAGCAAGAAGCCTGCCCTGCGCATCGACGCTGGGGGGTTTGTTGTCGGTGGTGGATCGGCCCAAGGGGTTGTTGGTGTTGGTCCCCACCCGCGGGGCCGTCGTGGTGATCTTGGCGCCAACGCTGGTATGGGCCTTTGTGTCGGAGACAGCTCTAACTCGCTCGAGATGCGTTTGCCGGGGACGCAAGTTGAGGCACCGGGGACAGGGGAGAGCGTGGCGGCGAAGATAGCGCGAAAGGTGGATGCGGTGGGTGCACCCGGGACTACCTCGGAAGAGATAGCGATGCAGCTCTGGCCGCTCGATAGTCCGCTCGTGGCTTCTGCCGGGTTGGACCGCGAGATCCGCCGAGGACGCGCGACTTTGGATGGCGAGCTTCGACGCGGAGGACGCCCGGCTAGTTTTGAGGAACTGGCAGAAGCTCTTTTGTCCACGGAACACAGGAGTGCTGGTTTCGAGGGCGCACTCAAGCGAGTAGGGCGGCCACTTGTCAGCTCGCTCGGGTCTTCCGCAGGTTTGGAAAGCAAGCTCAGGCGACGAGGACAGCCGGCTAGTTTCGAGGAACTGGCAGAAGCGTTTTCGTCTGCGGAACACAAGAGCTTGTTCGAGCACGACATTTTCGCATGGGTTTCCAGCAAGAGCAGTCCTGTTGGTGTTAGCGACCCGGTGGGTGTTGGTGCTTCTGTTGGTGTCAGCAGTCCCGCAACTGTTAGCAGTCCTGTGGGTTCTGGCAGTCCAGTTGATGTTGGCGCTGATTCTCCTACGGCGCGCGAGGAGCACCGAGGAGAGGGAGAAGGAGCAGGGGAGGGGGGGGGAGGAGTGCGCAGACAGAGGGGCGCTTCCGTGGAGAACATATCCGTGGAGGTCCAGACGGACGTCGCCTATTACACCGTTCTGAACAGTACGGAATCCTCCGGTCTAAACGGTGCTGGGTCCTCTACCTGCGGTCGCAGTCGAGACCAGCCCTGGATGGGCCTGCTTGACGGGGGAGGCAAGAACCCTTCGGTTGTGGTCGTGGGAGAGTTCGCGTTTTTTGAGGCAAACGGTAACGGTGAGCCCTCCACCGACCACAGGCCCCTTACGGGTACAACCTCGACTAGCCGCAGCCCTTCCAAGGGTACGTCGACTAGCCGCAGCCCCCTCACGGGTACCTCGACAAGCCGAAGCCCCTGCACGGATATCACGACCAGCCGCAACCCCGCCACGGGTGCCTTGATCAGCCGCAAGCCTCCCACGTGCACGCCTAAGAAATCAAGGACGGGGTACTTGAAGAACGCTCCAGGTGAGCTCAAGGATGATGTCTTCGTCTACGATGAGGATCAACTCTCGCGTGAGATTGAAGCTGCTCGAAGCCCGGAGCGCGGAGAGCGCAAACGTTCCTCAGTCTCGAAGGGTGTTTCTCCCCCCCGCGGTGGGGGCGGTGCCAGGGACGCGGAGCGACTGAAGGCGTTGCAAGAGAGCGGGGTGGGATTCTTGTGTAACGCGGCGAAACTGGATGGAGGCATGTTTAAACTGGGCCGACAGAAAGGGTTCGGAGGATGCTCTGTTATTCACGCCTTGAAGATGAGGAAGTCGGCGCACCAGCGGGCTGTGGATGTTTTCACGGAGGGGAGCGGGCTGGTGGTTAAGGTGGTGTCTCAGGTGGGTGGACCGTGGTAGGTGGGACTGTAAGTTGGCCGACTGGGTGTTAGTTGGCTGGAAATTTCATTTTTTGCTGGCTGACTTGGAGTTGCCTAGTAGAAATTCTAGTTGGCTAGGTTGTTGGTTGTTTTCGTTATTCTCACATTAACTCGCATAATCGAGTCCGTGGTCTCAAATGCAGTTAGTTGGCTGCCTATAAGTCGCCAACTAGTTTTTTGCTAGCTCGGTACCACAGTTTGTCAATTGACTAATAGTCGCCGACAATTTATCAGTTGGCCAAGTAATACAGGTAGTTGCTTGCGGCTCTTTGTGGACCTCCATGTTGTTGTATCTGACTGGTGTTGGCTACATGAAGGGGAACGGCTGTTGGTTAAGGTCGTATCCTGAGTGAGTGAGCCGTGGTACGTAAGGCTGTGATTTCGGCTGACTATCAGTTTTCTGACTGGTTATTGGTTGGCTAGATATTAATGTTGGTTGATTAAGCCGCCGACTAGTATTTTGCTGGCTCGGTTTTTGGTTAGTTGCTTGCGGTGGTTCGAAGAGGTTTGTGTTTTCATATCTGACTTTGTGGCTCGCATTGCATTGTGTTTTCGTGGAACACATGAGTCAGCCGGTCGCCTCGTTTCCCCACCCACATACCTATCAACTGAGCTGAGGGTATACGTATTAATAGCTCATCGCTTGTTCGAGAAAGTGGCGGACATACACTGTGAATTATATTTTATCCCTACAGCCACCATAGCCCAATCAAACCCAATCAACGAATGTAAGGATAATCTTCTTCGTCTTGTATACTGTGTGCCTCAACCATTTTACTCGAACAAATGGCAAACTCTACTTGGCATAACTGGTCGTGAAGTCCAGCCAACGTACGAAGCTGTTGGTAGGATCTTGATCGGCAAAATTGTTCACGGGGTTTTAGGATTCATGTGCCGCGCCTTGCTTGACCCGACGGAGCCACCCTCGCTCTTTTACATTTGTTGTTGCAGAAGTCACCCCAATTCCACAAGGATGCCATGCGGAGAGAGCTTGAGATGGTGAAGAGGTGAGCCATGCGCCGACGTGGCGGTTTTGCCAGCCCCGGTTGTCCAGAGCTGTACTACCGCAGTATAGCCACATGTTATAGGCGGAAATCTAGTGGTACACTCGAAGTATTTAGATGGCTGATGTTACAGCGGGTGGTTTAGAGATATACGTCGAGCATAGCTGCGTGCCACAGCCCGTGGTCTAGAGGTATTTAGCCGCATGTCACATTCGGTGTAGAGGTATGTAGTCGCATGTAATAGCCGGTGGTGTAAAGGTATTTAGCCGCATGTTATAGCCGGTGGTGTAGAGGTATTTAGCCGCATGCCGTAGAGGTAATAAGACGCGCGTCGTAGTGTACAGGGATTTTCGGCCGCATATCGTAGCTGGCGGTGTAGAGTTATTTAGCCACACGTCACAGGCGGTGGTCTAGAGATTTTATGGCGGCATGTCATATCTTGCGTATTGCGGTCGTAAAGTCATGGTTGGTAGCAGGGACGCTGATTACGTTGTACACGTTGACTAGAGGTGTATAAGCCGCATGTTATGGCCTCTTGAGTGTTCCGGTCGTGAATTTGTTTCGATAGAAGGGAACTCGAATGGTTTGTTCTCGTCGCTCGTCTGTTCACGACTGCGGTCAACTTCGATATCAAACCCGCGGGTGAGACACTCACTCGTACATCCCTCCCCTCCCCTCCTGTCTCCCCTCCCCTCCTGTCTCCCCTCCCCTCCTGCCTCCCCTCCCCTCCCCTCCCCTCCCCCTGTCTCCCCTCCCCTCCCCTCCCCTCCCCTCCCCTCCCCTCCCCTCCCCTCCCCTCCCCTCCCCTGTTTCTTTTTTCCGATGTGTGACTGACTGTTCTCGCAGTTTTGTTCCTGGGTGCCACCCCAACATCGTGGACTACGTATCGTGCAGCTTTAATACTCTCGCGATCGTCATGGTCGCTGAATCGTGCGACCTGCAGGAGCTGCTCTCTTACAAGCTCCCCCTCGAGTCAATGGGAAGAGGCGAAACTATGAGGTCAGTCATCATCATAGCCGCTCATATCGCCCTGTTCGTTCTTCTTGTGCTGGCAGGCAGGCACGCAAGTAATAATGTCTCCACATCGTTTCAGTAGTGATTACATCACTCTGTCCGGAAATTGAAGGGCCGTTAGAGGGTGTTAGTTTGCGACCTCCCCGAGCTTCTCACATTCAGGTTCCCCCTCGAGTCGATGGGAATAGGCGAAACTATGAGATCACTCATGAGGCGCTTGCACGTTAAATTCAAGGTAAAGTCAATGTAAAGATCCATCCTCAGTTTTTCGAAAAACACGAGTTTATGTAGATGGTGATGGTGTTTGAAAGGTTGATAAGGAAACGTATTCTGTTCGAATGACAACAACAGTACATGCCCTCGCTCTACTTCGGCATTCCTTCATTTTGTCCTATTGACAGGTTCTTCGCTGGTGGCGTGAAAGGCTTGATGTATCTACACTCTCGAGGCTACACTCACATGGATGTCAAACCGGCGAACTTCATGACCGACAAAGGCATGAGTAGGCTCAAAGTTGGCGATCTGGGCTTCGCGGGACGTGAGTTCTTCCGCGCGATTGAATTCGGAAAGATACGCTTACGCGTTCTTATTTGCGTGGTTACAGAAATGGACACCCGAAAACAACGAAACAAATAGCTCCGCATGCGTACCCACCAGTGAATCGACACCCCGGTGCCAACAAAATAAGAAATTGAGCCTCTACACGTGACACACCGACCTGTCCTCCCTCTCCTGAGGACATACCAGGTACAACCTCACCCACATGCTGGCTCTGTCAAATCTATGCCTCCACTATCCCCTGCCCAATGATGCCTTCTTGTAATATTCAGCATGCGTATCGTTCAACAAACGCTAGATATCCTTACCCAATCACACTTTCCTAGAGTAAGATCCAATAGATGGTTCCTCAAAATGTCCAGGTTTCCTCCGTTCAATTTTCCGCGATTCTTACTGGCGGGCACCTTCTTGTGCCGTGCAATCTGATTGGACAGGGTCGCACGAGGCCGTGTCAAAAGGCGGGACGAAGGAGTACATGGCGCCAGAGACCATGGCCCATTACCACGACCCGGACACCCCGCGAGCGACGCTGGACCCAAGCATCGACGTGTGGTCTGTCGGGATCATGTTGCTGCAAGTCCTGTTTCTTCAAGAGCTTCCCCGCACAGACCCCAACGCGAGTATTTTTTTTTTCGTGATTTTGTGTGCGTCTCGTTTCCCCTCTGCAAAGTGGGATACCCGGTTTAAGAGCGGCCATGGTATAAAAGAAACTTTAGCCCTTTTAGCGCTGCAGACACTTTGGGGGGGGTAAACTACTGGGAAATGTTTTAAGACTTCAGCGCGGTCAAATACGCTTGTCAGAGTCGTTGTTGTTGATGTTGTTGCTATTGTTGTTGGTGTTGGTGTTGTTGCTGTTGTTGTTGGTGTTGTTGTTGTTGCTATTGTTGTTGCTGTTGCTGTTGTTGTTCATCCCACTATCGGTTAGGGGGACAGCAGCAAATTCTAAAAATCTTATGTGCTACTACCAGGAGGAGCTGGTCATATATATCTCACCTGAAACACGCCTTCGAAGGCATTCGATCGCGTAACCCGAACCGCTCTTTCTTTTGGGCTATTATAGTCCTAAAACAAGCATGCTCTTACATTCTTCATACTAACCGATAGGTGCACGCTCGAGGAGCTCAACCGCTCAGAAGGTCAGAAACGTTTGGTCCACAAAAAAGTGCAAACCCTGCCGTGGGATGTTCCGCCACACCTATGCCAAAACGTGTATTATGTAGTACCCAATCTGAGATAAGAGCGTTCGGGAGATGGGGTTGGGAGCGCTTGCTTGTTCCGAGGGGTTCATTGATCGGGTACTCCACTGTAGTACGATCAAGTCCCCAAAGGGTTCGTAGCGCCTATGCTATTCGCTTTTGCTCTGCTTGGCGATCTCCCCGATGCTGGACAGCTTGCGATGCTTAGTGCTCCGATGCTGCCTTGTCATGGGTCACTCGTTTGGGTATCCCTCTGTACTGTACTCAAACTGCTGAGAGGGGTGTTAATTATCATGCTGTAAATTTGTGGCCGTTTGCTTAACATAGTCAGGTCCCAATAGGGTTACTGGTGCTCTCGTCGTCATTGTTTTTACACTCATTTCCCGTCTATGGTATTCTACAAATGGTTCCCTAGAAGATTAATCTTCATGGTGCTCAAGCTTGTCCTGTCGCTTTTGCTCCGCTTGCCCCCCCCCCCCCTAATGCACACGATGGTTGGTGTGTCCGTCGCTGTCATTGCCATTCGTTTGTTTCTCCCCGTCTCTAAGTCGCTCTCAAATCCCAAGAACGTAGGTGACGCTCAGGCTTGTCGTAATGGTCATTTTTTTCCCGTATGAATTCCCCCCTTAAAGTATGGTATATCCCAAGAGGGCTGGTAGTGCTCGACTTCATTCTCATCGTTAACCGTATTGGTGTGTTTTCCACTTTATGCTACCATCAGGTCCAGACGGAGTTCATGCTTGTATTGGTCAAGCTCATCTTGTCGCTTTTGCTCTGCTTGGTTTCTCCCCCCCCCCCCACTGTTGTCCCCATTGCTTGCCCTTTTAGGAACTCGCCATCCACGGACTGATGCCGAAGCAAGAAGCGTTTTCGTCATCGCTCGGAAATCTCGAGTTCCTGAGGCGCAAAGCCGAACAGACCGGCTTGGTCGTCGACAAGAAGAGAATGGCCACGGCGGAAGCGGTGCACACCAAGTTGCTGGTCAGTACAGCACTTCGACAATGCTGTAAATAGAGTTCCATCGGCCGGTTCTGGTAGGCCGTTTTATATTCGTTTTTTTTTATTTTCCGGTCCCGTCGGCCACTTCTTTATTTGTTTTTGCTTATCCCATCTATTATCTTCGCACTGTTCCGTTCTCGCTTTCCCTTCCTAGACGTAACTAAGATCCGCGGTCATCAAGCAGGCTAATCTCACCCGTCTCTCCACTGCAGTACGCGCCTTCATTTTCATCGCGGGAAGACTTGAGCCCTTTTCTTCCCTCGTCGACGCGCATCTAATTTGCTTAATCAACCCTTTTACTACTGTACAAAACCACTCCGTGCTAATTCTAAGTATTATGTTCCAAAAAAACATGGGTTCAGCTCTAAGAAGGTTAACAGACTGGCCCGGCTAGCGACCAGAGGAGAACACGCGGCGGTGAAAAGTGCGCAAACCACCAATCTGCTGGTCAGCGTCGTATCCTATGACCACGATGTTGTAAGTGGGGGCTGGCGTGCTGGCATATACAGGCAGTGCGAGTAGTCCTTACAGCGACTTACGATATACCAGGGTATGTTTTCCGGGAACAATGATTTTTTTTTCCGGGAATTTTGAAGTCCTTGTTATTGACCAGGAAATTAAATCGATCGCGGTTCACCGTTCGACAAACTCCGGTCTGGGTCCAACTATAATCCACTTTCAGAGGTGCTCGAGTGGTAAAAAAATGGGTTTTAGTTAGACTCAGACTACCAAGTAAATAACAAGATTGAAAGCGACGCAGCCGCGTTTCGGGTCCATGCGTGTCGGGTCCGGCTTGGGGTCAGGGAAAGGGTCAAAGAGGTTGGGTTGGGTCAGAGCCCCTGCCTTGACGCCACCATTGGATCGGGAAGGGCTTTTTGTACCTTCTAGGCCGAACATTCGTGAATAGTCAGCAGTCGGACCCCCCGAAGTTCTACCTTAAGGTGTTGTTTTGTTTTGCCTTTTTTGGGGGCCCATTTATACAGACCAAAAAAGCGACGAGCTCGATCTAATCAAAAGTGTCCAGGAGAAGCTTCAGGCAAACCCGAGTATCGTCATGCCCTCTCACGCTTGCCTCACGGCTAGGTTCCTGCGTTGCGGTTCTCGAACACATCTCCTACACCAGCAACTCGGGTTGCTTCGCGTGGCCGAAGATGCTGCGATTGCTCTAAGTCGCTTTTTTTCGTCGTTTTTTTTTTTCTTGTCGTAAGTCCCAAAGAGTTAACCCCTTCATAGAGCCCCAAAATCCCTCTCCATACTAACTTCAAGTAAATTTGTCAAGAAAGGGTTTCCAGTTGTAAAGGCGTGAAGTAGGCTCGCTATTAATAGGGGATTTTGGACAGTGGGGGGGGGGGGCTCTAGGGGTGAAGATCGGAGTGCTTTTTTTTGTTTTCACATGATTTTCGACAAAGGGGTACCCGAAGAGCACCTTGCCTCCTGAAGCACGGACCTACCTGAGAAGCTACAGTAGTAGATAGATGTCCCCTTCTTATTCGTAGCGCCGGTATATGCTGGCCGGAAATACCACCTCTATTACAGCGGAAACCGGCGCTCCTCCGCACGCTGCCACCGCTGGTTGTTCCAATCTGTGCCGCGCGATTTCGCAGGCGCTACGGCGGGTACCGGGCACGATGGAGGGACATCTACTACTGTAGTTGGTACCAAAACTGTCGCGTGTGCTCAATCGGCGCCACGCCGTACCGCTTGGAAAGCCTCGTAAGATTGAAATTGCTCCGAAGCACAGCCTAGGCAATACTGAGGGTTCCGCGTGGTCTCTGCCAGGGTTGTAACTATGCCGCCGTTTCCAGTCTATAGATCGTCTCGCTCGAAGTTGGAAATATATGGTTGTCTGGAAAATTAATCTGACGTGATCTCCCCGATATATCCCGTATATAGTTTGAGTATTTGGTATTATTTTCCCCCCCTCTCACCGAAGCAAAAAGTTTAACTCATTAATAACCGGTTTCAAATGACCCCCTGTCCGCAGACCGAGTATGGCATGCAGCAGGCGAAGATGCAAGACCTAACGACGACTATACTGTGCCCGGGGAAGTGGGAAGAGCCGGGGGGGCTACGGTTTCACATCGAGGTAAGTCGAGCTTCAGCAAGCTTCGTGCTCGAACACACAAGCGATGGGGGAGGGTGGATTCAGGGCTCTTAGCTCACTCTTGTAGAAACTGCAAACATTGTTCCGCACTACAGTAGTTCCAACTGGCGTGTTGAAAAAAAAACGCGGGGTCGGGCGGGCGGGCGGGCGGATCTAAGAGGGTTCGACTTTGTACCACTACGCTCCCGTTTCGGTTGGAAAATTCTTGAGGTTAGAGTAGGATACTCTTTGGGTTTGGGAAATGGCCAACAGAGCTTTGTCTCTGGTTTGTTAGTCCCCCGCTTGAGTCTTGAGAGCTCTCTGCATTCGTTCGAACGCGGCAGAGCAGACGCAGGGAGTGTTCCCCTGACGTGTTTGTGTTGCTTGCTGGTAGAAGTACCTCTTCGGGAATTGCACTCACGTTTTTGGGAGAGAAACTACGTGAATTTACTTTGGAATATTTTTTTTCGTACGCGTAGAAGGACTAACAGCTTTAAACGGTGCATTGTTAGTATTGATATCGGGCGATCCGAAAGCATACCAATCCTCGGTTAGTTTGACTATGCGTCGACGGCGTATGTTTTACCCTTATCGTGTGCAAGCGATGTATTATATTGGTTGCAGCAAGACTAAAAACTTGATTGTCGCGTCACCCGCCAGATCACACCCGGTCTGTTCGCGCTTTTTTTTTTCTGTGTGCCGAGGTTTGATTCTGTGTTGTGGTTGCCACTGGTAGTGGACTAAAATAGTATGCTCTCTTCGTGCCACACAACCACATATTGCTATTATCCCTTTTGAGACTTAATCATATCTTGATTATATTACAGCGACCAAAAAAGCGACGATGGCGATATTTCCAAGCTTCTACTGGTAGTGTGAACGCGCGGCAGTACGGGTAGGATCATGCTGCCTGCGCCCGTCCCGCTCGAGTCTTCACATTGTTGGCGTCGTCGTTCGGATACCAATGTGTTACCGTTGCCAACCAGCAGTGGCTGATGCCGCAGTCGTCAGTTTTCGTCGCCTGTATTTCCCTCTCAAGTCTCAAAGGGGTTATTAAAGATAGTGTCGCTTGTCGCTAGGAATTTGCGCATCAGGACAACTGTAACGGTCGTCGGCTTGTCTGTGCGTTGGTGCGTACGACGATATTGAACGAAAAAAAAGGACTAAACAACCAACAAAGTCGCTCGTAGGATAATACCAGGCCATCCAGAGGTAGAGGTGCGGCAGATTCTAAGAAGTTTCTGAGCGCCTGACATGAGAAGCTCCATATCTCACCGTCATCACCCGGAACATTACCTCGAAGAAGGCATTCGTTCGCGCCGCCCGACCAAGATTTAGTTGCGCTATTAATAGTCCGAGAACAAATACGGTCATAAAAGTTACCAAACTAACCAATAGTTCCACACTTTGAGGAGAGCTCAACCAGTCAGATCGGTCAGAAACGTTTGGCCAAAAAAATGTGCAGCAGCCCCTACCGGGTAGTACCTTGTATAGTAACGTGGGATGATTCTTGTTGTCATGGTAAACGAAGTAGGACAAAAACAACAAAAACTGGCCGGTCGGTCCTGGTTTCTTTATTTTTCGGAGGTGTTGTATCGCGGTCGGTCTATCGAAATCGTATTTAACATTGGACAATGTATTTTGGATTTCGGGCTCCTGCTTTTTTGGCACCGTCAAAACTACTCGTAACTCGTTTATTTTTTGCTCGAAATAAACGACAACAGGTGTCGATGCTCCTTCTGAAACTCTTGGATCCGAACCCCCGACGGCGCCTCCCCCTCTCCGACCTGCTGGGGCTGCTGGAGTGCGATGACTTGTGGGCCGCTGCCAGCACCACCAGCGGTAACTTGGGGGACACTCAGGTGGCCAACACCAGCGACGATCAGGGTACCAGCAGCAGCATCAGCAACGATCTAGGGGAGCTCCCTGAACCTGTGCGGCGCTTTTTTGCGGGGATGCAGGAGCGTGTCATGAGCCCCGCCGACGCGTCTCGCGGGATGTGGTGGCCTAGTAACCCGTGGTGGATGGCGCCGCCTTCGGTAAGCCTCATCCCGGAGCTGCGGTAGGGGAAGAGCTCTTCAATTGCAAAGACCGCGCTGGGAGTGTGCTGGGGGTGTGCTGGGGGGTGCCGTCAGCAAGGTGTCGGAAGAAGGGGAGTGCTGGAATCTTTGATGGACTCTAAAGTCCCGTATGTATATTTTTACGATATTGGCACATCTACGATGATCGCCACACTCGAACCGGGAGGTGGTCTAAATCCGGCAGGAAAATGGGGAAGGAGGGATATTTTCCCCCCCGACAGCAATTGCCACCGTGCGCTGAACGAACTCCCGGGGCATTGAACGAGGCAGGGTGGTTGAAGCTCGCAAGAAAAGAGGGGATAGGGAATCCCCCGGCGCTCACGAAATGGGTGTGGAAGACATTCAACACGTGCACGATGTATATATATACCTCCTAATTTTATGCAATTTTTGTAGCACGCCATGCAGAGCGCGTGGGTACGCGTATGGACATGAGGGTTTTGTTGCTTGTGTGGCGTCAGCGTAGGCTTGCGTGGTTGAAGGGTTTCGTTGCTTTTGCGCCGCCAGCGAACGAGTGTATGGTGACGGAGGGGGGGGGGGGGGGCTGGGGGCGCTTTTATGTACCTGTTTATTTCTGCAATTTTTGAACCACGCCGTGCAAAAGACGCATGGGTATATACTCGGGTCAGTTGTAGGGTTTGGTTGCTTGTGCGCTTCGCCGTCAGCGAACGCTTGCATGGTGAAGGGATTGATTGCCTGTGTGCTGCCACCGAAGGCTTGCGTGGTGGAAAGAGGGAGGGCAGGGGAGACAAGGACGGCACGCTAATGTGTATTTCTGCCCTGTGCTCTGAATGCATAAATGAAGAAATTGAACAAAGCGCGGGTTGTGTGTTGGTGGGGGCAGGGGGGGGTGGAGGGGGGTTGGAGGGGGGGTCAACGTATCGTGCATGGCCGTGGTCCGCAAGACGTCAGACCCTTCCTACAATGCCGGGACGGAGCATGTTGAGGAGGGGGTGGGGGTGTGACGTCATTCGTCTACGTTAGGTCACCGACACCCCTTGGCACTATTTCATTCGCTTTCCTTGGATGGTGCATCGAATAGCTTGAGACGGGTCGGGGGGTGGGGGCAAATAAGACGCGGATGATTGTTGGAAAGCTGCCGTGGAGATGACGGAAGGACAAAAAACGCCTCCTCCGTATTCGCTGCGTACATGTATGATCGGATATATAAGGGACGTTTGGATATGCAGCAAACAAAAAACACTGCCTTTTTTTCGGTCAGATTGGTATGTGGTGTGTGTGTTTTTTTTGTTTGCCGTGTTTTCTAGTCGTAAGATACGTGTATGGATTTTTGGTATGGTGAACCTTTTTTCTGGAGGCTGTCAATGTGCGCGATGTATATTAAATACCAAGAAGTCGTGCATCTTCTTGCGGTGCTGCGTCGTGGGATGGGGATGGTATGCCACCACCCACCCAACCTCCCCCTGCCGCGAATTCCTGCTTTGGAAAGCCCTACTTTGCAGTTGGAGAGCAATTTGTCTTTGAATGGTGTACCGTGTGTATTTGTGCTGCGTCGTAAGATGGGGATGGAATGTACCCCCCCTCCCCCCCCCGGAAAGTTCTGCTTTGGAAACCTCTACTTTGTGCAGTTGGAGAACGATTTGTTTTCGGATGGTATACGTACGTATTTTGCAGCAACGGAGCTTCGAAGCCCTGTTTTTTTTTGTGCAGTTGGAAAGTGATTTGTGTTTTGAGTGGTTTGCGTGTCGGAGGGTGCTTCTGTGAGATGTCATCTATGTCGTGCTGCTCTCAAAGCTTCCTTTTTTGGTGCTTATCGTGTTTTGTTTTTGTGACGTAAATGCAAGGGTTGTTCATTTTTTTTAGGGTCCCTTGTTGCACGTGCTCTGTGTGTTTTTAGTGGGGTTAATGCACGGGTGCATTATTTCGCTGCTCGCGCTATGGAAAATCATTTATATCTCGTATCGCGTTCAAGGGTTTCATGTAGTGTTGTTCTTGGCGTGCATATGTTTTTTGTGCGTGGCTAATGCAGGGCTGCATTTTTGAGGATTGCTTGTGGTACTTGCTGTGTGTTTTTTTGTGGCTGTAATGCAGGGTTGCATTGTTGGAGGATATTTGAGGCTCTTGTCGTGTGTGTTGACTTTGTTTGATTCGGTTCCTCGTGACATGTTGTGTGGTTGTGTTTTGTGTTTTTCATGGACGTTGACGCAGGGTTTGCACATGACGTTGGCTTTCTCGCCCTTGGGCGGATGCCGTTTTGTTTTATTTTCTTTGTTCAGTGGTGAGTTCTGGTGTTTTTTTCTGGTAGTCCTGATGTGCCAATGGCCGGCCCCATTTTGTATCGCAGCATGCTTCGAAGTATACATAGGCCTTCGGCGAGACCTACCCTCAAGAGTGGTGCTTTTTACCTGTTTTTGATCTGTTTTATTCGTGATACTCCATTTTTTTTTCGAGTGTATTGAGGAATGTTTTGTATATACCGTAAATAATTAATGGTGGCGTTGAATCATGCATGTATGTGTGTATGTATTGTGTTGTTTACTTCATGTTACCGGGAGCATTGGTGCTTACGTTCGTTGTTGGTGAGCTTGCGCGAGTCTGTGTCGATGACTTTTCTAGTAGCCTTTTTTTTGTTGTGTTGCAAAATGAAAAGGGGGTTCGCAGTGTGGACTTTTTTTTTTGTGTTTTTTTCGCTTTTTTTCGTTCCAAGGAAGCGGGGTCCGTGGGGATCACTTGTTGTGCCCAGTTTTCGTTTTGACCGTTTTGTCTTTTTTTCCACAGGACTTTTCACGCATCGAGTCATTTCTCGCTCGTCGGATCGGGTCAGGTTCACCCGACTCGACCCAACCTGTGAGATTTCGAGCACCTCCTGACCTCAGGTAGGTTTGAAAATCTCCTGACCTCACCGGCGGGCTGGGTCATGACCCGCGAAAAGCTGTTGAAAAGCCTTGATTTTTTGCATAAGGAGTGGGGTACGTGTGGATATTTTGTTGTGTCCTTTTTTCGTTTTGGCCCTGATTAAAGGGGGGTCGGGGAGAGTGCACGTCGTTCGTGGCGGGATGTATGTGCCCGCTTGGTGACACTAACTAAACTGAAACGATTAGCTTCCTTTTGGTCAACGATTTTTATTCAATGCGTACATCCATGCGGGTACAAACTCAGCTATGGTGACGTGACCTTACGGAAACAACTATGATGCGATAAACTGGCTGAGCCCGTTGATCCTCAACAACTTCCCTCCGGCTAAGACTTGTTTGTGGGTGGAAGCTTGCTTGTCTAAGGAACGGCGTGAGACCATGGATTGGCAAGTTTTTAATTTTGTCGGTCTCGGTATCGGATTATCCAAACTTGAATGTCTCGATGTCATACGTTATTCGTTTGTTCCAGGACTTTCGTCAAGGATCGGGCTCGGCGTCCCTCGCCCTCCCTTTTCCGATCCCGCCCCTCTCCATGAACGCCGAGAGTACATACAGTAGATGAAATACTGTGCAGTGTGCTCACTTTTACAGCAGGACAAGTATGACACGACCCTATGGACAAAAGGCACGGGCTAAAGGCAATGACACCATGTATGTGGCACGTGGACAAGACACTGCAGGGCTGTAAGGGCCACTGGACTCAGGACTCTGACCGGGCGTCGATCAGTACCAAAAACGCCACCCTAAAAAGTCATGCAACGATGCACCCTCGTACACTACAGCAGTACTACGTCTGCGTATGGATTCGGGCACATCGCGCTCTACTGCCGTACAGTACAGTAACAGGCACCACGTATGAGCATGTATTATAAAAAATGAAAATACACTCCAGCTGTGAGATCGAAGATTTCGTCGAAACTCATCTTTGCAAGCTGTGTGTGATACTCCAATCGCGCGTATTACGAGTTGTGGGTCCTCATAAGGATATAGGTCGGCGACTCCCCTTACAACTACAGTGCAGCTATCAGGGTCAACAGGGTGATTTTAGTCAGTATGTACTACGTGGGCACAAGCGGGCACCGAGCTCTATTTATGACACGAATGCCTACCTGGTATTATTGACGGTCCGTCACGAAAAACCGAGCACCGGTCACGGGCGTACGGCCGACGTACAGCACACTAAAACGTAAACGTACCATGTAGTAGATACCAGGTACGGCTAGGATGCGTCTATCAACGCCATTTCTTCGAAAATAGCCGTCCGTTGTGCGTACACACCCGCAAATTTCCGTGATCATTATTGCCTGGTACATTTTGGCCGAACACGCGAGCACTGCACTGCACGGCTGTCGGAGCTGTCAAGGCCCACTGGATTCATGGACTCCGGACCAACGCCAATCACTCGAGAACATCGTACCTAATACGTACCAACATACAGTACCAACCTGCATCCTGCGTACCCGTATGATACCTGATCAGTTGTGTATGACAACTGGATCTTGGACCTGGATAGGACCTAGATCCTGAATCTTGGATACTGGGTCCTGAACCCCGGATCAAGGATCAAGGATCGGGATCAGGATCAACCGACAGGCCTGGAAGGAACCAACCAGCACCTGTTCCGCCGCACTGGCCTAACTGTCCGCCCGAAAAGTCGGCCGAACACCAAACACTGGCAGAACACAGCAGCAGCAACGCAGCTGGCCGTGACAGAGGACAAAACTCGTGGTGTCCCACTCAGCCCTGCCATGGTCGATGGCGGCTCGACAGCGGCGGACATCGCGTATGCGCTCGAGAGGAGTGAGGCGTCGCATGGGGAGTCGAAGCGCCTCGCTAAAATGGAAATGGTGCGTTGGTTGTGAGTCGGCAAAGCGCACTGCGCTTGAAGATGCTCCAACATGTACTAAAATACGATGGCTGTATCTAGTCTAATGACATTATTAAACGGTTCTTAAATTTACGGACATGCTGGTAAGATTGGTCAACCCAACAATGGCATCACCTTGTTCTTTGGTTCGAGGCAGCTCGCTCAGATGTCTGGGAGCTGATCGTACCCACCCCACCGGCAACTACAGTAGGGTTCCACCGGGTGCCTTGTCACTAATTAGCTCTTGGTACGGTATGATAAGAGCGCCGTGTGTGTTCTTCGCGCTAGTCTAAATTGTTGCTTTTTTTTTCCCCCACCTACATCCGGCACAACCAGCGTCCGTGCTGATGAGAGACGAGCTCTCTCTGTGGTCACAAAACTACGAGACAGAGAGACATTGCAAATACAGCAAGTTGGTTCGGCCATGCAATGCCAACCGCAATGACCACGCGGGCACAAAACAAAACTATGCAAGCCGGCACAGCCTATATTTATTATTATGCGCCTGCTGTCTCGCATACGCACGTTCACCTGGGGGAGCAGAACTTTGAAAGCGTTCGGTTCGTGAGATAAGAGGTGGAGGTGTGCTTTTCAGATCGAGTGACCCGGATGTGATCCGCGCGAGGGATCTGTTTCCACTACTGCTGTGTACGAGGCGCGGATCTTTTTCCACTACTGCTGTGTACGAGGTACTACTACGGCTGTTCGCAGCTCTTCCACTGCTGCGCGGCCCCGTACCCAGGCTTGAGACTGGGGAGCACGACTGACTGTGTCTTCACCTAGGGTTACCACGCAATGAAATACTCCGCTCTCGGTCATTCATTGTCAGAACTTTGCTCGTGAGACGTTTCTTCTGTGCTCGAGTGACCCATATATATGTGATGAGCGCGAGCAACTTCTCTAGCTCCAAAAAAATATACTCCGGAGTATAATATGAAAAATGAAAATACACTCCAGCTGTGAGATCGAAGATTTTGTCGAAACTCATCTTTGCAAGCTGTGTGTATAGTCTTTAGTCTATACTGTATATCAAAATTGGCTTGCCCTTAGGTACGACCCTACTACTGTCTTTTAAAAATATATATTGAGGACGTCAGCTGTGATGGAGTGCCATCCGTACAAGTAGAAGGATAGATTATAGATTCGACGTGAAACCATGTCATGGTTGAGGTGAAACCACGTGACATTAGATGTCACATTCACGTCAAGGCCATCATAGATGGGCGATAATGTAGGAGACGTTGATGGGACAATCAGGACGCCCCACATCTCACTACCTGCTATACCTACTCTACCCCGCCCTACCGTGCCTAGGCCTGCTATGTCTGTCTCATAGTTCCCTCTGTACCTGGTAGGAAAGAGTCTAGTGCAAATAAGCTATTGAGTCTATCCAGCGAGCCATGAGGAGAGACCAAACAAGGGCCCCGGAACCCATGAGGAGCACGCTTCCCAACACCGACCAACCACGCATCCCCGACTCGGAGTACCACTACAATTGGCGTCGTCGGCAGGACTCCCAACATGGGCACGAACCACTTGAAATTAGACTAGGAACGCTTTTGGAGTGAGAAAAGAGGCAAAGACAAATGAATATAGCACCAAAAAAATATATACTCCGGAGTATATATATATATATATATTATAAAAATTAAAATACACTCCAGCTGTGAGATCGAAGATTTCGTCGAAACTCATCTTTGCAAGCTGTGTGTGATACTCCGATCGCGCGCATTACGAGTTGTGTGTCCTCATTAAGGATATAGGTCGGCGACTCCCCTTACAACTACAGTGTAGCTATCAGGGTCAACAGGGTGATTTTAGTCAGTCTGTGCGCGGAAACTATAAAACCCGTTTCTGAGGGGGACAAAATCTGACAGCTGTGGAGGGAAATGTATCCTTTTATCAAGTGAATCTTGTGAGTCGAATAACCGGTGAGGGGGGGGGGCGGAGTTTTGAAGGACGTGGGGGCCTGGTTTTGATCAAAAGCGAGCGGGTTTGGAGGGGGGGGGGGGAGGGGGGGCAATTTGTGCATGTAAGCTATAAATCCTTTCAAGGGGATAAATCTGACGGTTTTGGCACCAGTTTATTATTGGGGGGGGGGGGGGGGGGGGGTTGGGGCGGGGGGAGGGGGGGTTGGGGCGGGTGGGGGGGGCGGGGGGGGCAGCTCAATATGTGCGTGGAAACTATACATTATTTTGAGGGGATAAATGTGACGGTTTTGGAAATAATGCATCAGTTTATCATGTATATCCTGGGGTAAGTCGTACAATCAGTGAGTAAAGAGAGGGTGGAGTGTTCGAGGGGGTGGGGTTGGGATGGGTTGGGGGGGGGAGGGGGGGGGGGGGGGCGGGTGATGGGGAAGAAGGGGGCGTTCGAGGCGGGGGGGGGAGGGGGAACACAGCGGCATGGATGGCTCTCGAAAGATAATGAGGTGATATCCTGTGCGTGAAGTGTTTATTAATCTGGCGGATTTCGATATTTGGTGGGGCGTTTGAGTAAGGGAGAGCAAGAGGGGGGGGGGTTAGGAGGTTTAGGTCACAAATAATATTCAAATATACTTCGGCTGTGAGATCAAATATATGTAGCAGCTTGTTCTACGCGTGGTGCTAGGTCTAGGCGATCGTGCGGGTGGTTGGAAAAGAGGGGGCGTTGGAGGGGGGGGGGAAGAATTGAAAACTACGTCATGGATGGTCAGAAAGATAATGACGTGATATCAACTGCGTATAGGTGTTCATTACTCAGGCCGATTTCGATTGTGAGTGGGGCGTTTGGACAAACTAGGCGGAAGGGGGGGGGGATCGGGGGGGGGGGGGGGGGGGCGGGGGGGGGGGGGGGGGGGTCATGAGCAAGAGGGGTCAGGGGATGGGGAGGGGAGGGGGGCGGGGGCGGGGGGCGGGACATTTCAATATGTGCGCGGAAACTATAAATCCTCAAAGGGGACAAACCTGACGATTGAAGCAATAAGACATCCCTTTATATCATCTGGCTTGTAATGTTTACTATTCTAGAAGGTTTGATGTTAGATGCAGCATGCAACCCAGTGTTTAAGTGTAGTAAATAACGTGTTGAATCTTCATAATTTGTTGTTGTATGATACATGGATCGAAAGCTAGAATATTTTATAGAATATTTGTAGTTACCATTATTTTCTGACATCGCTAATTGTAAGAAAGGGATATATTATCCTCCGGCGGATGGGGAAAAATGAAGCTTTAGCTCACCACACTTCCACGTATTTTCATACGTATATCATTGGAGCACTTTCTTTGTTCGATTGTCATCGTAGTAGTGTCCCACGAAGAGAGCACGGGGAGATAATATATATATAGCGAAAACCTACTGCCGCAAAGCCGTGGTAGTTGCAGACCCAACGTGTCGGTCGCAAAGCAGAGGCCCGGAGGGGCCCGTGGTTTACGGATAGAAGACAAAAGGATAACCAAGCTCGCTATTGGACGAAAGGAAGTATGTTAAAAGGCGAAAGGAAAAACAAAATAAAGAAAGAAAAACCACCTGAAAAAAACGGGGAAAAACTATAAAAATGCAAAACTATGCAAGGCGAAAAGAGCTTGCCTTGGGGAGAGAAGAGCACCGGGGGAGAAGGTCACGCAGCCCAAGGTCGACACGTTCACTGCTCCGACGACGCCAATTGTAGTGGTACTCCGAGTCGGGGATGCGTGGTTGGTCGGTGTTGGGAAGCGTGCTCCTCATGGGTTCCGGTGCCCTAGTTTGGTCTCCCCTCATGGCTCGCTGGATATACTCAATAGCCTATTTGCATTATTTCCCTACAGAGGAAACTATAAGACAGACATAACAGGCCTAGGCACGGTAGGGCAGGGTAGAGTAGGTATAGCAGGTAGTGAGATGCGGGGCGTCCTGCTTGTCCCATCATCGTCACCTACATTATCGCCCGTGAGTTTGACGAAATTTCGAGCCAATACTCATCTTTGCAAGCTGCGTTGTTGGTACTTGTAATATACCATGTGGGTGAGTTTTTTCTTAATGGGAGGGGCAAAGGGTCTTACTCTTTTATTTTGAAAATATATATATCGTATATATTATTATTATTATTTTTGCCCTCCGACAATATAGCGTAGATGCCTTTCCGATATAAATCGAATATCCTTCCTTAAGGCAGCAGTAGCACCTAATATGAAGTCGAATGATCGCACCATAATGCAGTGGTATCTTCCGCCAACCATTCGCCCATTTCCTTTCCCCACATCTTCTCCTTTTATCTACTATTCCCTTTCCCTATATATACCTGGTATGTTACAGCTGGGAGTCTACCTTAATCCTCATCAACATTGCCACCCCAGGCCAGTGGCCTTAGTCCTCCCGATTCTTCCTCCCTTCCCCTCGCGGCCTGACGATCCCTCAGAAATAGTCTATATCGATATATAGTTTTTTTTTTTTTTTTATCCTCCGGCGGATGGGGAAAAATAAAGCTTTAGCTCACCACACTTCCGCGTATTTTCATACGCGTCGTGTGTCGATTTAACTCAGTTGCTTTCGCAGCCCAACGCTAGCTGGCGCACCCTTCGAGTCCCATTGTAGGTATAGCGTAAGCTGTCCCTATCAGTGGTCTTCGTTACAACCCCAGCAGCGCAAGCTGCCGTTGTATACGGGTGCGTGTGTATGTCGACCCGGCCTGTCCCCTGAGGGTCAGTTTCGGTGGAGATAGCCACCCGGAATGTCATCTTTCCGGGTAGTGTGGGACTTGCGCAAGCTCACCCACTAACAAAACCCCTGGCCATGGGAGATGGCCTTCCGCCGGACTTGGTCCAGTTACGGTCCACCCTACCCATTCGGGCGTTGGTCCTCGTTCTAGTCTATTGTTTTTCTCCACTGTAATGAATGGTTGGTGTTGGTCTTTGTTCGGCGCCCTATCCAAACTTCAACGTGGGGAGCACGCCACCATCAGTGTCTTCCTCTGGAGTTATAATTTCTCCGGCGTCTCGTCCAGCGACAACAGCTCGTGCCCTCCCTGCCTGCGCACGCAACCCCGAGACGAAACAAGCCGGTCTATGCGTGATACACCTCCCTATCTATACCAATCTAATCGTAAATATAAGGAAGTTGAAGTTTGGGGGCTTGTTCGGCGTGCAGCAAGCTTTTTTTGTAGTATCAATAGGTAGTCCGGTACTCTTTACCGTACCCTAGTAGTGCTGAGTGCCGGACTTCAGTTTGTTAGAGCGCTGATAATCGATTGTCTCGACCTCGTATTGCAGAGAACTGCATTATCCAAGGATTCATTTTTTCAAGGATAATAGACGGTACGTGGTCCCACATTAGAACGGGTATTATTGTCATCTCGCAAGGCACCGCACCCACCCGTATTAATATCCCATAGCATCAGCCGTCGACGCATTCGACTAACAGTTAGGGACCACGACTAACTATCTATGTGTCCGTTAAAAAAAAATCCCATTATTCGTAGATCAGATTCGCGTTTTTTTCGTGTACCAGGTACCTGGTGGTACGCGATAATAAGAAAAAACGCCTCTCACTTTGTGTTCTGATCGCTTCTGTCTTTAGTCGGCCCCGAAGGGCTAAGGTAAGGCGCTGGGTTTCTCTCTTGAAAAAAGGGTGCGTTCGACACTAACCTCAGTATAACGTCTGCAGGTGTTCTTATGTTCTTGTAAATATCATCCTTCCTGTTTCTTATCGCCCAGTTTCTTATTAGTTAGCTAAATGCGCTATAACGATAGTATCACTTCGTAAGAACATTGCCCAGGCTGGGTTTCTGGTTGGGGAGAGGGTGAATTCCTCACTCTAACTTCAGTGTACCGGCCCCCGGATTTCTCGTCTTCCGGTAAATATCAGGCTTCATGTTCTTATTTTACCTTGTTTCTCATTGGTACGCTAAATTCAGTATAAGCTACCAAATTTCCTATATTATTCCTGTTAACACCAGCCTGCTTTCCTTATTCACTTGTTTCTTTTTGTTGCGAGTGTCCTGTACTAAACTGTAGCTTGTGGCATTCTTATTTGGGAGGGGGTGCGTTCTGCAATGCGTAGTCTCAATACAAAAGCTTCCGGGTTTCTTATATTCCTGCAAGTATGAGCCTGCATGTTCTTATCCTTGCCCTCTTTTTTCTCGTTTGCACCCTCAGGCTTGGTCGGCGGCGTCGTTCGAGGCTGTCGAGGGCATCTCTTTGGAGGACACGACCACGGCAGCGCTTGACACGTCCACCCCGCCCCTAAATGAAGATACGTTGCGGAATCAGAGAGAGACCATCGACAACCTGGTGGGTGTAACATAACAACAGCAGCCCTTCGGATGGATGTATTGGGCACAGCTTTTAACGCGCAGTCAGTGCAGAAATTGCAGTTCAGGACACCTCTAACTTGTGTAATAAGAGAACAGGACTGCTGTCTCAGGCTGGATTTCGTGTTTGAGAAAGGGCACAAAGACTCCCGCATTTCTTACGTTTCTGTAATCTCACTCCAACCTTCTTGTCTGTTGTTTCCTTGGAAGACGTCCATGCTACTTCAGTGCATTGAGCACGATAACGGGAGTTTATTCAATACAAGTGCATATTATTATTGTTATTATTATTATTATTATTATTATTATTATTATTATTATTATTATTATTATTATTATTATTATTAGTATTATTATTATTATTATTATTATTATTATTATTATTATTATTATTATTATTATTATTATTATTATTATTATTATTATTATTATTATTATTATTATTATTATTATTATTATTATTATTATTATTATTATTATTATTAGTATTATTGTTATTATTATTATCATTGTTATCATTATTATCATTATCATTATTATCATTATTGTTTTAGATATTGTATTATTATCCTATGATACGAAACCACTGGGTACCAGGTGCACTAAAGGCCCACGAATCAGCAAGAACCTGCCGTATTAAGAGCGCCAGTTTGGCTTTTTTTTAGGGGACGCTGAGAAAATGGATTAAGAAATCGTGCTCACTGTCGAGCGCTGCACTAAATCCTATATACCGAGTAGTAGCCTACCCATGCTCAAGGTTGCATTAAGGTTGGTGCCACCACAAGATTTCAAGCCTCGCAAACATGTTGTGTCTGTTTCTTGTTGGCGAGCCGGGCCCACACAGTCGTATTATACCAAGAATCGTATGTCAAATATACTAAATATTATAGACTGATAGTATAGCACTGCTATGGGGTTCATACTGCTGTATCATTAGACTACATATACTAATATATCAATAGTACTGCTATGGGTTCTACGAGTGTGTAAAACTCAAACAAGAATCGATACTTCGACGTGCTCGCCATGATCGTCCAGGAAAAAAGGCGTGTGTCGTGTAGCACAAATATCTCGCTTTACGACGGCGTGTGCGTGTGTTTGCCACACCAAGCAGTAGTACCTTGGTCAGCCGCGCGCGTCAAACTGGATTCATACAGAACAGTTCAGCACGGTATAGGCTCACGGATACGAGACACCTTAATGTAAATGATAAGTCTTGTCGCCTGGCAAACTAGAGTGTTAGAATGCAGGGTGCCCTTTCAGACTTGATTATTAATAGGTGAAGCGTTGGTTAGGAACCGATAGAGATGTCCATAAGGAGCGTACGTCAATGGTCTATTTTCGTCAGGTACACTCACAGGTCGGACTAGTAACAACCTCCTTGTCTTACTCACTGGATTCTACGTTTCCTTCGTGTGTGGGTGGAAAGATTGGTGCTAGTGCTACATCGCTCGCACCAAGCTGCGGTAAGACTAGCGCCACGCATTGTCAGATGGTGAAGGGGATAGGATGAGGAAGAGCGTAAGGCTTGCTTTTCGGAGGACGCAAGACATTTGAGCCCAGCGGCGAGCACTGCACCAAATCCTAAGTAACAGCCTTTGCTCAAGGCTACTCAAGGCTGGTGTCACAGCAAGGTGTTCCTTGTTGGCGGACACTTACCGCATATAATAGTATACTAGAGTGCATGAGAGCATATCTGGTAAAATATGTACCAGTATGTCGTATAGATAAAAACACAACACGTTTGCTGTTTTGATATCTCCGGTCGGCCTGCTTCGTCCCTGCTCTAACCGTAAATCTACCTCTACCTCTACCCCCTAAACCTATCTCAAACCCTTACCCTGCAGAACAAGGAGAACGCCATGCTGAAACGCAGCGTGAAGCGACGCACCCAGGCTTTGGACACCATGAGGAAGGCGTACATCATCGATGTGGAGAGCCTCAAGAATACGCTACGTGATCAGGTATGCGGGGCTCGCACCGATTTGTCCCGCCGACGACGTCAATGGTTTTGTGATACCGGTAGCTCATTACTCCACTGGACTACTAGTCAAAGTTTTGCCAATTACGCACTCCAAAGAAGCGTTATGATAAGGTGTCTTGGTGTTTACTGATACAGCTGCACCACTATGGACGAAAATTTAAGGACCACTGGATTATTAATATGAATACTCCAAAAGGTATTACATTTCCGCCGCTAGTTGTAGATATCAATATGTACTGCTTTGTGTCAACACCAACGTTAGCCCAAGCGAGCCCCCTAGAACTGGTATATCGCCGCGGCTCGCACCAGCACTGGTCCAACAAAACCCCACCCGAACCATACTTTACTGGCAGGTCGAAGCGCCGGCTGAGCACCCCTCGAGCAAGGTCAACTTGGAAGGGATCCCCTCGCTCGATTTTAGGCCGGTGCTTCAACTCTACGCGCCCCACGACGCAAGCCTGCACATGTCACCGTGCGATAAATGTGGGGGAACCATGGAGGTATGATCGCTGTTAATAGGAGCTCGTGCAGCAGAATATTGTATAAAGCGTGAAAAAATACGACGTCAGCTGTGAGCTCTTCCAATTGGTCGATATTCAAATTGCAGGAGAATAGCTGTAACCCTCGTCAAGCTGTCTGCCTTAGGGATGGATAGACAATTTGGAGAATCGAACATATCTCGGTCGGTGATCATGGAGTGATGGGTCGTCAAAAATGGCTTCAGCTAACTCGAAGATTCTGGTTCAGCTACGATCTCAAAAGAGATCATTAGTTATGTCTCCGTAGGACGAGTGCGGGCGCACGATAGAAGTACGATCGACCACGCGCTACGCCATAGGATGGCATGTTGGGTCCGTTTCACCCGATCCTCTCTCCGTTTGCCTCGTAGCCAAACCAACATCGACCATTTTTCCCACCGCAGAAACGATCCCACACCAAGTCCAAGTAGTTTGTCCCAAAACGTTGACGCGTCGACCCGTTTATCCAGTCAGAGGACCTGCCAACCCGCCGTTCCGGGACGGAAGAGTGTTATAAGCCGTAGTTTAGGCATAGGGTTAGGGTTAACTGAAAGGTAGTTTAGGCATAGGGTTAGGGTTAACTGAAAGGTAGTTGTAGTAACAGTGGGGCAATACGGACTTAGGGGCCGACTGCTGCTATGGATGGGTGCCCCTGGCTTTGTGTTAGTCACTCACACGAGGGTTGCTTGGATGTTACATCTATACCTGTGGTATTGGTCAACTGCTATACATCGAAACGCTCCCCGACGGGGTACAGGGGGTACCACAACATAGCCGGGTGGACCGTTTGCGAGTGGTCCATTGTACTAATACTCTCTAACACTTCAACATGGAGTTGTAAATGGATTTACATTGCTAGAGTGCCCGTGGCAGAGGATTTCGATGGACACTGCGGCGGTAGACACAATTCCTCAAGCTGAGTAGGTTCAAGAGAGTGTTGAGCCCCTCCCGTTGATTGTGCGGTCATATTCGTATGCTCGCCAACGAAAATAACACCCCGTCAATGCATGCAGACGTTCGTGTTGTCCTGCGAACGCGCTCACATTTCCACGTACCGCCCACCTTACTCTGTGACACGAACATGTCCCGCCAGATAGCCCACTAGTGTGACGATAAAGAGACGCTCGACGATTTCCTCGATCTCACACATGAGGTGCCATTATTTTTTTACCAAAAACTCGATCGCTTTAAATGGTGTCTGTGTCTGTAACTAAACAAACCAAAACGCCTCCGTCCAAACAACCCACTCTGACCACAAAGAGCTGGTGAGGCTGAGGAGCCGGACCGATGAGCTAAAAATACGAATATTTTGCGCAGACACGGTCGCCTAAACTCCAATACGGTCGCCTTAACTCGAGCACGATCGACTTATCTCTGTTTTCGGCGAAACCAAAACGCACACACAAACCCGCATCCCCCCAGAAAATCCAGCCTGACCACAAAGAGCTGGTGAGGCTCAGGAATCGGGGCGAGGACCTGAAGGGCGACTCAACGCAGACACGATCATCTAAACTCTAACACAATCGTCTTAACTCTAACACGATCGCCTCAACCCTTGTCTGTGACGACACCAAACCAAAACAACACACCAAAACACACCCCGCGAGGTAATCCGCCGTAACCACGAAGAACTGGCAAGGCTGAGCAAGGCCCCGAACGAAGAGTTAACGGATTCTTTAGGGGAGGGCGGAGGGAAAAACTGGGCTGCAGCTGCAGCACAGGTTTCACGCAGAAAAAAGACAAGCACGGTCGCCTAACCTCTGACACGATCGCCTAAGATGTGAGGCGCCCGTCTGAACTCTTGTTCGACCCGAAAAAATCGAAAACATCCCTTCAGCTAATCCACTCTGACCACAAAGAGCGGATGAGGCTGAGGAGCCGGAGCGAGGAGCTAACCCAACTTTTAACGGAGGACCATTGGTACGGCAGGGGGGTGGGTCTCCTTTCAAGGGTCTTTTTTTTGTTCGGTGGCTCGGGGTCACTCGCGCGAGTGAGTGAGCCCCCGTGTTCCGTGCGATCAAAGGCTTTCGCGCTGTTAAAAAAATATCGATAGGAGACCCAAGCGGGATGGTTAGCTGCACGCCGCGCCAAACAAACCGCCTAACGTGTTCCCGTCAGTGAGGTGCGGAGTCACTCGTCCGAGTATGATAGTATGGTAGCTCAGACCCGGTGGTGAAAATGTGGGTGCAGCGGCCCACCGTAGCCTTGATTGGAGGCGGAGAGAAAGCTGGGATGCAGCAACGGAGAAATCACGTACAAAACAGACACATGCGATCGCCTACGCTCTAAACGCGAGCGAGCGTGCAAACACGATCGCCTTAACTCTGTCTTTGGCGAAAACTAAAACGCACCCTGCCAGATAATCCACTGTGATCACGAAGAGCTGGTGAGGCTGAGGAGCCGAAACGAGGAGCTAAAGGAAGAACTAGAGGAGGCGGAGAAAAAGCTGGGCTGCAGCAGCGCGGAATTCGCGGCGTACCGAATCCAAAAAAGCGCCGTAGAGTCCGATGTTTCCGTACTCAAGGCGGCAATGGTCAGGGTGAGTTAGCGCTCACCGCCAGAAGCGTCAAATAAATGCTGAGGTGTTGCCTATTGCCGAGCTATACCACTGTCAGGTTTAAAGGTTAGCCAATTTGCTAGAGGCAGGGTAAAATCATTTCCATACCATAACGCTATGCTACTACCGGGTAACAGGTAAGCCAGAAGCTAGAGCCTGGGGTGCATTGTTCTTATACCAAGAAGCCCTTCTAGCAAAAAAAAAAAAGCCAAATGCCAAACCCAGGTTTGAATTATTATGTACCATGAACCTCTTCCAGGTACCCAAAAGGTTTGCGAACTGCTAGAGCCGGTGCAACAGCCTTATTATACCACGAAACCCTTTATTCGCCACCGACCAGGAAGTGTAGCCAAGATTAAAGTATTCCTCTGCCACGAACGCTATGCTATTATACCAGGTATGATGGCAGGTCACCAGTTGCTAGAGCTAGGGTAAAAGCCTTGGTACACCATGGAAACCTTTTTTTTGGCACCGACCAGGGCAATAGCCAGAGGATGGAATTCTTATTACGCCATGCTTTTGTTTTCCGGCCACCTACCAGGGAATGGTAGCCTTAATGTACCCTGAAGCCCTTAATATGCCACCCACCAGGGGGGGATAGTCTTACCATGAAACCCTTTTTTTGCCACCTGTTGAGGAATTAGTGGGGTATTAGTCCATTTGACCACTTGCAAAAGGTTAACGGATAGCTTACCCAAACCAAGCCCTATAACACTCTCCCCCCCTGAAACGGCGGGATACCGGTTCGGCCGGACATACGGGCGGACCCCTGTCAATTATCCAAGCGGTTTCATTTCCTGGGGATACCGGGGAGAGCATTTTTCAAGTTCGGGTGATAGTAGCCTTATGATACCATGGAAATTTATACGCCGCCCACCAAGGGATCATAGCCTTCTTGCCATAAAACCCATTTTTCGCCACTTACCAGAGAGGGGCTAATGGTCTTATTATACGATGAAACCCTTTATTCGCCACTCAACCGGGGACAATAGCCATATTGCATTAAACCCTTTATACGCGACCCACCAGGTGAAGGTAGCCTTAGTCTATCATGAAACCCTTTTTTCGCCACCCATGGCGAAATAGCAGTATTGTTATACCATGAAACCCTTAATTCGCCACTCACCCGGGGACAACAGCCATGTTGCATTAGACCCTTTATACGCCACGCACCAGGGGTTGGTAGCCTTAGTATATCATGAAACCCTTTTTTCGCCACCCATGGCGAAATAGCAGTATTGTTATACCATGAAACCCTTCATACGCCACCCGCCAGGAGATAGTAGCCTTATTATACCATGAAATCCTTTTTATTCGCCACTCACCCGGGGACAAAAGCAACATTGTACGATGAAACCCTTTTATTCGCCACCCATCAGGGGAGAATAGCCTTCTTATCCTATGAAACCCTTTAGTTCGCCACTCACTAGGGGAGCATAGCCATACTGTACCGTACCGTGAAACCCTTTATCCGCCGCCCAACAAGGGACTACAACCTTACTCTTTATTTACCATGACATCCTTTATTCGCCACCCATCAGCAGATTTGTGATTTAAAAAGTCTTGTTCTGCCAAGACCGCTATACCATTGCCAGATATCGGGCTAGCCAAATGGAACTAGAGCCGGGGATAAAGCCTTATTATTCCATGAACCCTTTCTTCGCCACCTACCCGGGGATGATAGCCTTGTTACACCGTCAAACCTTTTTTTTTTCCACCCGTGAGGGGACAAAAGCCTTATTATATACCAGGAAATACCTCCCAGGGAACAATAGCCTTATTACGCGATGAAACCCTTTACTCGCCGCCCACCAGGAAGTAAAGGCGCTGAAGAAGAAGCTAGAGGGAGCCGGGCCGGAGGTGATCGCCAAGCTAACCGAAGAGAGGGACAAGGCGGCAACCCTGTTGAAGTCGTCCAACCGGAAGGTTTCCGAGCTCGAGGCCGACGCGGTTGCAATGAAGGAAAAGCTGGACCGGGCTGGCGAGGAAAACATGCAGGTACCCCGCAGTAGCCAGCGATCATGGCGATCGAGGCTACCGCAGGGAGGGGTGGGGTTATTTCATACATAGATAGCCGCAGTCTTTAGACCGTATGGTATAGACCCTCGCAGTCCTGAGATGCTGGGAAGGAGCACGTCGGGTTTTCACCGACCACGCAGACATCGCGTGCGCCAAGCTCGAAGCGCGGTAAGGTGTTGGGGGGTCATTTTTTTTCAAGACTTTTTTTTTTTTCATGATTCAGAGCAATTCGCGGGCGAGTGGCCTGGCCGCCTCTTTGTACTTTTTCGGTTTTCGCGATAAACATCACCATGGAAATGGTTTTACGCTGCGCCAACACAACATGCCTTTTTAAGCCCATTGTTGAACGAGAGCTACGGAGCCACACGCGCGAGTTGACTCTCCCGTTTAGAACTGCACCAACCGTGCAGCGATAGCTAAACAAACATCTTGATACCGCTGTAAAGCATACTACTAGCGCACCGGCTTGCCCGGGCCTTTTTGATGAAGGCGTTCATGATGTGCTGATATCCTAGAGGAGCTGAGTTTTGCCAAGGGCCTGGCTTTCTCCTTTCGCCCCTCTCTATATATGGTCTTGGTCTGATGATGTTATCGCGTAGACCCGTTTCCCTGAAATCTAGCACGTGGTCACAAAAGGGCTAAAAAATCATCGAGATGGTGGAAGAATGAACAAGTACAAGGTAATAGGTGCACCACAGCGGGGAGCATCACAAGGAGCCAATCGCGCTTTTTGCTTCAAGGGTTAATTTTCTCGGCAAGAATCCCCAACTCGATCGCGTTCAGCTTTTGGGTTTGCTGGCCTACACGCGAAGTCGTCCCCCACGAAAAGCGGCGCCCTCGTTCGTATATCTGACCTAGACCTACGACAGAGCCATGCCTAATTCTCCATACGGTATCCCTAAACCGCGTTGGTTTTCGTTGTTTTGCCTGCAGAGGCTGCAACTGCGCCTACGGGCAAAACTGTATTTTCATTGTTACTAAGCAGTACGGTAGCTGTATTAACACTCATTGCCCTGCGATGCATTGGCGTGATGCCTGCACTCAAGCTCGGCCCGCAGTAACTTGCGCCGCTTCTCTACGGCAATTTGGGCCTCCTTCTGTGCCAGGTGGAGGAGTTACAGCACTTGTTACTGAAAACGTCTAAAGCAGCGGCGCTCGTCGTCGTTGAGAAGGACCTGCTGGTGAGATTTGGACTTCTGCCCTTGGGGGCAAAAAACGAGTACCTGGTACATGGTACATCGGTTCTGTTTTTTTTTTTCTAGTGTCGAAAATTGCCGATGCGTGCACACGGTTATCTTGAACCGGGAGTTAATATGAGGTTATTGACTCGGTGGTTGGTTATCTAATGAATTCGCTATTTTCCGTGTTAGGGGAGACGTTAGCACTGTACAGTATAAGGTGTTTACAGTAAGACCGCCACTCGATATAGGGCGGTTGAAATCGGTTGGCACTACTGTAACGCTGAAGACAACTGCCTATCTATGCTGATAGGGAGGCCTCTCGATATAGGGTGGCCAAAATTCCTTCGCATTGTGTCGCCTTATATAGGACCCACTACTACTGTATACCTGGTCAGGAATTTAATCGATTTTTGTTGATGAGGATCGTTGATTCGAGGGTTGATTCCTTTCTTAACTAGTTAATTGATAGCATTATTTTTTCCCATTTTTTATTGCTTACTTACCCCATTTATTATCTTCGCACTTTTTTTTTCTATTTCTCGCTCCGTAGACGTAACTCAGGTCCGGGGTCGCTAAGCAGGCTCTTCTCCCCCCTCCCCACTACGGCACATGCCTTCATTGTTATCGCGAGAAGACTTCAGCCCTTTCTTTCCTCGTCAATTCGCATCGAATTGCGCCTACCCACGCCGACTATGGGGTCATTGACTCGGGGGTTGGTTGCCGTATGTATTCAGTATTTTCCGTGTTCGGGGAAACGATAACAATGTACCAGATACATCTTGATATAGAGGGGGTGGTTACACTCATACTGTTTCAAGGCATTCGTTAATTTATATGCTAGGGGGAGGCGATATCGGGGATTTTGTTGACAACGACCGACTTCATGGTCAGCCCCGATCATCTCTCACATGGGGTACGACATGTGGAATGTGAGAGCCTAGTTGGTGAGATTAGTTAACGGGAACTCTCCACCACACTTTTTCTATCAAGGATTGGTATTACCTATATGGGGCAACCAGTTACCTATCGGTAATTACCGCAAAATCATACTTTAGTGCTATCCTACGTACCGGTAATTTACCGCATTGGCGGGGGCGGCTAAGAAGCTCCCGGGGTTCCACTATGTGCCTACAAACCAACATAAATCTGCGGCAAAAGTCCTAAAAATCACATGCTCACTGTGTTGGAGTGTCCGACACGTATTCATCGTGTTGATCTCATAAAAATAAAAATACGCTCCAGCTGTGAGATCGAAGATGTTGTCGAAACTCATCTTTGCAAGCTGTGTGTGTGATACTCCGATCGCGCGTATTACGGGTTGTATGTCCTCATTAATGATATAGGGTCGGCGACTCCCCTTGGAACTACAGTGTAGCTTATCAGGGTCAACAGGGTGATGTTGGTCAGTCTGTGCGCAATTGGTATTGCATGGTTGTGGAGGTGAGTTTGTTTGTGAACTGTGGTACCGAAGACCCTTACCAGGTAGCTTTGTACTTCAGCGCAGGGGGCTCTAGGAACCTGAGGGTACTACGATTTTATTAGCTACCTACCGCCCACTCACTGTGGTTACCGGCAATTACTGGTGTACAGGTAACACCAATCCCTGAGTATTCTTAGCCGGACCGTCTTATCGGTAACCCTAAGAGACCGGTAGACAAATAGTCAGGGTATGCGGTTGCTGTATGTACGTCCTACCAGACACCCGGTGCTATCCACCTTCGAACAGAAGGATGCACTGTTACTGCTGTAATGAGTACCGTCTCTGATATTTTATTTGGGTGTTTCGGGTTGCTCTGTTTTTCCAGACCTCGGCTGCGGAAGAACTGAGAACGACGATCAAGTCGCTGGAAAAGGATGTCCAGGCGTCAGCGGACGAAAACGCCTCCCTACGAAAGAGCTTACTCCAACAACAGGAAAACGAGCGTCAGTCCACCCTCGAGGTACGAAGCATCATGGTGTGCAATCCTCAAGGTATCGCGGTGTGCCATCCGTAATGTATAGCTATGTGGGGTTTCAGATTTGTTAGGTGTTTTACGATGCCGACGATTTTTGTCAACGTGATGGTAGTTTTCTAAGGGAGCAAATATTCTTTTTAAAAGGATGCCCAAATGTCAGCGAAGGCGAACACCTCGCTACACAACACCTTAATCGACCAACAACAGGAAAACGATCGTCAGTCCACCTTTGAGGTACGATTCGCCACGGTTTGGAGTTTCAAAGTGGTGCGACGTGTGCGTTTCTACACGTCGGTATCCGGTACATTCAGTGTCGGTGCCGATTACTTACCCTCGAGAGATTGCGCCACGATGATAACGAACGAGTTAGTCAACTGTAATTGTTTTGATCCGTAGATCCTGTCAATTGTAACCATCTTTCATCATCGGGGTATCACGGTGTGTTATCCTAAGGGCATCGCGGTGTGGGATTTAACGTTATCGGTGACGGCGAGAACGTTAGGGTAAAGAACGAAAAGCGGAGTGTGAAACGTATTTCTCACTGTACAAGACGTCCTAGATGGCTGCCGGCACCGAAGGTTTCATGTTCAAATAAACCGCCTTGCCATACGGTAGAATGCCCAAATGTCATTTTGGGCTATTCTTGCGCTACAAATGCCCTGGCAGTCGGTGTACTACCACAATAACGAGTGCATTCACTATGATATGGATCCGTAAATATTGTCAATCGTAGATCTTGTCAATCGTAGATCTTGTCAATCGTAGATCTTGTCAATCGTAGATCTTGTCAATCGTAGATCTTGTCAATCGTAGATCTTGTCAATCGTAGATTTTGTCAATCGTAGATCGTGTCAATCGTAGATCTTGTCAATCGTAGATCCTGTCAATCGTAGATCTTGTCAATCGTAAATCCTGTCAATCGTTGATCTTGTCAATCGTAGATCTCGTCAATCGTAGATGTTGTCAATCGTAGATCTTGTCAATCGTAGATGTTGTCAGTCGTAAATCTTGTCAATTTCGCCCCGTCCACATCATGCATCCCGTCGGCTGATATATTCAACTTCGTGTTGACGATCCATCCTGTTTTTCGGGGCATCAGCAATCTATTGGCACCGTTAAGATCACCGCACTATAGGGGCCCCCCAGTAGGGCAGTGGTGGCATGCATGAGCACTATGACGGCCTTATCGAGGGAAGTCACCTTATTCACTCCCGGTTATGAGTGCGATTCTCCAGTAGCGCCAAGCCGTTTGGACCGCCTTATATCGGGACACCGCCTTATGTTGGGATACCGCCTTGTTGGAGGGCCCCTACCGTATAGAACCGGAGCGTCCTGGTTAACCTGTGACACAAAATGAGCAGACATCGTTCTCAAGATAACGAGTAGACGCCCTTCCTAACGCAATGAGTAGACATCGTTCCTAGCACAACGAGCAGATGTCGTCCTTCAACGCCCCCACTGGCGGGCTGTGCTGACTCTTCGTCCTGAGTGCCGCACATTGTTCTACCTTGGGATTCAGTTTTTCGGGTCATCGGTAGTCATTTGACACCGTTGGCGTTTTGGAACCGGGGACGTACCGGTTAGCCCATAACGCAATGAGTAGACATCGTTGATCAACTTCTCCGTGAGCATGCTGTTCTTGCTCCTCAGTTCCGTAGTCCTGGGTGCCCTGTGCCGTTCAACCCTGCGATCCTGTTTGTTGGGGCATTTGCAATAATTCGCACTGTTGGCATTATGGAAGCCGGGCGCGCTGGTTAACAAGTAGAACAATGAGTAGACGTGCGTTCATAAAACCCTCCGTGAGCGTGCTGTTCTGGTTCATTGGTCCTGTGTACCCCACGCCGTTTTGCTCTGCGATCCTGTTTTTCGGGATATCAGCAGTTATTTGGCACTGTTGGCATTGTGAAACCGGGGCGCGCTGAGCAACCTATAACACAATGAGTAGACGTTTTCATCAACTCCTCCGTAAAAGTGTTTTTCTTACTCGTTCGTCCTAGATACTGCATGCCGTTTTGGTCTGGAGAAGATGCACACGTGTTAAGTCTACCACGCTTGCACCTGTGTGTTTGCGACGACGCTGGTACGGACCGTGCTCGAGCAAACGTCGTTCCCCAACGCCCCCATTATTTAGCTTGCTTCCCCGGTTGAGTTTTTGCTCTGACTCGTTAGTTCTGAGTGCCACCCGTTAGAGTGCTTCTCTGACCCTTCAACACCGAGTACCGCCTTTAGAATGTTGCTTGTAACCCGTTGGCACTGAGTGTCATCCGTTAGAGTGCTGTTCCGAGTGGCTAGGTCTGAGTGCCGCCCTTTAGAGTGCTGCTTCTAACCCGTTAACATTGAGTGTCATCCGTTAGAGTGCTGTTCTGACTGGCTAGGTCTGAGTGCCGCCCTTTAGAGTGCTGATCTGGCCTCTGAGTGCCGCCGGTTTGAGCGCTGTTCTGATCCCTTACCTCTGAGTGCCGCATGCCGTTATTCTGGCCTGGAGAAGAAAAAGTTCGAGCACACCACGTTTGCACCTGTGTTTTTCGCGACGAGACGCAGCTGCAGACCATGCTGGACGCTTCTAAGGCCAGGGAGGCATCGCTGCAGGATGATCTCGCCGCCGCTAGGGACGAGTGCCTGGCCAACACTCTATACAGCGATAGCGACGATGATGGCGATGGAGCTGAACAGGTGCGATGCATTTCACCCACGCCGTGCTCAAATGACGCTTTCGCACTACAAGCACTCCTGGTTACTGCATCCATAGCTACTATTGTTCGAGACTTCTTTTTTTGTCCTTGTTTTTCCGAGCAAAGTCCGTTTTAAGGTCTTCCTATGTTTTGTATTGGTTTTGTTTTGGGGGCAGGCAGGATAAACTACAAGAGATGTTTTTGTTGCTCCCGTGGTGTACACACCTAAAGCCACCCCTTGACAAACCAATCCAGGTGGTCTTTTATCTACTTTTGTCTTGTCTTTTACTGCGAAGAATATCCCACACTACATCCCGTTAGGTTTTTTCGCGACAAAGCGATTTACGTGGTCCTATTATCTCTGCTATGGTCTTGAACCGAAATTTCTTTAAAGTGGGTACGTCACTGTATCGGTACGAGGTGGATAGTGTTCCCCGGTGCTCTACCTACGTTGCCCCTGTTTTGGGGTGTTAACCTCGACGTTGCCCGTGTAACTGTTGATGTTGGATAGTACTACAACATCGGTATATTTTGGGGAGTTCCAGTGTTATGGCGTAATGCATGACAACTCATGGCCTAGGTGAACATGTCTGGGACACGGTTGATGTTGAAGTCGAAACGGGTGTAAGCTAGAGGAGAAATAGCAGCAGTCGAAGATGCTGAAATTACGAAGTGACTGCCCGTTGCTCGTGACCCCATCCAATGTTTTTTTTTCTGATCCGGACAAACTCTGGCCACTTCGTTTTTTGTTGATTTTTTGATTGACTGATTTTTAACAGCGCCGTCAACGCCAACTTGCTGCAAGCGCCGAAGAAGTGCACCCACCGATTCCCAGTGACTACGTCACGGCGGGCCAAGGGGAAGCTGAAACACCGCAGCAGACTATGAGCAACCAACTGCGGGTGCTCGAACTTGTAGAAGAGCTCCGGATAAAGGTGACCAGCTAGTTGCTATAGAAGAATAAAAATAACCTCATTCTAGGCTTTCAGCTTACAAGACACAAGTATAGGTATGCATACGTTCGAGCGAAAACCGTCGAGTCATTGAGTTGCAGTATGATTGTACTCGCGGCACAGCAACATATTGTGCCGTTCTCCACACACGGGGGGGGTGTCCGCGATGCAGATGCCTCCCTCAAACCACGCCGTCCGTCGACCTCTGCCAGTAGCATTCTTTTATCGCAACTAATTGTGATATCACGATATCACGTTGTTGTTTCAATACCAACCTTGAAACACACTCCAAGCTGTCAACCAAAGATGTCATCCAATGGGTTCTGCGTGAACGTGATCGTGTAGGTTGATGTTGAGCACTGCGTGCTGTAGTCAATCCCCCCCCCCCCCTCCTACCCCACCCCACCCCAACCCACCCCACTCCACCCCACCCCCCCAACCCCCCCCCCCTCTTTCACTCCCCCTCACCCCCCTCCAACCCCCCGCCTCACCCCCTGGGCTTATGATCAAAGGAAGAGGAGTTGGATCGTTTCCGGCGCGCGGCGGAGCGGCAAGAGCAAGCTGTTGCTAGGGAGATTGATCGAAACGTGATGGAGGGAGAGCTGGAAGCAACTACACAACAAACAGAATATGTTGTAACCACGGTCGAGGTGACTGCACAGCACGCTCGGGATTTGCATCTTCTGTTGCTTGTGCTCGAGACTCTCGTGAATAGGGTGGGCTGGAATTTGAAGGCATTGTGTAGCACGTGCCGCCACAACGATGTCCACAAGCAACGATCGGTGTAAAAAATCTCTTTCGTGCCCGGACATCTTGGGCACACTTCCTGCGAAATTGTGTGGTTTTATAGATGCGAATGCCAGGTACAGTGGTGGTCCCTCTATAGTGCCGCTTGAGTAGTGCCGGTTTCCCGCTATAGTGCCTGTTGAATCACTTGGCACGGAGAGAAACAACCAGAAGTGGCCGTATGCGGAGCAGTGCCAGCTGCCGCTATAGTGCCGGTGTTTCCCTCTATAGTGCACATACCGGCCCTGCAGCGGGACCCTTACTGCTGTGTTTTTATTCTCCAGCGGATAGGTAAAAACGAAACTAGCGCTCACCGCATTGGGTAGTATCAGAGCTGCTTCAATAGTAGGACAAACGCAGAAATAGCGGCACCTATATTATTCACCCGCCTTCAGGGGAATATCGTGGAGTCTTGGGATTGGGATTTTTTCTTCTAGTACGTAGGGATGCTGTAGCTCTCGACAAGAACTCGTGCTGGTGGATATTTGTTTTCGTCAACTGTACGCGTTTGGTTCGGAAGCAGGAAATATGGGTTTGAAAAAAAAAAAAGAGCTCGGTCGTTCCTCGGTTTGTTCTTTTTTGGGAGATTCCGGTCGTCGGACGGGAGACGGAGATTTGGATACACGGGGCTGGGAATGACTCCCTATTTGTTTTTGCGTCGTCTTAACTTTAGAAGCTCGCTTCGCTCGTAACTATTTGTTGGCGCCGTCGTAAATTTTGGGATTTTTTCGCCGGTCATGAACCGACTCGCGGGCTGGGTCAGTTTGTAGGCTCTCGCGGGTCGTAGGGTCGGGTAAAGAGGTCTCACGGGACGGTTCGGTTCGGGCCAGCAAGTTTCGAAGCATCACGGGTTGGATCAGGTCGGGTCGGATGGATCACCCTGACTGGACCCAACCCGCGAGAAGTGACTTGACCCTCGAAAAGCCCTTGTGATTTTGAAACTCGCTTCTCTCGGAATCATGCCCCGAAACACCCTTTGCGGCTAGAGCGCGGGGCGTCTGGCGGGTCCTGAGCATGTCACGTGGCTCGTCAATATCAGGCACCGGAATTTCACACCCGGTTCACCCCAATCCCTTATCTGTGCTGCGTTCCTTTCGCGAAAAAAAATCGTCGGTGTAGGCTACGGCGGCGGCGGGCGAAGATATACTTTCGGGCGCGTATGCCCAACGCGAAGCAGATGCATCCGTTGAGATCGCGGAGCTGAAGGGACTTCTGGAGGCGGCACGGGCTAAGGTGCGGAAAAAAAGTGCTGGGGACTTCCAGCGCGATGTGCTTAGGGCGAAACGGCGAGCCATGTCCAATGCAGTCCCGTTAGGGTCAGGGTTACGGCGGTCACGGTCGGGGTTAGGGTTGGGTTCTTGACGTGACGCAAGTTTACTTTTCCTGAGAGCTATTGATTGTACCACTCCATATTTATTGGAGCCTGTCCTGTGACCACGAATATATATAACTAAAATCACCCTGTTGACCCTGATAGCTACACTGTAGTTGTAAGGGGAGTCGCCGACCTATATCCTTAATGAGGACACACAACTCGTAATGCGCGCGATCGGAGTATCACACACAGCTTGCAAAGATGAGTTTCGACGAAATCTTCGATCTCACAGCTGGAGTGTATTTTCATTTTTTATAATATATATATTCCACCAATAGATTTTTGTCGGCTACTCTAGAGTTACCGGAGCCTGTCGTGTGGCCACCGATTAAATTGTGCTGAGAGTATTCTTCGACTTCGGAGTGATTGGAGCCCGTCTTGTGGCAAAGGACTTGATTGTGCGGGAACAACATAGACACCCCCAAAACAAAAATTATCGAATGTGTGTGTTCTTCAAGTTAAACCGTTCTTTCTACCCGTGGACATCCAGCATGTCCATTGCCGGTACCGATTCTTCATCCTAGAGATACAAGCTCTGTTCGTACGAGAACACAAGGAAATTAAACAAGACGGCACCGCTTTTAAGCCACCTACCAAAAACAAAAATAACGTACGTATATACGACAAGGAGGAGGAATTAAACAAGACAACACCTGGACAAAAAAACAGTCACCAGTACGTACAAACGAGAAGAACGGGGAAATGAAACAAGGCAGGGCAACGCTTCTAAGCCATCTACATACAAAAAACAGAGTTACCGTACGCACGAGAAAAGGGAGCAAATAAAAAAACGTTGCCCCGCTTCTGAGGTCACCTTGAGGATGAGGGTTGTTGAAGGCCGTCCTGTGATCGCGGACTAGATTAGAGAGGACGACCAAATAATGCAAGAGCAACACCAGCTATTGATAGTCGTCGATGATGTCACGTTAGGATTGGGGTTAGGGTTGGGTTTCGGGGTTGGACTGGGCTGAAGATATTGTGCCGGATGCGTCAGAAAAAAGACTGCTCCCGCCGTGTTCGACTATTTTGGGAGGTGTAGGATAAGGGTTAGAGTTCGGGTTGGGGTTAGGATTGGGGTTAGGTTTGGGTTTCGGGTTCGGACTAGGCTGTGCATGTCATAAAAATAAGAATACACTCCAGCTGTGAGATCGAAGGTTTTGGCGAAACTCATCTTTGCAAGCTGTGTGTGATACTCCGATCGCGCGTATTACGGGTTATGTGTGTCCTCATTAAGGACATAGGTACCTATTTTACCGGATGTGTCAGAAAAAAAAACTGGTCACGCCATATTCGACTATTTTGGGAGGGTTAGTGTTAGGGTTAGTGTTAGGGTTGGGGTTAGGGTTGGGGTTAGGATTGGGGTTGGGTTTCGGGGTTGAGCTAGATTGTACGTTTTTAATTGAATTAACACTTCGAAGTATACATACGCCAGCTGCAAGTTCGATAAATTTAGGTCCGATACTCATATTTGTAACTATTGTACCGGATGCGTCAGAACAAAGATTGGCCACACCATGTTGGTATATTTTGGGAGTTGACTCCTTCAGAAGTACACCCATGATCTTGGGGACAAACTATACTTGGAATTATTGTGGGTGTTTTTGCGAGTAGTCGATGAGTTAACGGGACTAGCCTTGCAGGAGGGACTGAAATGCTTACGGGTAGCTTAGGGTTGTTAGGGTTAGCTTCAAGGCTAGTTGCAGGGGTCGCGTTCGGCTGTACAAACTAAAGACTGGGTGCCTCAGAACGAAGATCGGCCGTGGCCATGTTAACAACTATTTTTGGCGTAAAGCGGACCAGGTTTCTGTAAAGGATGTGATGTTCGGTTGTGGCGACAAGGATAGTCTGGGGTGAGCGCGGCGGCAAGTCTTGCTTGGCGCGAAAGATTGCTGTGGACCGCTATCCTGACCGTGCTCGCTCGCTCGCTCGCTCGACGTCGTTTCTCCGAAGTCCGGAAATATCTTGTTGTTCATTACCTCCCCTCCTTGACACAAACAATGAATCAATCTGAATAGTATACGCCGCCGTGGCTACGCCATCAACGTTGCCGCTGTTTTTGCAGGCACACAAGGACGAGAAGGAAAAAAAAGGCCTAGTCAAACTGTGGGAGGCCGCAAGGGCACGCTGTGACTCGCTTGAAGGGGAGAGCGCCGCTGGAAGTGCAACAGAAGAAGAGAAACTGCAATCAGATGGCTCTGGCGGCGGGAGGGCCAAGCCGATGGGAAGCAAGTCAGAGCACGTGGGAGCGACAAAAAAATCCGGTACTCGACGCCCTGCGAAGGGTAAGACTGAGGACGGCCTGAAGGGCCAGAAGAAAAAACTAAACGCCGAAAAAGACGCGGGCACGAAAGAAGGTACGTTCAGTTCTATGGCTGTTGAAGGAAGGTGTGCTCGGTCCGATTTATAGGAGTTGAAGGATTTTATGCTCGGGCGAACCAAGGCATACTCGGATGAACGAGGGTACACTTGGAATAAAAAAAGGTATGCTTGGACAAAATAAGTTGTTGTTTTGGTCTGGTAGCCGTGGAAGAGGGCGCTTGCCGCCAAGAAAAGCTACTGCTTGTAGATCTATTTGTAGGGCAAGTTGCCGGGGAGAAGATAGAAGGCCAAAGGACCGTGCCGCTGTAGAGGTTGCCCTTTGGAGCCCAAGCAATAGTCGCTGACGGGGGCCCTCAAACTATATACCGCACTCGTCGTGTTTTTGATCGATACGCATGGGTCGCACAAGGGTTAAATAAGCCCACAGCTCCGTTTTTGTTTATGAAACGCAGACTCTTCGTCGGCAAGCGCTAACGCAGTGGAAGAAAGCGATACCGCCGCTGAAGATAACTCCGACTGCGACGAGGGGGAGGACATCATGACCAAAACCGTGAGGCTGCTTGAGGAGGAGGGCCGCAAGATTCGTGTCGAAAAGTGGGTAAAACCGTTTAACTCTTTTAGAGTTGAAAAATATGGTCCACGCTAATTCCGAAGCCAGTTATCCTCTAAATCGCGGGTGCAGTTCTATATTTTTCAGCGTGCTTGCATGACGACGCTGACAAACCCCCCCCGTATCATTTGCTCTGACCGCGTACTATTTAATAGTACTATTAATATTATCTTATTGGTAATCTTTGTTTTCGCCTCCTATTTTAGTTTTTCGATTCTTGTGTCTTCGCCTCCAAAACTTGTTGTGTCTGCCAGGCAAGCATTCGAAGAGTGCTGTTGGGATTTGAAGAGCCAACTGCAAAATCTGCGTGAAGATCTTGACAAAGCGCAAGGCAACCATGAGGAAGAAAGTAAAGCGAAGAAAGAGCTTGAGCAGGATCTGGAGGTGCGGGTCCCCTCTGACTTACACCAGTTAGTCAATTGTTGATTACGTACCCTGGTACCACTATCCACCAGGCCACTCAGGCACAGTGACTCAGTGGTATATTAATAGTTGATAGTGCCACGTACATATCCAACAGGGGCAAACTTCGGGTTTTCTATTTGATCAATGACAGGGTGAGGGCCTCTCCCGAGAATATCCTCTCTCATTTTCTTGCAAATCACAAGCTATGTTTTGCGATACGTGCCCAGTCTACTCGTACTCGTGGCAGAGTCTGAAACATGTCATTTGTGTAACTGCACATGTTGTATGGAGATTGCGGCGGGTTTTATGCTATCCCGGAAAGATATACGAGGAGGAGTCTCCTGGATGCCTAGTTGGGTCCTGGGACGAGGAAGAGGACCATGCCCTCTTTCTCCCTCTGGTGTCCTCTCCTCCATTCTCCGCTCTGGTTATCTGCTCATAATAATCAACATTTGGCCTGCCTTGCCTCATGGCATCCCCCCAACACCGAGTCCTCCACGAAATCCACGGCACCCCGGGCACGAGTAGTCCCCTAATATGCACCGTCATGGAACTATTTGCTACGACCGCACGTTTGAGCAAGGTGCACAACTTTTTGAGGTAGGCCGCCCAACGCCGGGCAATGAAAATATCGCTACGCCCGCTACTCGGATCTTCTGTCGAGGAATAGGCAACAACAGCCTATTGTTGTGATCCGTGTTCAACGGCGACTGCGGTACAGCAGCAAATCTAGTCGATGCTCTCGTGACGGACATAACGAATAACGCACGGTGAAATGTCGACGAATCGACACCACTAAGCGATTGACAACGGCCAGGTAAAGCGAGAAAAGCGAGCTTGAACTTTACTTCAGAGTTTCGGGCCTCCTCATCCCCCTCATAGGGTTAACCAATAAGAAACCGTACATGTCTACAACGGCGACATTGCTTGTCAACAGTATGAACCCGCAACAAAAAGAAACACCTAATCTGGGCTTGAAGCAACCTTATTCTGGCCCCAACCTTGTGCAACGTTGAGTATGGTCAGAATCATGCGATTCAATGGTGCGCTTACCGATGACCGCCGCGACGTCCTAATGTTTTTTTTGCGTTCTTCAAAAAGTAAGCCCCGTGTTCATAGGAGGGTATGACCTTCCCTCTCTGGATGTGGTCAGCCTGAAATTTTGGATTAAGCTCCTTCACGGGGCAACGGCAAATTACGCGTGCCTAGTCCGATTGCGTTCACAATCGTCTAATGCAGCCCAAAACGGACGCGCCAAAGTGTCACTCCATTAAATAAAATTCGCGTCTCAACACGCTGCTAAGCCTTCTAAACATGTTGTTTTCAGAATCGTTTCTCGCAGACCAAGTGACGCAATTGTCCCGCCAACGAAAACTCGCATTTCACTAACGTTTGTACACATGTTTCTATCAGCATCGTCTCTCGTATAACAAAACCAAGACTGGCTGCAGTACGGGGGTCACTTTTTCACTTTGATATATGGGTGGGGGCAAGCGGCTGCCTGAACGTTTTCAATCTCGAACTGTTGCGCTTTTCGGTTTGTTCACGATACGAATATCATAGGGTTGCTTGCTGCGCTGCACAAACTAACTGTTTTGAAAGTTCTAGAGCTGTGAGTTGGCTGGATTTCACGATTTAACAACTACTCGGCAGGTGCTGTTAGCCTGCCAACCGACTTCCGTCGGCAAGTCGGCTGACGAAGCGAACGGATGACCAGTCAACTTGCCGACTTAAGTTAGGCGAGCAAAGCGAGCCAAATCAGCCCCTCCCGGCCGATTGGGGCCGCCGTCAAAACAAGAAAATGTGCCTCCCGCATTGAGCAATCCTTCCTACAAGAATGGAAACCCAATAAGTCGGGTAGCCGGCACTTCCGGGAAACGACCGCAGCAAATATTAGTCCGACTAATAATAGGTTGATGACTGAAGTCGTGCCAACCCACAGTTCTAGAACATACCGTTTCTGAACGAGGCAACAGAGCCATTCCCGCGAATGGTCTGTTTTCGGTAGATATTCAGAATGGGGGTACAATGCTTGCTACCTTGGGATAAAGTACGTTCAATTGCTATCATTGTTGTTGGTGATGATTTGTTGTTGATGTTTACTCTGAAAACATCCATGAAAGTCGTATATGTTCGACGCATAATACATCTATAATAACGAACGGCCGGTGTATCATGCAGCTTCCATAAGTTGAGCATCGATCCATAAATTTGATCGAACTAACAGCTGACGTGGTTGAAATAGTTGTATAAAATACCACTGTAATACTACAGTGCCGTAGCCCTGCTTGTAAACCAAATGGCGCGCCAGAGTGCCACGATCACGCCAGTGAAAAATCGTGTATCAACACGTTTATTTTCAGATTGCTTTCTAATAACTGAACTGTCTCTCACAGACCAAAACCAAGCGCCAAAACATTACGCCAATGGGTGCAATTCGGGTCTATCTCAGGTTCGGCGTGAGCTCCTTCACAAGGCAACGGTAACGGTTGCGGAGCTTAACATGGCCCTGCACGATGCAAACGAAGAGGCGGAAAAGGCGAACGAGCAAGTGCAGATCGAGAAGCGGAGGGTCGCGAAGTTAGAGAGCGATCTCAAGCAGGTATCTACAGCACTACACTCAAACAGGTACCTGGTACAGCTACTACGATAGAGGTCCCAATATGATGCCGGTTAAAGAGTGCCTATTGCCGACATAGTGCCGGCCAAAGGGAAAATGCAGCCGAAGAAGCAGAGGGCCGCCAAGTTAGAGAAGAAACTCAAACAGGAATATTGTACCCGGAAATCGGTGCCGCCACAAGGTTCGGCAGGCGTTGTCTGCATTCTGTGGCTGGGAGTGACGTTGAAGTCGTTGGCATTGAGAGGAAGGACCGATTGCATGAGAGGCACGGCTCTTATCCGGCCGACAGGCGTCCTACCTGCACGGTGTTTGGGAGAAAAGATTACCGGCGGCAAAGGTTTCGCTCAATGGTAATTTTTTTTTTTTTTGGCAATTTATGGAAATTTCGAACTAACCCAAAAATTGGCAAAAACTGCCTTAAAGATACAAAGAAGCAAACGTTTTTTTTTCTCTTCTACGTGTCGTATATAAGTAGTTTTTCAACGTAGCTTATGTGTCGTTAATGACGACCATTGTCCAACTGGCACGTTTTATTCCTGAACGGTGGTTTGGAGGTGACTTTGCTGGTGGAAAATGGTTCGCTCGAGGTTTTAAAAAATTGTCAAATTATACGGAAGTTTGGAAAAATAAAAAAAGAAGTGCCGAAAAGTGCCAAAAGTTTCCAAAAATGGCGAATGCTTTGCTACTTTTCCCCTCCTGGAATTTCCCTTCTTATGTATGCGAAGTTAACGACGATACGTCTTATCCGGCTTGCAGGTATCCTCCTTGAACGGTGTTTTGGAGGCGAGTATACTGGTGTCAAATGTTTTGCTCAAGGTCGATAATATTGGTCAAAATGTGTGTAATTTTTTTTGGGGGGGGGGAATTGCCAAAAAGTGCCAAATACCAAAGTAGCAAATACTTTGCCATTTGTTTGTGTCGTGAAGAACGGCCCTAATACTGTATCTCGCTAATAACGGCCTGTATTTCCCGGCAGCTAACGTCTGTGAACAGTGTTTTGGAGGCGAGTTTGATGGCGGCAAACGTTTCGCTCGAGGTGTTGGCCGCCACTAAGCGCGAGATCGAGGCCCAGGCGAAACGAAACGCTTTGGTGGCCATACAGAACGCGGCGCGAGCGGAGCGGAACTCGGCGTGGGCCGAAGCGGAGGGGATGCGAGCGGAAGAGGCGTTATCACGACGCCTTCTGGCGGACACGAGCGCGGCGGAGACGGTGCGTCGTTTGTGCACAAATTCGCAAGCCTATTTAAGCCTAACGTCTCCTTCGAAGGTGGAGATTAATGAATGTCCTGAAGTAGTATGAAACTATAATTAACTTTCACGCCCTCACCCATAGATATCTTCTTCCTATACCCTCTACCGCTGAAAAGAAGTCATGTCTTGCAATAGTATGAATTTGTTGATTTTCCCCACACCCTCCCTAAAGAATGAATTCAACCCTTTTAGAATTGCCCCCGCTTTTTTTAGGACAGATATAAGGTAACTATTAATATTACTATTAATAGCTTATTATCGGACGAAGTCGTGGGCCACTGGCCAGGCTTTTGCTTGTTTACAGTGGCATGTCCTCAAAACGTGGGAAGTAATTAATGTCTTGACTTAGTAGGAATAGTTGAACGCCCCCCCCCCCACACGATGCCGAAGTCCGTCTTACGAGCGGTTCTTGGAAGGATGCAGTTCACCCTTCATGCGACTCGCCGAACACCTCACGGCGCTTCGCGCTTGGTGCAAGCAATATCTGCCTGGTTGGTGAAAACCCGACGTGCTCCGTCCCGGCATAGTAGGGATGCGAGGGTCTAAGGTCATACGACTACGGCCATGCACAAACTGAGTACACCCACCCCCGCACTGTACCAGGTAGACATGTCCAAACCTCTGTACACAACGGAAGGGCCCGGAAGGGCATACTTCGAAGTAGGACGATACGCGCGACTGTTGTCGATGCGGATTTTCGTTCGTTCTAACAAGCGCAGCGATAGTCGACGGCGACACGGTTAAGCATATGCCCCAGACCTTGTTGCTCGGGTTGTTCCATGTCGCTCTCGCACGAGGTGTTCAACTGCACACTAAAAAGCCATCTAAAAAGCCATCTTCTGTATTTCGAAAACCACGAGTTAATATGTATTGTGATCGAAACGAAACATTATTATTAATATACACTGATCAGAGATATCTATCCCTGCTCTGGTTGTTTTGACACGGCAGATGGCCGCCATTACTTCTGAGGTGGAAATACTGCGGATCGAGAACGAGAAGTTCGTGGAGGAAATGAAGGTGATTCCCTAAGCTTGCAAGCTCACTAGCTGTTATGTCGCTGTCTGAAGCGTGCGATTCGCTTTAGATTTACAACATTATTATAAATACGTCAGCTGTGAGATAGTTTTGTACATAATATTTTTTTTGAATTTTTTTCTGAGAGGAACTGTTCGACTCCAAAGTTAGTGCGGCCTGTTCTGTGACCATGTACTTTATAATAGCGATGATGACTTAATGTGGGAACATCCACAACAATAAGCAGCAACAGGCGGAGTTGTGACAGGTGGTGATTGGCTAAACTTGTACTTACAAGCAGCGGCAGATGGAGTGGTATAGGTTGGTGATCAGCTAAGCTTACAAGCATAGGCAGCCAAAAGTAGTGTTGATTGGTGTCAGCTAAGCTTACCAGCAACGGTAGATGGAATGGTACTGGCTGACTGGGCGCAGATTTGGAACCGTCACCGCAACCAAGGCACATCTGTAAATAGCCTCACCTGGATTTCTCGATACATGGAGTGGTGTACCGGTGAATTGAGCGCAAGGGCAAAGCGGTTACCACGAATCACATGTGTTCAAGTGGCGTTACCCATTCTTTCAGGCAAGGAGGGACAGATAGGGTGGTACCGGCAGATTGAACACATGATCAGAACGGTTTCCGTAAAGCACATCTCTGCAAGCGGCGTTACCCATTGAGCACATGATTAAAATGTAAAAGCTCGTGCGAGCGTGGGTACGGCAGGGGTCTCACTTTTAAGGGGATTTATTTGCAGTTAGTCTTGGGGACCATTCGCGCGAGTGACGCCTTGTTCTGTTGCGGTCTTGAGTTTTTTTTTCTTTCCGTGCTGTTTTTATTTTGCGACGACGTGAATCTACAAAGCGGTCGTTAGCCACGCTGCGCCAAGCAAGAGTCACCTGAAACATTTTCGTCAGTGAGACACAAAGTCACCCGTGCGAGTGGCTCAAGCTTGGTAGTGAAGAAAGGGGGCATTGACGTCCCCCCGACAGTAGCCTGGGCTGTGGGGCGATGTTTGGATTAGGTCAAGGCTACGATGCTGTAGTATCATACCCCCAGTTTTCGCTACCGGGTTTCCATCAGTCGCGCCAGTGACTCTGCCTCTCGCCGACAAAAGCACGTGCGGCGATTTTTTTGGTGCGGCGTAGATAACCTTCGCTTTTATATATATATCGAGAATGTTCAACAGCAGGACGAAAGCCTGTGACCGCAAGGAGCAGGGGGGGTCACTCTCGCGAGCGACCCCGAGCCACTGAAAAAAAAAGTGGCGAAGAGGGGGCAATCCACCACCCCTCCCTACCGTAGCATTGACGATTGTTAACAGACACGGATCAAAAGTTGTATGCTAGCAGTGTTTTTTCAATAAAACGGACAGGACACACACGCTGTTTGCGAAACGAATTTTGCGGTTGATTTAGTGGTTGGGTTCATTAAGCACTTCCTACGGTTGCGGGGAAACGCTTCCACGAAGAAACGGCGATCACGGAGAAATGCATTGTTCCGAGCGATGATGGTGGTGGTGGTGATGGTGATGATGATGACGATGACGATTGTGCTTGAACCTTGACTATTTTTCCTAAATCTACCCGGTAGCTTGTACCTTGTTTTGACGCGGGAGGTGTCACGCGGCACACGACACCAACTCCCACGCAAACGTTAACAACTTCATGGAGGAGTAAGTAAAAGGCCGGAGCACTATGGCAAACCGACAGCCGAACGTGAAAGGCACCCCCCTCCCGATACTGTGCAAGACAAGCGAAACCAATTACTGATACGTCCTAAATGGGGAAGTCGTATGGAGTACCCAATGGTTGAGATGCCACTGCTAGGAGTACGAACGGTCAATGGTCATATTACGAAGGAAAGCAGCACACGAGCACGCCTCCCTTGCCACTCCCCCCTCCCTCGCCCCTAATGCGCTACTGCTGTGGCTGCACCAGAGCTTCCAGGAGGAGATTGTTCAGCGAAAAAGTTTCCTCCCTAACGAAAACGAGACCTCACTGCAAACTTAACCCGTCTCGAATGCCCACAACATTCATTCATACCCTGCTGGCACCACCTTTGCCTGTTCTCAGACGCGTGTCACCGTAGGGATAGGGCGAAATCATTTTAATAATTTCTCTTAATGTCCCCAAAAACGTGAAGTTTTCGTACTGTTTGGATTTGTTGGGTTATTTCTTGTTCATGCGCCATTTGCGTTGCTGCTATGGTTGTTTGTTGTTGAGCTTTCGGAAAGAGGTTGTCGAGCGAGCGAGGCTGCTCGTTGACTAAACCGAGACCCTACTGAAAAATGACATCTCTCGATTGCCCCTAGTATTCACGCACACCCTGCTGACACCGCCGTGCCTTCTTTTCCACTATTTCGTGGGCATCTGTGTTACTGCTATGGTTGTACGCACTTATGCGCTTGTGCCAGAGCTTCCAGGAGGAAATTGCTGAGCGAGCGAGGCTGGAGAAGGAGGTGGCAATCCAGAACGAGCTAATTGCAGTCCTGCAGCAGAAGGTCGCCGCCCACGAAGGTGTCATCGAAGAGATGAAGATTGAGGTATGATGTGTGGTGATGGCAGGTGTGACTAAATTTTGTGATGATGATGATGATGATGACGATGATGATGATGATGTTATGATGAGGGTATGATGATTATGACGATGATGATGATGATGATGATGTAGATGATGCTGATGATGAAGATGAGGACGATGATGACGATGATGCTGATCCTGATGATGATGATGTTGATGACGATGATGATGGTGATGATGATATGATGATGACGATGATGCTAATGATAATGATGAGGATGATGATGATAATGTTGACGACGATGGTGATAATGATGATGATGATGTGCTGATGATATTCTCGTCACATGAAGCCGCTTTGCGATACTCCGCGTTTTTATCTCTAGATCCGCTTACTATTTTAACCCAAACAAAAACGTACCTGCGGTGTTGCGGCTGAAGGTCGCCGCCCACATAGCTGTCATCGAGGAGTCGAGAGTTCGTCATACCACCAAGAATGTGGCAGGGGGGGAGGGAGGTCGCGGTTAGGGCTTGAGCGAGCGACTACAGCAGTGCCATATTTCTTTGCAACTTAAGCGCTTGTGCTTGTCGACTTCACGATATTGCACGACGGCCAAGGAATCGTTTGTTACGCTGTGCCAACAAGCAGTTCGATTTTGAACGAGGTACAGAAACACTCACGCTAGCGGCCTATATAACCTCGGCAGTGAAAATTCCCAAACGCTTCTCGTAGAACTGTCGCCTCTGACGCTTCTATTGTAATCCATTGTAGTCCGTGTGCGAGACCAAAAGTGCCAGATGCCTCATCATGGTAGACTTGGTAGCCGTACGAGCTGGTTCCATCAAGATACATAACTTTACACCATCTAACTGCACAGAGATAGAATACATGAAATGAGAGTGGGCTGATTTTAGCAGTACGAGCAAATTGATTAAGAACGAGGTGTAGGTAATGAGTGGCTCGAGCTTCTACTTGGGGGACTTTGTCGTTTTCTTTCTGTGTCTTCTACCCTTTTTCCGAGAGGGTCTGGCCTTGTGAACAGAGGGATCGAAGCATGCGTCCGTTTCCTTAGTGATTATTGTTCCGTCTGGCATCTGACAAGGCGCAGACAGCCTTTTTTCTAATCATACCGCCCAAATATAAAAGGAAATCCAGAATCCACTGACTTCAGGCATGGAAGATGTTACCAATCAGACCTGAAGAGCTGATGAAACAATATAAAATAGTGTGAAGCCCTCTTGACTGAGTGATTCGCACCACGTGCTGGAACGATTTTTTGGCCTTGAACAGGGCCTCGTCTGATTGAGTAGCGATCATACCGGCATCATCCCGTTCACCCACCTAGAACTACTGTGGCGGTATCTGCTTGCAACTAGTGTGGCGTACTTTTCGCAGTACTACGAGTAAATTGATTGAGGGCAGGAGTGCATGTAGAGAGCAGCTCGAGCTTGTGCTACATGAACTTATGCGTTTTTTTCACGTGTGTGTGACAAAAAGCAGCCTTTACTACCTATTCTGGACTAATATCTAGGTTAAAATATGGAAATCGGGGAATTGGGTGTGTCCTGCTTCCAGTAATAGGTGACGAGAAAAAACAGAAAATGCCCAAAACACCACTTTGTTCCTTAACCTAAAGGACAAAAATCAGAAAATGCCCAAATCACCGCTTTATTCCCTAACCCTAACCCTAGCCCTAACCCTGACCCCGATCCCGACCCTACCCAACGAATATTTTCCGGACGAAAAATTGACCTATGTTTGTTTTTTGTTCAAGAATTGGTCAACCACAATAAAACTAGTAACAATACAATATTCCCCCATTTTTCCACGCTTTATTCTAGATAACGATCCAAAATGACGTCGTAAAGGCTGTAAAACTTGGTGACACATGTGGTGCGTGTGACATATGTGACGAGCAGGTGGCGTTGCTGGGCACCGTGCGAGAGCACGTGCTAAGGCTCGAGGACCAACTGCACGACCTCAAGGCCAAGTTGCTCAAAACAACCACGTCTCTCGAGGCTTCGCGCGAGCAGAACAAGGTGAGAGAACGGTGGCGGCGACAGTGGCGGTGGCGGCGGCAGCGGTGATGTGGAGTCTTTTTTTTGTCCGTCGGCCTCTGATTGTAACCAGTAACACCCGATTTTCCTCATTGACGATCAGTTGCGTTTCCGATGAGAACGAAAATCGAAAACACACTTTTGCTTTGTTTTAGGAAAGGTATATTTTCTGAGAGTCAATATGTATCCTACACTACTGTATGTAGGTAATGTAGTTTTTGGCAGAAGCTATCAATGGCACCTAATCAATCGATGTCAACATTCAAGTACTGCGCCATCTATCTTGGTTACTCCTTCTGTGGGAGTTCCACAGCACGCTGTGGATACCTCCGAGTGCTGGGATATACGAAGGGCTTGTGTCATTTGGGCGCACGATACCGTACTGCGCGACGCTTTTATCTGTCGGCCTCTCACACACGGTTGCGTTGGTGTGGCTAACTTTCGTCTGTGTGCTCGGCGAGCTTAAACTTGGCTGTTGGTCCACGTTACATGACCGACGCCCCCATGCTCGCCCGCTGTCACACCCCTGGTCGGGTAGATCCCGACGTGCTCCATCCCGACGTCGTATGGATGTGAGGGCCTACGACCATGCATGACCCCCCCACACACACACAGCCACCTCCCTCACCCCCCCCCCCCCGTTCCTGCCGGAAACTGAAGGCGACCGAACGAAAGCTGCGTGAAAAGAACGGCCAGAATCGATCCCTGTCGGCCGCCTTATCAGGAACGATTCTCCTGGTAGACGAGTGGTGCAGCGGGCCCTTGTTGGAATGGAGGTGGGTACTACTTCTGTGTCGTGTTTGGTCAGCCCGCTTTGGTTTTCCGTCGGCCTTTGCCTTTGTTAGGCGTCGGTGGTGCAGAACAACGACACAATGCTTCCACCCTTTTTTAAAAAAAACTGGTGCCATAGACGAACCCTTGTTGAAGCGGAGGCGGGTGGAATCTGCACTCGCGGTGGTTTCTGTTTCGAACGCGGACAACTTGTGAGTAGGGTGCAGCATGCAAAAAAAACATTGTAGCAATGAGACAACAGCCGGGGCGGAGCGGGGCGTGAAGCAAACCTAGTAGAGCGAATACACCACGCTCCCTAGCAGCAGTCAAGAGTAATGCAGAGCATGCGCACCCGGCCGATGTATCACGCAGCTTGAAAAGTTGAGTGACGACCATTCAATCTCGCACAGCAGCTGGCGCATTATAATTGTTTTTGTTTTTTTTTATTAATAGGAGTAATAAGTAAATTTACCACTGGGAGATCTAGGATTTCGTCGACAAAAGTAATCTGTGCAAGCAAACTGTGTGTGATACTCAGATCACGCATGTTACGGGGTGCGTGTATGTTTTATTTTTTAAATGGCTGGCTGTTGTATTGTACCAGTGTCGCAGGTTTCGTGAGCGCTTTTTTTTGCACAGCGCCTCCCCCCAACCCCCCCCCCGGGGTGCGTTTAAAGCGGAGAGCTCGACCAATAAAAAATGTGGGATATTGTTTGCGGCTAATTAGCACCCTTCACGCTTCGTGGATTCCCCTTTTTGATACAATCCACAATCTCTTACTGTAGGCCAACCGCTAGCGCGGGGTATTTATGGCGAAAAATCGTTGTTCCCCCCCCTCTTTCGTCTTGCCGCCTACGTCTCTTTCGCGTGCCGACATGCATGTGTACCGTGATTTCTGTGCCTTATTTGGCTGATGTGCCTGCTGTGCAGAGAAGCCTCCGTTGGGCGTGGTGACAGCTCTGCAGCTCGTTCGACGCCCCCCGCAGTCCCGCTCGAAGCCCGCAGAGTACAAAAAATCATGCAACAGCGGTGTGCTGGTGATACTGATGCTGCTGCTGGTGGTGGTGGTGATGGTGCTGGTGGTGCTGGTGGTGCTGGTGGTGCTGGTGGTGCTGGTGGTGCTGGTGGTGCTGATGGTGCTGGTGGTGGTGGAAGTGGGGGTGGGGGTGCTGCTGCTGCTGGACCTAATGCTGGTCCTGGTGGTGGTGGTGATGCTGGTGGCGGTGGTGATGATGATGGTGCCGGTTCTGGTGCTGGCGGTGACAAGATTGTTCTCGCCGTGCCGGCAAGGCCGAAATACTCACTCCAATCCAGAGGAGCTAAAGGCGCCAAAGACAAAGAAGGAGCAGCCAAGCCTTTGACGATACAGGACAAGCTCGAAGAGATGCGGCCAAACGACCTCAGAGCCTGGGTCGATTTCCGGGTAGGTTCCGGGCAACTGAGGTGGGGAGGGGGGGGGGCGCGGGTTGGGAGTGGTAGGGGAGGTGTACTCATGCCATGTGTTGCCGTAGACTCCTTGCATCCCTGCAATGTCGGAACGGAGGGGGGAAGAGGCGGATAGGGGACGGAGTGGAGGGGATGCTGAGGTTGTGCTGTTTATCCGCGTAACTTCTGCACACCCACGAATCGACTGCCAAGGGCCTCCAGGCGAAAATATGGAACTATTAAATTAATCGATAGATGTGCGATGAGCAGATGGAGGCAAGCATGTTGTCGATTTGACTCATGCTTCCTTATCCTTCCTTGCTCTCAGGCCACCAAGCATAGGATCGGTTTATGCTCCCTTCCTCTGAGACCACCAAGCATAGGGTCGGTTTGGCTGCATGTTTCCGTGTACTGCCTTCTTGATGTTATTTCGCCAAGCATAGTGTCGGTTTTGATGCATGTTTCCTTGTCATTCCTTGATATTTGTTTTGCTTTATTCAGTACCCAGCCCACCCCTTGGGTATACGCGTTGCCGTCAGGTGTGCACCGTCGCTACCGAACAGCACAAAAATCGAGTAGATAGTGCGCTCGCGGCATACGCTCTGCTGGATTCCGTTTGCATGCAAAGGTGAGATACTGCGTTTTTTCACTCCCATCCAACCTGTTTCAAGGGTTTCTCACAGCCGTCGGTAAATTTTGTTGTTGTTGTTGTTGTTGTTGTTGTTGTTGTTGTTGTTGTTGTTGTTGTTGTTGTTGTTGTTGTTGTTGTTGTTGTTGTTGTTGTTGTTGTTGTTGTTGTTGTTGTTGTTGTTGTTGTTGTTGTTGTTGCTGTTGTTGTTGTTGCTGTTGCTGTTGTTGTTGTTGTTGTTGTTGTTGTTGTTGTTGTTGCTGTTGTCGCTAGTGGTGTCAGTCGGAGGTACCCTGGTAGTGTCTGCTCTGGGACGTCTCGGCCCCGGCTCCCGCCGCGGGTTGGGGGGGGTTGAATGCAAACTAGGAAAAAACTTCCGTCTCGCAACACGCGGGCGCGTGGTAAACACCATGCATTTACCGGCGCCCGGCGACTATGCGAGTACTTCCTGGCTGAGTGAACACTCCTCGAGAAGCGCTTATGTGCTCGTTTTTTTTTTCCAGCACCCACAACTCAACCCTTTCATTGCTGCATAATTTATTTTATACTAAACCCAAGTAATTTTGCCCCCCCAAAACCTCAATACAGTTTTGAAGAAGTTAGGTGCATCTGCTGCAGGCCGTAAAAAAACGGCGTGGTTCATTCTCGTGGTGAAGTTATAATCCGATTATCAGTGTTCGATACGGGAACGGAGCCCTCTCCAGGCATTAACAGACCCTTGACATGTCTGTAGGTGTGTCGTATGTTTGTCAACCGACCGAGGTTCCTTACACGTTTAGATTGGATTATCTGCTGTCGAACGCGTGCTGCGATGGAGGTACAATTTTGTTTTCACCAACTAATTTCTGACTTGGCAGGGCGCCTGAATAAGGCCGACAAAATTACCCTATCTATACCTGGCATATTTTAGGACTTTTCGTTTAATACCTAAACCATGGGAATATTTATCGGGCTAAGAACACCTTTTTTTCTCGTATGTTGACACGTGCCAGGTTAAGAGCCTCGGATGTTTTAGGTGCCCCCGCCTAGATTGTAGACGCGATAGAGGTATAATGGTATGCCACTTTTTCGTCTAAAACATTTTCTAAATGGCAAGGCTCCTCTAACTTTTTTTTTTTTTTTTTTTCATCCTCCGGCGGATGGGGAAAAATAAAGCTTTAGCTCACCACACTTCCACGTATTTTCATACGCGTCGTGTGTCGATTTAACTCAGTTGCTTTCGCAGCCCAACGCTAGCTGGCGCTCCTCTAACCTATGGATAGAATCGTCGGGATGCCATTCTTGTTTTTTCGCAATACTGGTAAGTTTGTATTTTGTATACATGGGTCATGGGTTTGACGCGTGGTACGATAGAGGCGATAAAGTCGCGTCGCTTCTTTTCTGAGGTTCCGCACTTTTACGAGCTTAAGGCCTCTCCCAAAAATCTGCTTTGGATAAGAATAGAACTGCCACACCGGATGAAAAATCTCATGGCCTAGGTATACAACGTTAATCACGCCAAAATAAAATTGCCTATTATTTATTTATTTTTCGACGATTTTGGGTTAAGGAGCCCCGTCCTTCAGATACCTTTTTCGCCAAAAAGAAAAACGCCTCTATTGGGTTTTCCATTCCAGTTCACTCAAAATCCGCGTGTGGGCTGTGTGAAAGTGCAGAGGTCCTCAAGTAAGGACCCTCAGCCAAAAAACTGGTGCTCCTGTATCGCAGGTTAAGGTAGACTAATAGCTACAACATACCTAGTATGTAAGGAAATGAAGCAGTAGATAAGGGGAGAAGATGTGAGGAAAGGAAATGGGGAAATGATTGGCAGAAGACACCAATGCTTTATGGAGGGATTACTCCACTCCGTAGATACTACAGCTTTATGGAAGGATATTCGATTTACATCCGAACGGCATCTCGATACTATATTGTCGGAGGGCAAAAATAATAATAATCGTAGCATATATCCGTAGCATATGCGGGTACAGTGTGGTTTACGCACTACACAACCACGACTATATATCGTGTTGCGTAGCCGGGGTGACCGTGCACACCCGCCGCACCGAGTGATTTTCAGGGGTGCACAAATCTCTAACATGGAGGAGGCGTTGCGACGGCTGGAGGCGGAGCGGGCGACCCTGGAAGAGGAAAACGGAGTGCTTCTCGCGGCGAAGGTAAGGTAGTTCCGTCCCGTTCATATCGTCTCCCTCGGGGGGGTTGATTGATTCAGATCGTGAATTGGTGAGATTAGTTTAACGTATAGCGATAAATGAAAGTATGTGGGAAAGGGAAATCGGGAAATTATTGGCGGAGAATGGTATTATGGGAGACAATTCTGCTGCTTTGCGGAAGGGGTGGTTGATTTCTACCGGAACGGCATCTGCGCCACATTTTCGAAGGGCAAAACTAATAGTCAATAATCATAATCAATGACGTTATTAATGGTTTATGAACTACGGAGTACTTCATTAGTTCACCCCCACCACTACCTATGTACCTGGCATTATTAGTTCCAGGTATTGGGTGATAGTTGTCTTCCTGGAATGTGGGTATTAGTTATTGACTCCACCTCTGAATATATTCCTACTTCGAAGCATTCATACAGTAGGAACGATAAACCCCGGTATCATGTAACTTGTAGCTTGCACGTGTACGCACAGTAGTACGAGGCACATCTTACTTGTGTTTGTAAACATTGCTCTTCGCGCCGCGTCATATATACCCGCGGCGGCGAACGAACTGTTGGCTAATTTCAGCGAAATATCACGCTGTATAAAGAACTGCCGTCCGTGCGGTCGACAGAAAAATACACGGAGGATAATTGATTAAACCATTTTGATTTCATGTTCGAGGGGTTGTTTTTGGCCAAGACTTCTTGCGCCAAGAATCCACGGGGGGAACCAATCACAACACCAAAACAATTGTATTTCACGTTTGGGGGGTTATTTTTGGCCAAGACTTCTTATGCCAAGCACCCACGGGGGGAACCAAACCCCAACATCGATTCGAGTGCACGTCTAGGTTCCCAAAATGAGGGAAATGTTTTGTATACCTGGTACATGTCAATGACTCATCTACGGACAACGAATTGCGACGAGATCCGTTGGCAATGGAGTGCATTGCAGTGAACAAGCAAATTTCTATGGATCAACGAAATATCACCCCCACAGTCCCCCCCCCCCGGACAAGACAAAACGCCTCCCCCCATTTCCCGCTTCCGTGTATACCCTCGTGTCCACTGCTCTTGTTCATTTTGGTTATAGGAAGAGCTTACCGCGACTGTGTTATCACAGAATGAGACGTTGGCAGACAACAGCAAACATCTGGCCGAGTACGAGATCCTTAAGTTGGACCACCAAGACGAAATCTGGCGGCATCAAGACGTGGCCAGACGCCTAAACCGCTCAGAGGAGACCGTCGAAGGGCTCAAGGCCAGGATGAAGGTACCGGCAGAGCTTGCGACCTGTTCACACGTCGACCAGATCGGATCTTTACTCATGGCCTGTGTCATCAGATGATCTAGATGATGATCAAGACCGTCATCTTACAGACGTTTGCACTTGTTCGAGGAACGGTTGAGGCACACTACTAGTGTGTACGAGAAAAACAGCGGGGTATCCCCGCATTGCTTGATTCGGTGTGATTGGATCAAAATGTGCCCAGACGCCTAAGCCGCTCATAGGAAGAAAAAAATGTCAAAGGACTCAAGGCCAGACTCAAAGTTAACCCAACAGCACGTAAAGGCTGGCAGTTGGCTGCTGCGAGCTCAGTGGTGATGGTGTTTATTTCACGGTGCCCCACACCGCGCAAAGTTTGACTGCTAGCTCAGCGGTTACGGTGTTTATCTGATAGTTACCCCACGGCACGTGCGACTGCACCGCCCTGCACAGCGTGCGTTGCAGAATACATAGAAGAAGCGGCCCAGTCACAGACTGAGGCTCGTTTCGTTTTCAAGTCGCTAAGAAATATACATATACGTACACATAGGGAAGGGGGTACTCATGTCGTGCATAGCCGTAGTTGTCTGACCACTGACCCTCGCATGCCTATAGTGCCTGGGCGGACCGCGTCGGTTTTTCGCTGACAAGGCAGATATCGCGTGCACCAACACACATTCATTGGGGGAGGCAACTAATTGCTTAATGTTGTACCAGGTATAAATAGCGGGGGGGGGTGTAATTCATCAAATCGTTTTTTTTTGTAGTCGACGAAGCCATAGCCTAAACCGCCCGAAGGGCACAGTGAAAGGACTCAAGGCCAGGATCAAGGTACCGCACATGTTGTACTTGTGTTTTCTTCCATCTAGTTTTTTATTTTTAATCATTTGTGCTGGTATAAACTAAATACCCTAGGGAATACCAGGTAGGTGCTAGGTGGGACATTTTTTTTTTTGCTTTTTTTTTTTTTGGTGTGCCCTCCGACAAGTTAGCGTTAATAGATGCCGTTCCGATTGAAATCGAATATCGTTCCGTAAAGCAGTAGTATCCCTCCTATTGCTCTCCGCCAAACTTTTCCCGAGTTCCCTTCTTCACACATTTTCTCGGGTGTTCGCAAATGCATTCGGTCAAGCATTGGCAAGCACATAACGATGGTTCTGCATGTGAACACTTGAAACATGCATTTCGCCGCACCAACTGTGTCGGACCAAAAGTTCGTGATGGTTCTGCACAAATGATCATGCACACTTGACACGAAGTAATTTCGCCGCATGGTCAGGAGCAAAAATGCCTATTGGTTCTGCGCACGCACATTTGAAACGTTAACTTGTCAGTTCGCCGCATGGGTCGTGCCGAAGGATACGGCCGAGATCATAGCCGCTACCACAATAAATCACAATACTATATAATGTAGACGGACACATCATAATATCAAACATCCTGCTAATTAATACCAGGTAGTTGCTACTTGTAGGTTGGGCAATTTATTCGACTACTTTATGAGCACATATATTTTACCCATTCACGAATGCATGGCGCCTGATGTTGGCGACTACATGGCAACCGGTTCTTCCGCACATCATCGGTAGACCTTAGCACTTAATCAACACTACGGTTGACGCACACTTCTACTGCCCGTGGACCGGGCGAAGAGAACTAGCCCTACGCATCATTGATTGCTTGATTCGGTTAACGTTGGGCTTAGCGTTAGCTGCTACTATCATCGTATCGTACACAGTGACGCCCAACCATGGTGTCGACCAAGCTGCAAGGTGCCCTACACGTGCACGTTAGAAACGTCAATTTCACCGCGTACACGTTACTGTCGCCGCATAAAGGTTAATATCGCCGCGTAAAACGTTAAATTTCGCCGCGTGTAATGTGTCGGAGCAAAGGAAGCGGCCGAGATCGTAACCACCGCCGAGAAGACTGAGGCGGAAGCAAAACGCGTGCGAAACAAAGCCATTGAGGAACGAGAGACGGCGATGCAGGAAGCTAGCCTCGCCGTGGAGAAAATGAAGGTGAGACGTAATGCTGCATCATTCCATTGGCCATCTGATCATGTGAAGCGCTTGTTCCAATCAGAACATCCATATACTAAAGGAAATCCAGAGTACAATGCCTTAGGACAAGAGATATGCTATTGTCGATCCGATCTAAACGCTGACGAAAAATCATACCATGCCTTGTATCATAGCCCTGGATAAAATTAAAGTAGAGGAGAGACATAATATCGGCGCCCTGGGAAGAATGAAGATGAGGTAAAACATCAGAGGGGTGGGGGGGGAGGTGGGGGGCGTACTCCGTTGCTGCTTGCCTTTGTCATTTGACCATTGACCACGCATCCTTTTCGAGACGGAGAACCGTTCCTACCCCCAATAGAACAGACACCTCCAACATTTTTTTTGTTATTGTGATGATGAAGATGATGATGATGATGGTGACAATGATGATGATTATTATTATTGCAGCATCGGTCACACGAAGCAGCCCGGTTTTAAGGCCGGGGTGGAGTATGCTGCCGAACTGCCACGTACAGAGTTGCACAACACTTGCACAGGCAACATGGTGATACCCGCAGCCCCCCCCCCCTCTCACACTAGACGCTTCTTAAAATCGCTTTCATCCTTTTCATTCTTAGTAGGTGGGTCTCAAAGGGGTTAGTGCAGCCCTTTCACCGCTTCAAGAACTATTCCACGCTATTTTCAAGCAGTTTGTCCCGGAGCAGTGCCATCGATCCACCAACTTGTGCTCGGCAGCGCAGAGTCTGATTCCGTCCCACCTGCCCCCAAACCCTTACCCAGTCATAACCCAAAAACAATATCCTTTCGTCCCACCTATCCCTATACATTATAAACTCCGACCCTAACCGTAACCGTAGCTGTAACCGTAATTGTAACCCTAGCCGTAAACATACAATCCGATTTCGATCCACATAGCCCTAGCCGTAACCGTAATTGCAACCGTAACTCTTACCCTAGCCGTAAACATACAATCCGATTTCGTCCCACCTAACCGTAACCGTAACCGTAACCGTAACCGTAACCGTAACCGTAGCCGTAACCGTAACCGTGACCGTAACCGTAACCACAGCCGTAACGGCAACCCTTACCCTAGCCGTAAACATACAATCCGATTTCGTCCCACCAAACCCGAACCCGAACCCGAACCCTATCGCTGACCTTACCGTGCAATATAATTTCGTCCCTAAGCTCAAGCGCGCAGTTTGATTGCGTTCCACTGTCGTACGTGCTGCGCACCGGCCTCTTAGAGGGCAGGGAAGCGGGCGGAAAGCGTGCAGAAGAGGCTGCAAGATCTCATAGACGCAAACCAGCTCAGGGTTGCTACGAACAAGGACGTCGCCACCGAGGTATTATGATAGGCCGATTGTCCTTGTCCCATTTGCGCTGCGCCGTCAAACATGACGTGCCTCGCCTGTTTCGCAGAAATCGTGGTGCAGGAGCAAAAATCTTGCTATTTTAGAGCCGCGCAACTACGAGACAGACAGCACTTGAGGTAAATAGGATGTGTGCTACGACACTAGTTATTATTAGTTATTAATAGCACTTTTTAGCCAAATCATGTGAGATCAATGAATCAATTAGGCCAATCAGATATAATAGATAAAATAGGCTAGTTACATCATTTAGATCGTTTAGACTACCAACCACCCCAACCTAGCTGAAACATTAATTGTATTCAAAAATATTATTCGTTGAATACCAGGTACTTCGAAGTACCTAATTAGTAAGCCATAATGAGGATAATGAGGCATGCAAGGTGGGAATGTTCATCGCGGTGTCCCGTAAAGGTTTGCTTCTCACACTCTGTTTCGGGTGAGGTGTAGAGGTCCTCGAGAGAAGACCCTCACAAACAACAGGTTCTACCCCTATAGGTTGTTTCGGCCGCCCTACACTTGGGGTGTTTTTTTTTGCTGGCTACTTGCCCACAGGTGGCGTACGGGGACTTCGCTGACGACTCGAGTACGCAGACCACGTTTTTATGCCCCGAGCTAACTATGCGCCAAATGCACAGGCTCCCGGCAGTGCGGGGTTTTGTGGCAGAAACGGTAGGGCGTTATCACCCAGCCCTGAAATACCCGGACACCCATGAGCCCTCTCCCAACAAGAGGCTGGAGAGGTTGCCTCCCCATGGTGGAGGGTATGAAGTTGGCGTGCATGAGGGGGGGGGGTATTTGAGAATGCGACTAGGAGGAGGAGGAGGAAGAGGAGGAAGAGGAGGTGGGTGGAGAGGGCCGGGGGGAGGAGGAGAAAAAGGAGGACGGGGAAGGGGAAGAGGAGGAGAAGGAGGGTGGGGGGCAGGAAGAGCAGGAGGGGGAGGAGGAGGAGATGAAGGCGGCGGAGGAGGAGGAGGAGGAGGAGGAGGAGGAGGAGGAGGAGGAGAAAAACGGGAACCGGGACCGAGATTGCCGGCGCCGCTTGTGGGGGACAGAGGGTTGCCATTGCGTGGGTGTGGGACGGTGCGGGAGGGAGGGGGGTACCCCGGCGATGTGACCACTATCGCCCTCAACCCTTTGATCGGTCGAGTCGCTGTTTGAAAGCGCGGGCGAGCGGGCGGGCGGGCAGGTGTAGTATTGGTTGGTCTCGCCGGCGACAGGAGATACTCCTTGGCAGAAAAAATAAATATACGCCTTCCAATCGTCAATTTACCGGGGGGGATAGGCCGTAATTAGGTAATAATCATGAATGGTGGGGGCGGGGGGTACTTGTTTGTTGCTCGCCTTCGTCTTTTGACCGTTGGCGGCTTATCCTTTCGAGACGAAGCTGGAGGGGGGGGCGGGGATAGGAAGCGATCGCCAACTTTGCGCTAAGCCTTAGATTCGGTGCTTGTTTGGAATTTCGGGAATCCTGTGTGTCTGTTTTCTCTCTTCTCTCTGCGTAAGCGTGGCAGCATGACAGACCGTGACAAAACACGCAACAACGCAAGAAACTACACACATATTGAAATGTGTTGCGTTGCGTTGTGTTGTGTTGTGTTGTGTTGTGTTGTGTTGTGTTGTGTTGTGTTTGTTGTGTTGTGTTGTGTTTATTGTGTTGTGTTGTGTTGTGTTGTATTGGGTTGGGTTGGGTTGGGTTGGGTTATGTTGGGTTGGGTTGGGTTGGGTTGGGTTGGGTTGGGTTGGGTTGGGTTGGGTTGGGTTGGGTTGGGTTGGGTTGGGTTGGGTTGGGTTGGGTTGGGCTGGATTGGGTTGGGTTGGGTTGTTGTGCTGTGTTGTGCTGTGTTGTGTGGTGTTGTGCTGTGCTGTGCTGTGTTTGTGTGTGATTTTTATCGTCACTTGCGCTTTCCAGCTTAATCCGAAAGAGCATAACTTGAAAGGTGGTTGTTGTTGTCGACCAAAAGATCGGTAGGGGGGATGCTATGATCTTATACACCATCACTTTCACTACCGAGTATGCCACGCTGATGCTGATGTGGCGAAATCGACAAGAGCAAAAGCCAAACAGTGCAAATAAATAATCAAGCAGAGTAGCCACGTGCACGAACCCAAAAAAATAGTGTTATTTAATGTGGCCGAAGTTGAGTTCGTGGTCTCAAACAGGTTCCGAAATTTTAGGAGTGAAAAAAAAACAGGAATCATCATGAAGAAAAGGTCATGATTGCAATGGTGCCCAGCAAACAAAAAAAAACGACACAAGATTCATTTGCAAACAGATGGCATCGAGTCGATGATTGAGGATTAATGCGTTTCGCCCGATTGTCGAGGTGAAACCAAGAGGGTGCTGTCTCGACAGACTATGCAGAAGAGGTCGGACAGCAGAACGAGGGGCCGCGTTGATGCCAGAGGTTCAACGCGGGAGTAGTAACACCCTGGTGAGCGTGTCCGGCTGGTCGCAGCAGAGAGGCCTCATTGATGCCAAATTATACACGAATTGAGCTACGCGGCAATGACACGACAGGGAACCCAGCTATCGATTCCCATTCCCATCAAATTGGTGCGTACGGCATGATGAGTGGCAGCTGTCCTCCTGACTGATGCTGTGCATATGGCTTTCGCTGCGATTCTTTGCTGTGATGACTCCGCCCTGTTCCCGTGATGTTGGTCCAATTCGAACACAATCTGTCTCCTCTTTATAAGACAAGAAAATTTTGACAATTTGATATCAGATTCACTGTCGAAAGACAACTATAAACAGAAACCAACAAAAACGGCGCTCCAGCCTTTTCAAAACGGTTTCCATTTGGGACTCCAGGGAGGGGGGGAAATGGCCGCTAAAAGTGACGCTCACACAGCGTCGACCATTCGAAGCAACGCGGACTGCTTGGAAATTGAGATGGTAAATTTTAGGTCCGAACTATAATAATAAATATTATAGCAGTACATAGTACAACAAATGCTAGGACAACAAGACGCGCGACATCGTGCCATTCGTTCTACTGCGTACACTGCCGGAGGTGGTGGATGACATCGCACTTACTATGTCATTGGTCGCTACGCCCGGGCTCTAAGAGGGTGAACATACCATGCTACTATAAGGTCTACGCTACGTCCCAAGCACACTTCGATGCCAGGTATACGACACACGGCGCACACCACCTAGCAACCCCGTCAACGACGTCAACAAGCATCCACTATTCGCGCTAGAGCTAAAACCAAAAACTCAATGCGTGGAAGCCGCCCTAGCCCTGCCCAGGTGGTGGTGGCGCATGCCAATCTGATAGTACCGCGTTGGTGAAACATTTCTTCACTTGAGGGGCTCTGTACCTAAGGCACAGCACTACTCATTAAGAAATAA
>JABAKD010000029.1:11908523-12138523 GCA_012845835.1 Undaria pinnatifida
CCTGCCTGGTACCACAACGTTGCTAACACCTATGAAACCACCACTGGGACAGGAACGAACGGGATTCACAGTCGCAACTGGTAAGCGTAAGCCCCGGTATACTGCTATATAAGGCCTACCGGCGGAACACCGACAACGAAGGGTAAGAGACAGCACCTGCTGTATATATTGTTCGGTACTACTCTATTACTGCTGCTATCAACACTAATACGACCGACGTGTACTGCGATTCCTGAAGAAGTTGCGCACCCTACTTGTACTCGTTAATACGAAGAGTTCATGTGGTTGTATGAAAAATGAGTAACAGCAGTAGTAGTAGTACACCGCGTCACTACATGAACAACTCGCTAACCCCAACCACGGGACTGCTCTCCAGCATCACCCAGGTTAACTTCAGCTTCTGTTTACTGCTATATATATATCAACCTCCAGTGTGTACTGCGACTGGTGCTGAGGTATCATGCTGCTGTGTTATTTATCACTGCATGGACCATTTTTACAACCCTGGCTGACTGACCCCCGTGATGAGACTTGCCCGATTTCATTGCGTCTTACATGTATAGATACCACGTAGTCGTAGTCGTACATCCAAAACGTGTGTTTTTATCACAGCACAAAGCGTCACTGCATGGACCACTTGTTCAACCCCCGCTTACCCCGATGACGGGACTGCCCCGTATTCGTAGTCGTACATACATGAAGTGTGTTTGGCTGTACGTATGAAAAAGAAATCGCATCACACAGCGTCACTGCATAGGTCTACTCGTAGACCTGAGTACTTGTACAATTCCCGCTGGGGAGTGATAATCTCGCAGACATAGGCGGAATATAAACCTCGCCCACGGGGACATAAAATAACCATCCCCGGATTTCCACCGTCATATTACGGTTCGCAGTGTGCGAATTCGCGGGCATCAACGAGGGTGCTGGCACCGCCCCTACAGCACCATGGCCACCGAGATAGGCAGCAATATGACACCTGGACACCCCTGTACACTCAAGGCTCGACTTTCAGCCCCTGAAAGCTAGAAATTGGCGAAATCGATGACGATTTGCAGGTGCTGTTTAGGCCGCCACAGCAGCAGTAGTACGTAGTGCAGCCCCACACACGTAGGTGGTGGCGTTGCTCCTACAGCCCCACGACCACCACTACCCACTACATGCAGCAATATCACACCTAGACTACATACCCCACACGCTGAAGGCCGGACTTCAGCCCCTACGATTGAGAAATCGTCGAAATCGAGGACGATTTATTTGCACGTGCTGTGGACACCGCGACCGCTGCATGCATGCAGCAGGCAGTACATATGCATACATACATGTGCAGTACGTGTACAGTACACAGCAGTAGTGCAGCCTACACACATCACGCACCCGCAGAGGGAAGAATATCCCACGCTTGCTCTCCGTAGGTGCCCAAGAATAGTGTCAGTCTGACGTGCCTGTTGAACTATAACAGGACAATGTGCAAGCGCACCCACAGCAGTGTAGTCTATAACTTGAATATTACACAACCCAACCCACAACAGCAGTAGACAACAGCAGTGCGTGATGGACGTGTGGAGGAAAAGAGGAACACGTGCCAAATAGCTGCCTTATTACAGCTAGCTTTCGGCACCCATTTACAGTACAACTTCAGCCCACAACTTCCGTCATTGAGGGAACCACGGCTGGCTGACAATCAACCGTGAGATCTGGAAACTTTAGATGAGCAAGCATATGATATAAACTAAACGGTAGTTTGGTGCTAGTTTTAAGCTACCGGCACAGCAGCAGCCAGCAGCAGCCAGCAGCAGCAGCCAGCACCAAGTTTTCAAACACAGCGAACCGTAATACGACGGTGAAAGCCCGGGAATAGTTCTTATATGTCCCCGTGGGCGAGGTTTAGATTCCGCCTATGTCTGCGAGATTATCACTGCCCGCATTTCATGCAAAAAGAAATCACAGCACAACAACAGAAATGAAACTCACGTTTCGTCAAGCTCTCAGCTCCTTCGTTAGGGACGCCGATCGAAGGTGAATCACAGGTGTCCGCGTCACACCAATCACACACACGAGGGTTGTCGCCGCTCCCCCAGTGCTTCTTGTTAAGGTTGTGAAGAGCTTGGCACGTGGAAGGCTCGTCACTCCTGCAGGTGTCGCAGACAGCGTACTGGGAACTCCTGTTTTTCCTATTTCGTGCGATGAGGAAGCCGTCACAACCCTTGCTCGGGCACGGCCAATCAGGATTGCCAGAAGAAGCTGAGTCCCGTTCTTGCCCGACCAGCTTCCACACGCCTGATCCTGAACCTCCGCCACCCCCACTGTTGGCGGAGCCTCCTCCCGCACTACAAGGCTAGTCTAGCCTTGGTCCGCTTCGGAAATTTCAACTTCAAATTGTTATTGCCGATCGGGCAAATTTCAAATTCAAATTGTTTGCAGCCGTCAACGGCAATTCCCTCTCAACAGCCAGCAATTGGCCAACTTCAAATAAAAGTACAAAAAAGGAGTTGCTGAAAAAGCAAAATAAAAAGATCAGAGAGCAAGCAGTAAAGATCAGAGAATGAGAGCTAAAAAGTAAGTAAGAATGAAACTAGGGAAAGCCAGGAAGGCACGGAACTTCGGGACGGTTCTTTTCCCCAGCAACTAATTTTCTTTTCGGCAATTACGGGCTGAGAAGGGCTGAGAGGGGGGAGGATATGCCGAGCGAGACGTCCGACGGGGGCGAGGTCTAGGTATATAGTTTTATTTCAAAAAAACAAAAAAAAATAAACAAGTCAGCTGGGTTCGATAAATTTAGGGTCGATATTCACTGACATCCGCCGCATGACATCTATCTGGACTGTAACATTGGAGGAGTTAAACACGATGATATGCATGAATAGTCTATATATAGTCTATATGTGCAAGTAAGTGTGGTGAGCATAATCTTTACCTTCTTTTCTTTCAAAATCATTCCGAATTCGTACCACTCTTGTTATAAAAATAAAAATAATACAACACTCAATGCAGCGCTGTGAGATCGAAGATTTTGTCGAAACTCATCTTTGCAAGCTGTGTGTGATACTCCGATCGCGCGCATTACGAGTTGTGTGTCCTCATTAAGGACATAGATAGGTCGGCGACTCGCCTTGCAAGTGTAGCTATCAGGGGCAACGGGGTGATGTTAGTCAGTCTGTGCGTGGAAACTATAAAAAAAAAACGTTTCTGAGGGGGACAAAATCTGACAGCTAGCTGTGGAAGGAAATGCATCAGTTCATCAAGTGAATCCTGTAAGTCGAATAACTGGTGAGGGGAGGGGGGAGTTTTTAAGGACGTTGGGGGGGGGGGGGGGTTCAAGAGGTTTAGGTCTCATATAATAATATGATCGGAGTATCACACACAGCTTGGAAAGATGAGTTTCGACAAAATATTCGATCTCACAGCTGGAGTGTATTTTAATTTTCATAATAATAATACCAGGTATAAAATACTCCAGCTAGCTGTTATTATGGCACACCTCCATGGCGCCCATGCCCTCCCCATTACGCCAATGTGTACGTACAAAAATAATGTAGTTTTTTACCTCAAACCAGAAGAGATGAAGAAAGCAAAATATTTTCAAGTACCAGGAATGGCCGGAAGAGAAAGAACTCACAGCTCACGCCGTGTTCTTTCTTCTTACACAACCAATGTGCAGAAGATGTAGATGTACCAGGTATAACACTGCTGTTGTTGCGATGATACGTGCAGATGCGACTCAACACATCAAATTATCGCTTCCAGGCGTCAGGCCTCCACCAATCAATCCTCGGAGACCAGTACTAGTCAGTGGTGGTTCAGGTCCCAAAAGGCTTTATCGAATCGTCATCAAAACAAAAAATCAAATAATCAACGATAACCGCGGCGCGAAGAACTCGCTATTAATAGTTAACTAGTTAAGGTGCGTGTGCAGCGATCAGTCCTCATGTACCCATGCACACAGCGGTATCATAAAACTATATACCTAGACCTCGCCCCCCTCGGACGTCTCGCTCGGCATATCCTCCCCCCTCTCAGCCCTTCTCAGCCCGTAATTGCCGAAAAGAAAATTAGTTGCTGGGGAAAAGAACCGTCCCGAAGTTCCTTGCCTTCCTTGCTTTCCCTAGTCTCATTCTTACTTACTTTTTAGCTCTCATTCTCTGATCTTTACTGCTTGCTCTCTGATATTTTTATTTTGCTTTTTCGGCAACTTCTTTTTTGTACTTTTATTTGAAGTTGGCCAATTGCTGGCTGTTGAGAGGGAATTGCCGTTGACGGCTGCAAACAATTTGAATTTGAAATTTGCCGGATCGGCAATAACAATTTGAAGTTGAAATTTGCGAAGCGGACCAAGGCTAGTGCGGGAGGAGGCTCCGCCAACAGCAGTGGGGGTGGTGGAGGTTCAGGATCAGGCGTGTGGAAGCTGGTCGGGCAAGAACGGGACTCAGCTTCTTCTGGCAATCCTGATTGGCCGTGCCCGAGCAAGGGTTGTGACGGCTTCCTCATCGCACGAAATAGGAGAAACAGGAGTTCCCAGTACGCTGTCTGCGACACCTGCAGGAGTGACGAGCCTTTCACGTGCCAAGCTTTTCATAACCTTAACAAGAAGCACTGGGGAAGCGGCGACAACCCTCGTGTGTGTGACTGGTGTGACGCGGACACCTGTGATTCACCTTCGATCGGCGTCCCTAACGAAGGAGCTGAGAGCTTGACGAAACGTGAGTTACATTTCTGTTGTTGTGCTGTGATTTCTTTTTCATGCGTACAAACACACTTTTGCATGTACGAGTATGATACGTGTACGGGGCAGTCCCGTCATCGCGGTGTAAGCGGGAATTGTACAAGTACTCAGGTCTACGAGTAGACCTATGCAGTGACGCTGTGTGATGCGATTTCTTTTTCATACGTACAGCCAAACACACTTACTTCATGTATGTACGACTACGAGTACGGGGCAGTCCCGTCATCGGGGTAAGCGGGGGTTGAACAAGTGGTCCATGCAGTGACGCTTTGTGCTGTGATATAAACACACGTTTTGGATGTACGACTACGACTACGTGGTATCTATACATGTAAGACGCAATGAAAACGGGCAAGTCTCATCACGGGGGTCAGCCAGGGTTGTAAAAATGGCCCATGCAGTGATGAATAACACAGCAGCATGATACCTCAGCACCAGTCGCAGTACACACTGGAGGTTGATATATAGCAGTAAACAGAAGCTGAAGTTAACCTGGGTGATGCTGGAGAGCAGTCCCGTGATTGGGGTTAGCGAGTTGTTCATGTAGTGACGCGGTGTACTACTACTGTCACTCATTTTTCATACAACCACATGAACTCTTTGTATTAACGAGTACAAGTAGGGTGCGCAACCTCTTCAGGAATCGCAGTACACGTCGGTCGTAATAGTGTTGATAGCAGCAGTAATAGAGTAGTACCGAACAATATATACAGCAGGTACTGTCTCTTACCCTTCGTTGTCGGTATTCCGCCGGTAGGCCTTATATAGCAGTATACCGGGGCTTACGCTTACCAGTTGCGACTGTGAATCCCGTTCGTTCCTGTCCCAGTGGTGGTTTCATAGGTGTTAGCAACGTTGTGGTACCAGGCAGGGCTTTGCCCATAAACGACCGCTTTCATTACAACAGCAGTGTTAAATTGTACGACTTCCTTTCCAACTTTGGAAATCGACGACAGCTACGTGGCCTTACTATTTTGAACATTCACTGAACGCAAGGTATTCCCATCCGTTGTTGTCGTTTGCAGAAGCCCTGCGAAGCAGCCGCCGAGGGCCGCCAAGTCGGCGAGGACATAAACACGAAGTGCACCGGCGACATCAAGGTCGGTGACCTCCTGAAGAAGGCAGGCGACCACTTGCTCGATATACATCCCGCATTCCATTCCCACGGTGCCACGAGGGCGTTCGACATCGAGGTACGTTCCACTCTTATCTTGCGTCCTGTGTGTCACGAGTCGAGACATCCATGTCTCTTGCTCAAGACTAGGGGATGGCGTGCGGATATAGTCTATGAAGTGCGGCTCTTTTTCCAAGTACCAAGAGCAAGTACAACAATACCACAACAATTACTAACAGCGAAAGGAGCTCCAATAGCAGTACACAATGGAGGTTGATATATAGCAGTAAACAGAAGCTGAAGTTAACCTTGGTGATGCTGGAGAGCAGTCCCGTGATTGGGGTTAGCGAGTTGTTTATGTAGTGACGCGGTGTACTACTACTGTTACTCATTTTTCATACAACCACATGAACTCTTTGTATTAACGAGTACAAGTAGGGTGCGCAACCTCTTCAGGAATCGCAGTACACGTCGGTCGTAATAGTGTTGATAGCAGCAGTAATAGAGTAGTACCGAACAATATATACAGCAGGTACTGTCTCTTACCCTTCGTTGTCGGTATTCCGCCGGTAGGCCTTATATAGCAGTATACCGGGGCTTACGCTTACCAGTTGCGACTGTGAATCCCGTTCGTTCCTGTCCCAGTGGTGGTTTCATAGGTGTTAGCAACGTTGTGGTACCAGGCAGGGCTTTGCCCATAAACGACCGCTTTCATTACAACAGCAGTGTTAAATTGTACGACTTCCTTTCCAACTTTGGAAATCGACGACAGCTACGTGGCCTTACTATTTTGAACATTCACTGAACGCAAGGTATTCCCATCCGTTGTTGTCGTTTGCAGAAGCCCTGCGAAGCAGCCGCCGAGGGCCGCCAAGTCGGCGAGCACATAAACACGAAGTGCACCGGCGACATCAAGGTCGGTGACCTCCTGAAGAAGGCAGGCGACCACTTGCTCGATATACATCCCGCATTCCATTCCCACGGTGCCACGAGGGCGTTCGACATCGAGGTACGTTCTACTCTTATCTTGCGTCCTGTGTGTCACGAGTCGAGACATCCATGTCTCTTGCTCAAGACTAGGGGATGGCGTGCGGATATAGTCTATGAAGTGCGGCTCTTTTTCCAAGTACCAAGAGCAAGTACAACAATACCACAACAATTACTAACAGCGAAAGGAGCTCCAATAATTTGGATGGTTACGACGTCTGCTGGAGAGAAGTACGAATACTTTTTTACACATACTTATGTTATAAGGCTTAGTTTGGGTAAGCTATTGGTTAACCTGTGCAAGTGGTCAAACGGACTAATACCCCACTAATACCTTAACAAATGGCGTCGTCGACAGACCATGGGTTTTTGGGTCGTGGGTTCGATCCCCACATCCACCATAATAAACTTTTTCAGATTTTCCCATGGCGAACTTGAAAAATACTCTCCCCGGTTTACCCAGGAAATGAAACGGCTTGGATAAATGACAGGTCCGCCCGTATATACGGCCGACCTTCTATCCCGCCGTTTAAGGGGGGGAGAGTGTTATAAGGCTTAATTTGGGTAAGCTATTGGTTAACCTGTGCAAGTGGTCAAACGGACTAATACCCCACTAATTCCTTGACACTTATCGACGTTCTCCCGCCCTGCTTCAACGTTTGTGGACAGATCCACAAGACCATCGACAAAAAACAAGAGTGCAAGGTGCTGGGTACCTCCGCTGAGGAGGAAGAGTCCAAGCAAGCCTGCATGCTCCTTCGGAAGCAATGTTGACAGCACGTTCTTTATAGAACGTTAAGTTGTGGTTTATTATACCAGCATCGTTTTTTGAGAACTATGCCTAAATGTGTGCTCTTCGTCTTTCAGGAATACAAATGTACTTCACATGTTTGCGGTGTGTGCGTTCAAGTTCCTGCTTCCAGCATGTTTTTTTTGGCACTGCGCTCCTTTACATCTTAAGTTGTAGTTTTCCTGTCTCTATCCTTGACAAGCGCGTGCCTGGTGTTTATTCACTGCGATAATTTATTGTTGATGATCGACTTAGAGAGAGAGCTATTAATAAGTGTACAGGACCTACATAGGTGCTACCTGAGAGGTGGAAGGATATGCCAAGGAAGTCCTCCGACTTGCCCATCATGGATTGGGCGAATGGATGATAATAACAAACTCATAATCATAATCGTCTCTATCCTGTACCGTTGTACTATATATGGACCTCTTGGCATTTTCAAGTCGCCAGTTGCGCCGTTTGTGCTTCTTTTCCGCCTTTCTACTGAATATCTATTCCTCCTTCCGCAAGCGTAGCGGGCGGCGCCCAGCCGCCCGCGAGCGAAGCCCTTGTACACATTACAATTACATGGCGGTCGGTACCCATGACATATGTACTGATCGTGTACACATGGCGACACACTTTTCTACGAGTAAGATAGTACCGGTGATCTCACCATAAAAGATGTAGTAGTACTTGTATTATCTTTCTTTGTATTACAAATCCATGAATTCGTCTGTCGACAAACCGGTTGAACCTCAACTTGGCCCAAAAGCCGACTCCAAAAGAATGCATCGCCGGCGCGTTGAATCAATTGTCTACAACGAATAAAAAGCGAAATCAATGAATATAGGCATGCAAAGCCACGTCCTCCGTGATGCCATCGATAATCGAGTCGACAATTATTTACTCTGCCTTTCTACTACTACATACTGCAAAAACATCATACTACTGTAGTTCCACCCAAGTGGGTGAAGTTGCTCTACAAAGACACCCGAGTGAAAACGAACACACCAAACCGAATGCCACAACAATTAGTCGTTTTGCATCACACGAAAAACACGCCTCGCATATAACAGGGAGGCAGCAACTAAAACTTGCATTGACCAACGCCTCCATACTACATGTTGAGACACATTCTGGCTCCGTGTATTTACGCGTCGATGGATGGGTGTGTGCAATTGCACCAAACGAATTCAGGATGTTGGCTAGCCCCACCCATGCGGCGGAGAAGCCGGGCTCAAAAACAAAACGAAGTGGGCCATACCGCCGGTCTGTTCGGCGCAAGCAACCACCTGCCGGCAGCCCGGAAGAACGTAGCCGTCATGCATACGCTGCTGCCACCTCACGCCAACACATTCCACAGGTAGACGTACGTACTTGTATGAACAATTGCCGAGAAATGCCGCATCATGCATCGCCATCATCGTCATTGTCGCCATCAAAATCCTCATGGAATCAGTACACTGCCGGACCCGCAATGGCAAGTTCCAAACATCCTCCACCCACCCCTAACCAAGCAATCCGCGTCGGAATCTGTCTCACGCGGGGGAGGGCGGCACGGTTGCACCGAGCCGAACAGAGGGAAGGCTGGGTGCCTTGAGGAAGAAGAAAAGCTGAGCTGAACTCAAACCAACTGACCGCCCTCCACCCTTTTAGAAAGCACCCACTACGCAGATTACCGGTTTCTCACTAGCGCGATGCCTTGCCAGATGACAATACCCGTACTACTGTAAGTGGCACCTCGCACTATCTCCGGATACATGCAGTACACTATCGGGTGAGGTCGCAGCAAGCGACTTCCACCGCACTACCCCGTTCTAAAGGATACCGCACAAACGGGACCATAACTGCATTGTATCTCCACACGCTCAAGCTACCACGCGCTCGACACTTAATAATCATGCATCCATTACACCGGCACGGCAAACCAAACACACAGCAGTGACAAGTCCCCAAGAAACGCTTCTGATGCTCACACGCTCAACAGCCTTCAACCACTGCAAACGTTGATTCGACTCTAATTCCAAGTAGTTGATCCTGAAAAACACGGTTGCAGTTACAACGGGGTTCAAGTCTTCGCCCTGCCGCCGCTCTATGATCTTCTATAATTCGCGGCGAGCAATTAAATGATAGCCTTCGTTGCGTGTCGTTGCGTGTCAGTTTTTGACGACGCCATTCGGAATGGCAGCAGCCTCACTGGACTACGCCCTCCACCTGTGGTTCAGAAGTTGCGTCAAACGGCGGCATGCGATGTCGGGGGGGGGGGGGGTTGAGCATGATGCTTGCCAGTATGGGGGAAAAAGTCACACTGGCACCATTTTCGGGGGGAAATCTTCGCCAGCAAGCGCTTTTGGGTGTAGCACAAATCTCCTCGCGCTAGTACAGGTACCTGCGAAACTGGAGCACCTGCCTTACGAGTACCGTAGCATGGCTCTTGAGTTGAAAGGACAGTAGTAGTAGTAGTAGCAGTAGTAGTAGTAGTAGTGGTGTTAGTAGTAGTAGCAGTAGCAGTAGTAGTAGTAGCAGTAGCAGTAGCAGTAGTAGTAGTAGTAGTAGTAGTAGTAGTAGTAGTAGTAGTAGTGGCGGATGCATCGTACGGTAAGGGCGCACCTAATTTTCTGAGGTTCCACGCAATAGCGCAATAGGAGCTCTACAAGTATGGTCAGTCGTACCTCACCCAAAGTTGAGAACAATGAAAACGAACCCGATGAAAAATACCATAACCTAGGTCAACAATAACAAATGCCTCGTATTATTAGTGTTTTGAATCCAAATGTTATTCGAACGACATTGGATATAGTATTTTGGTCGAGGAGTCCCGTCACTAAGAAATCTATAAGAATCAACACATGCTATACTCCTATCGTAGCACGCCTCATCAGATGAAACTCCTCTTTGTTCTGACCTTGTAGACCCACTTGTCTTCCTCGGTCTCCACGACCAGCGTGCCGATCCGGTTGTCGCTGGGACCCTGACAACGCCAATAGGACAACACAGCAGTAGTAGGCGGGGGGCGCGCGGGGGGCGAGGGAGGGCATACACAAGACAGCATTTTAGTGTGGGTCGCAATACAGCAGCATTGTGCACCGTACGAGGCCTTTAAGAACTTCACCCACATTTCGGGGACAAACTATTGGGAATTAGACAGGAAACTCGTTTCGTACATACCAGGTACATAATAAAATAGCCCAGCGGTGGTGTCAAGCTCTGCCCTTTATAAAACTTCGCCTTACGGCACCTTAATCCTTGCTCAGTTAACACAGGACCGACGTTACAAACACCAACACTATTACCAACACTAACAATAACACTAACAATAACACTATTAATAACACTAGCAATAACACTATTAATAACACTAACACTTAAAACTAACACTAGCAATATTAACCAACTGCCAACGCTATGAACGCTTACACAATAAACCACTCTCACACCAAGACGCCACTCGATAAGCTGAGTCCTTTCGGAACTACATATATTTTTAGCTTAACCCCTTCACAACTGGAACCCCTTTTTGGGGACGATTTTACTTGAAGTTAGTATAGGGAGGGATTTGGGGGCTCTAAAGGGGTTGAAAGCACTTGGATTTAGTTTAGAACGATTATTGCCCTGGTCAAAGGGAAACCATCTTTGCCCACCCGCCGGAGGATTGAAAAAAATATTGCCAAATGAGGAAAATACAACTGCCGCTGCCGCTGTCCTCATATTTTCCCTTGAAAGACACACAACATCTCAGTCCTTGCTCGATTAACAGGACCGACGCTACGGACGCTAACACCATAAGCCGCTCGGACATCAAGACGCGGCCAGACAAACACAATGCCGCCGACCCCTCCTCCTTCACTCTGCTCACATTTCCCTTGTAAGACACGTCCAGTTCGGTGGGCGTGCCACCCCTGCGCGCCAGCGTTCCTTCCTCGGGCGATACTTTGAAGCCTTGCGTGTCACCCACGAAGGTGCAGTGGAACGGCTCGAACGTCATCACCGTGTTCTTTACCTGCCAGCGCGAACAGATACGACGCGGTTGGAGACAACATAACTAGTTCAAAACCACACAAGCAGAACAAGCATACACGACGCAGTGTGCACATAACATCGGACGCAGGAGAGATACACGGTGCGGGAACAGAGCCGAGACGCATGCTATAAATAGTAGGGTACGGGTGCAACAATTGTTTCTGGTGGCTCTTGGTTGAGAGGCTCTGTACCTCACTCCCAAAAACTGTGTCCGAGAATGACACAATTAAACAAGTGCAACGAGATGAATAATTTCGTAGCCTAGGCACACAACCAAGAGTATTGGACCCTAAATTCGTCGAATTCACAGCTGATGTTGGAAAAAACTTGGAAAATATTGGAAAACGCCGATTACATCCCAACGATATTGAGTTTTTCTTTAGTTGAGAAACCCCGTCGATGATGACCCATGTCGCCAAAAAGAGGTACTGCTGCGCGAGTACCCCTACCGTAGCACGCGTCCTGACCTGTACCAGGTACCAGGTACAGCACCATAAACTTGCGGATGTAACGGGTAAGGGGAGGAGGTCTGCATAGGCCTTGCCTCCGCTTCGACTAAATGCTTGCAGTGCGCGTGACCTCAAAATGAAAGCCTAATCCTGACCCTAGCCCTACCGCCTACCGCCGGTAATTTTTGCCGGTAATATGTGACCAAGAGCCGGTGTAGACTATCAACCACGTGTCGAAGCTGCGTCACGTATGCTTACCAACCCCGCGCAAGCTTGCACCACCCGTCCCTTCATTGGCGACGTGAAGCGCATCATTTACATTCATTTCAACGTAGAACGAACACAAGCTGTCCCTTGTCGGCGATGCGCCACGCGAAAGCTGACAAAATGTTACACCGGATACCATCACTCCCACCCAATCTCTTCTCCTTCCCTACGTGTACTTGCGCAACCCGTTTAGAACTGCATCCACGCAATACTTGGGATTAGTTGACACGGTTAAAGGCGTATCATAGATGTCCTGTGTTGCTTGTTGTACTGCTATGGTAGGCTAATGCTGAAACAACACAAAAACGGAAACAGGACAATGTTTTGGGTGTAAGCAATTGGTTAACCTTTCGCAAGTGGCAAGTAGATAACACGGAATGCTCTTCACCTCAATAGTAGTGTGCCCGGGCCGACTGTTTAGCGATATGCACTGCACCGTGTCCTCGATCTTTTCGTTGCCGGAAAGACCTGTCTCCTCCCACGCGGTTCCATCCTGCCCGTCCATCACATAGCACGAGAGGGAAAAACACAAAAAAAAACGATCGCAGAGCACTTCAGGTTAAACCGCCCATTAACTAAACGAGGTTTGCACCGCAGCGATTAGTTAGGGATCGTTTGTTTAGGGATACGCACTGCACGGTATCCTCGACCGTTTCGCTACCGGTAAGACCTGTCTCCTCTCACTCGGTTCCATCCTGCCCGTCCCTCACAGAGCATAACAAGGTAAAACCGAAAATCAGTCGATTACAAAACACGTGAGAGTAAAACCGCAACTTACTCGATACAGTTTTGAAACCTTCGGGTGAGAGGTTTCCATAGGCTGGTGCAAAAAAAAGGATCAGCTGCTGAGAACGCCTAGCAGCGCGGGTAGGCACAATTCGACGCAAGTCGACGAGGGAAAAAATGCCGAATTCTTCTTGCGACAAAAAATGAAGGCACGTACCGCAGTGGGAAGGGGGAAGAAAGGGTCCGCTATGTGACCCCGAGTCTGAGCTACTACTGGGAGGGAGAGCGAGAGGAATGCGACGACAATAAATGGAATGGAAAAAAACAAACAAAAAGGCTGCCGTTCAGCACAGAGTACGTAAGGGAAAAACAGCAAATTAATCTACACGGTTTTTACCCTTAGCAGCCCCTGCGCTCAGCCAATTCTTGAACGCCAGCATCATTAATGTCCTTTCTATCACGGCACGTAACAAAAACCGCGTATTGCACGGAACAGTCCTAGAGGAGGTGAGCCCACCGCAGGCGTGTTGTTCAGACTAACCGAACACTTAAAACGGTCCTTGCATTTCCGTTCAGAGCCGTGTTACACATCGCATACGAAATACAGGGGAGACGTTAATAATCACGTCATGCACAGCCGTAGTCCTTACGATCACACACCCCTACAATGATTGAGACACAATTCCAGCACGGAGCACGTCGGGTTTTACCGACGAGGCAGTAGGCATCGCGTGCACTAAGCGCGAAGCACCGTAAGGCCTTCGGCAAGTCGCATCAAGGCGAGCTGCATCCTGCTATCAGTAACAACTACAGGGGGCGGGGTTACCGTACGCGTCGAGGTCGGGCCGCTGACTGAAGACAAGAACGGTCTTTACCTGTTTCTTCAGAGTGGTACATCGCGTCAAACACAGGGGGCATGGGGCAACCGTACGTATCGAGGTCAGGTAGCTAAGGGCATTCTTACCGAAAAAAAAAAAAAACTCTTGATTTTCCTTTTCCATTTTCAACAAATACAGGAAAACCAGGATTTACTTTTTCTTCCTAAAATATTGAAATTTTGACAGAGGCACAAAAACATGAGCGGTCCGTGTGCATGCATTCCTCTTCAAGGAAACTTTAGGGCAAACGCCAGGAACCAAAATGAATACGAGGAAAATTAGGGCCAAAAGGTGCTACATAAGAAAAGGGCCCAACCTTCTTCCCCGAAGTGACGGGGGCACTGTACTTGTTCCAGTCCTCGTCCTTGCCCTCTTCTTGCACCTTGGTTATCTCGTCGAAGTAGCTCGCCTTGCCCTTCTACTCCAGTAGCGAGGAAAGAGTAGGAACAATTCAGAACAGGGAGAGGGTATGAGCAGGGAGAGGGTAAGAGAAGGGAGAGGGTAAGAGCAGGGAGAGGGTAAGAGCAGGGAGAGGGCACGAGGGCAAAACGATGGCAAAACATTGAATTTTTTTAATTTTTTTTTTCAATCCTCCGGCGGATGGGGAAAAATCAAGCTTTTAAGCTCACCAAACTTCCACGTATTTTCATACACGTCGTGTGTCGATGAAACTCAATTGCATTCGCATCATCCAGCGTTAGCTGACGTGTCCTTCGGTTCCCGTGATAGCGATATCATAATAGCACGAACGAGCTGTCCCTACAGCGGTCCCCGTTACTACTCCGGCAGCGCAAGCTGCCGTTGTATACGGATGTGTGTGTATGTCGACCCGACCTGACCCCTGGGGGTCAGGTGCGGTGGAGATAGCCACCCGGAATGGCATCGTTCCCGGTAGGGTTGGACTTGCGCAAGCTCGAACATATCCAAAACTCCACTCGACATCCGGAGCGTTTACAAAGCAGGACAATATACGGTGGAAGGGCAACGCGCTGTCGAACATTCCCGCAATGTATCCAAGTCGCATTCGAGGAGTACAACGAAGTTTTGGAAGCGTCCGATATCGGCCATGATATTGTCGGACACACCATTTTCGTTCTTCACTCATATTTCAACGTCGATCATTTCGAAGTCACATTCGAGCAATACATGCAGGTTCTAGAGCCACTCGACATCAGCCATGATGTACCAACATGATATGTAACGCCGGTCATTCAGCAAGAGGCACTTGGCGACGAGGTACTGGCTACCCGAGTAGTGTCACAGCGTGCGCCACCGTGCACTGATCGCCACGAGAACGCCTGGAAGATGGGCGATTCTGGCTAGCGTTCAAATACATGGCCGCAAAAAATATATAGCCGCGGTGACAAAAAAAATGCCAAACAGTTTTATTCTTAAAAAATCAAGCCCCCCCGTGTACTGGAAAACGGAGAGGGAAAAAAGTCCCCAAAGAGGCTTTTACATATATTCTTGAAAAAGCAACTACGACCTAAACAAGAAAATAAAGCCCCTGAAAAATTCGGCAAATGACAACAAAAGAAAAAAAGAAAACTAAATAAAGCCCCTGAAAAATTCGGCAAATGACAACAAAAGAAAAAAAGAAAACTTATTTTTGATTGAACGAGGGGAAGTGGAACATCGACACCACAAGCTCGCGCACCAATGCGGATCTGCCATCATTACGGTACATGTCAACTCTTTGAGAGCTGGACACCTGCTTTTCTGGACAAACGACCCTCCAAATAAAAACTCATCCATTTTGTATATTACAAGTACCAACAACGCAGCTTGCAAAGATGAGTATTGACCTAAAATTCGTCGAACTCACGGCTGACGTCCTTGAAATTTGTTTATAAAATGTCTTGGAATCAATGAGACATCATTACTTGCAGTTATAATTGGGCTGGTCCTACCTACAGAGCGACCGGCTTCAAAGCTTCCCCCCTCTGCGCCGAAACAGCGTTTTTTCGATCAACTGATCCAAAGCCGATAAAACTGTCCGCTACGGGCCGTAGAGCTTGTAGCCAGGCCGCCTATCTCAACCTTACCGCATGTCGGACAAGTTAGACCCCTTTTTATGATCCACGTTTCTTTTCCGAAATTTAAAACACGCTACAGTTCTGTGAGATCTCCAGGATTTCGTCGAAAGTCACATTTGCAAGCTGCGTGCGATACTCCGATCGCACTTTTAGGGTAGATAGACCGCTGCTCAACATGATCTGCATCACCTATATATCATGTTGCCGGGTGAGAGCCGCAGGATCTGAACCATGTAGAACGTAGTTTCTGGGTTGGATCTGTGCTACACGGATAACTTATTACAACAACACATGCAGGATCTATTGATAGATGATCTAGATCGTGATCTGTCAGATGCGTGCAGCCTTTACCGAATCACGCATGTGTTATACCGAGCCTCCGGCCAAACCATTTTGGTACCGTGGGACATGCCGTACCATACCACTACTGATGACCATGATGATGTTCTCACATTGGCTCATTTCCCTGCTACTTATTAAGGTGTTAGAGGGTAGTGTGCCGTTTGACTACTCGTATAAAAGCTTAACCTATAGCACACCAAAACTAAGCCTTATAACCTATACTGTAGCTATCTCATACCTTCCACTTGTTACTGGTGTCATCTTGTTTTGCCTTTGCTGTCATGCGATCCATCTCGGCGATTTCGGCACGCTGCTTGGCAGTGATCTCTTGCTGGTTGCGCCAGTTCTGTACTCGTACACCATGTACCATGTACCAGGTATACGACAACGGGGGTCGATCCGAATACGGGCGACGGGACAACGAAACAGGAAGCTGCCTGTGAGTTGCTGGGGTTGGGTGTTGAGGGCGGGGGGGTAATCATGAGCACGCATGGCCGTAGTCTTTAGACCGTATGGTATAGACCCTCGCATCCCTACAATGCCGGGAAGGAGCACGTCGGGTTTTCGCCGATCAGCCGGACATCGCTTGCACACAAGGACACAGAAAGCAGCCTGAGCTTCTATTAATAGGGTAGGGCGTTGGGGGGAAGAGGGTGTACTCATTGGGGGGGGGTGATCGATATTCATGCATGGCCGAAGTCGTATGACCATAGATCCTCGCATCCCTACTATGCCGGGACGGAGGATGTCGGGTTTTCACCGACCAGGCAGACATTGCTTGCACCAAGCGCGAAGCGCCGTGAGGCTTTCGGCGAGTAGCGTGAAGCGTGAGCTAGGTCCTACTAAGAACGGCTTCTGAGGCGGACTTGCATATGGATGACAGCTTCATTGAGTTAATTTAATTTTCGTATGGCAACTTCCAGAGACAGCGATGATGGGATGACTATGTAACTGTCTCGAGAGTGCCTTACCGTAAACACTACGTGATACGATCATTCCTCTTGTGCGGAGCAAAAATTATCCACCCCGCACAAATGATCTAACTCGACCGCCAGCTGTGACCGACCGCCAAAAACAAAAATACAAAAAACGGTACCCTGGTGGTTTAGCTCATGTAGTGAGCGGCATGTTTTACAGTGTCGTTGCCAACCGACGCCAACCCAACTATACATAATATAGGCCAGGGGGTGGGGGGGCGGTGATTAAAAAAAACACATACAGGAAGACGACGCATCCATAACCCAAGCGAATAATTCATAAACCCCTTGAATGTTGAGGGAGACGCTATCACGTCTCCGGGTGCATACGCGCGTTACGCACATTCAACGGCATACACGCGGCACACTGATTGTACCGGGAGCCACGCCTAGACTCCAGACGCGGGACAGCGCATCGAATCCCCCATTATCGGGAGCAGTTCTACACCAATGACGCTCAGCTAGCGCGCGTACTGGACACCCAGCAAAGCTGGTATTATACTAATAGTACACCAGTTTATACTGAAAGCACACCCAATGCCCAGTCTACTGTGTTGTACGCACTCGTACTGCGCCTTACCATGTACTGGGCACGCAGTATATCGGGAATACACCAGTCTAGTGGAAGTCCACCAGCATGCTGCAAGTACACCGGCATACTGGAGGTACATCAGCATACTGGAAGTACACCAGTATACTGCAAGTACACCAGTCTAGTGTAAGTGCACCAGTCTAGCATACTGGACGCACACCAGTATACCTCAAGTGCACCAGTATACAGAAAGTATATTACTATACTGAAAGTACACCCAATACGCCTACATATTATGAGCAGTTTCTCACCTCGAACTGCTGGCGGCGGATCTTGCTGATGTCCTCCCCCTGGAGGTTGATCTTCACCATGCCCTTCTCCTTCAGCTCCTCCGCGTATCCCTGGCACGACGCAGAATACACAACATGGTAACGATTTTTCAAGTTTGATGGAGAGAGCCACCGGAGACGTAAAACAAACTGGAGCAGCATCATCGCGAGCGCGGCCATGGTTGGGAATGTTGAAGTAGGCGCGTTTCAAGCGTTCTAGAGTTGCTCGCATCAGCAGCAGCAGCAGCGGTTTAGCAGCAGTATAACAGATTCGAGGTACAGCGCAGCAGTTAAAGCGTGTCGGTAGCGTGTCGGTAGCGGGTTCCCATGCTGGTGATCTTGCAGGAACGCTGTTCTCGACAATATCAACAGGGCATAAATACCACGGGCAAAAAAGACAGTTCACACGTTCGGTGTCAGAGCGACTGTTCTAGTAGGATCTTGACCGTCCTTTAAAACGACTCCGACACGAAAAATCTCCATCCCACGAGCCCAGGTCTATCACGCTAAAAAAAGTCCTAGCTCCCTCCATATGTAGCACGCATGTGCTAGTCTGCTTAAAACTATAAGCGGCATTTCGATAAGCCGCAAAGCGTCCCAGTCTACCCTATAGTCATGAGCTCCCTTGTTATATAGCAGCACCTGGTATAGTTTACAACATCTCTTACATTTACAATCTCATTTGTCTTTACTGTCGACTGGTCTTGAACAAACACTCAACACATTGAACAAACAGACCAGATCAGATCTCCATTATCAATAATATATGCCTTGAAGGGAAGACAGATTCCTGGTCTACATGGTCTTCATGGCTTATAGATTATGTTGCCGGGTGAGAACCGGACGGTCTCAATTATCTATCTGGCACATGTCATGTTTGTTTCCTGGGATGGATCTGTACTACACAGATCCTGCACAACATATCATAACATCATAACAACACAGATAGGATCATCTAGATGGCCTAGGTGAGCTAGATCGTGATCTGTCCGGCGTGCAAAACACTCCGACTTTTCCCTGGATGCCGGTGGAGACTCACGCTGCTGCCGCTGCCCCAAGCGTTTCTTTGGCGGGTCTTGGACTCCTTGACCATGGTGGAGCTCTTCAGCTTAGCCTTCATGTCAGCAACAGCGCCAACCGCCTTGTTGTCAAAATCCTGCATTGCGTTAGACCCTGCCGTCAGGTGGAGCAGTCAACGCACGCGCGGGGGGTGGAATGCAAAATGAGAACGCTAACTACAGGAGACGTGGTGCCGGGCGAGAAACCGAGGCATAATTACGGTATTTCGTAATTATTGTACAACCTCTGATAAACTTCTTGGGCATTTCTTACGGCCCTCCACTGTCCGTGCTGCTGACAATCCTGCGGCATATCTAATGATCGGCCAACACCGAACAAAATACACAAGGCGTCCGCGTCTGCGGCACATTCCAACACTCTATGCGCTTGTGTTGGCGGCAAGGAACAAACAAGATTGCGGGAGCTGTGACTCAGGCTCCTTCTCTACCTATTTCATCTGTCTCACCTTGAAATTACTTGTAAACTAAAAAGTTGTACCTGGTACATTTTTTAGAGAAAATAGCGGGGAGTTTTAAAGTAGTTACAAATGAATCAACCTAACAGATAACCCCCAGCTCTCCTCTCTCCCCCTCCATATTAAACCCAGACAAACCAAACCTCTCCCCTCCTTCATATCACACCCAAACCAAACCAAACCTCTCCTCCCCTTCACATCATACCCAAACCAAAGTAGACATCTCCCCCCCTTCACGTGCTCTGTTCGCGTTATATATGTCTACATCGCATATTTACATCCTGGCGTGGCCCCGGACTATGAATATTGTGACAGAAAATCCTCGCGCACCGGCGACACTCGTGCGCGCTATATCCCGAAGCGCGAGCACCCTTGAGAATATTTGAGGATGTTGCTCTCAGTCCGGCAGCTGCAGTAAAACAGCAACAAACTAACCCAGCCGGTTCGCACCGGAAAAAAACTCGCTCACAAGCACAACGACAAGACAACCCCCGCCCCCCCAGCCGATTCACCTATGAAAAATTGGCCAAACACAAACAACCCCCCGCCCCCCCCCCCCCCCCCCGACATTTTTTCGCAAAAAAGAGTCCGAAGCACATGAATCCCTCCTCAGCAAAAGGGCCGTCTTTACCCCTTATAGGACTCAACTATAGCTGCCAAAAAAAAGAGAAGTGCGATGTTACGAACCGTCTAGGACAATCGCGTAGAAGTACAAGTATCAACAAGCTGTGCGCAGATGTTGCATCTCCTAGGTTGCACTTCTGATACGCCCCCCACCCTAATAGCCCGGGCCGGTTGGTGTGGCCGATTCTGTCATCGTCATATACACATTTTCTGCAACGTTTCCCTTTCAAGTCCAACAGGGGGGAAATAAACGATTCACTAAACACATCTCGCTCACCATCTCCGACGCATCCGACTTGTCCGTCGCCTCCGTCGAACCCCTCGCCATCAATAAACCCTTTGTAGTCCACGGGGCCAAACCTGTCGCGACAGGACATTGAAAACTGCCTAAAGATAAACCGGCGGCCATATCATGACCATTACTTACACGTTCCAACTCGTAGGAGGTTTTACCCTTAACGACCTTCTGGACAGCCCATGATCACGAGCGTCGTCCCTTCTAGCCCCCAATACGCACCTTCATTTTTGTCGCGCAGAGGGGTCACCATTTCCACTACTCGTCGATTTGCACCGAATTTTGCCAACTCGCGCCCTCGCACTTTCGGCATGTCATTCTTATAATAAAAAGTGATTGGCGGGATTTAAATCGCGTAATCGAATCCAACGGTTGTTCGGCTTAAATATGGACCACTGCGAACGCCGGCTGTACTAATGTAGAACAACCGTCAAACACGTCGTACAGCATGATAGAGGTCAGCATGTCGACACGAGAGCATATACGTTCGACGCCCTCCCACCGAATCCGTCGCACATTCACATCGAAACCCTACTGAATCGGTCGCAAAACCTACTGAATCGGTCGCATACTCACGTTTGGGCTGGCAACGTCTCACCTGTCCGATTCGCCGGCGGCAGTGTCCTCAGGCAACGGCTGCTCCCCCAGCTCCTCGGTGAACGTGGTCTTCTTGTTTCCCTCGGTTACTTCAGAGGCATAGTATACCTTCACGGCGAATAACCATAACAAAGCATAAACCAGATAAAGGCATGAGGCTAAGGAAGGGATCAGTGCAGCTTTACGCCATACAAGAATACAAGCATGACGAGAGGTTACTGTGCAAGGAAGGGATAAGTACGTCTTCATGGCGTATACACGTATAAGCACGGCGCAAGGGGAAGGGGTAAGGGAAAATAAGCACACCTTCATGGCATAAGGTATAAGCGCGGCGCGGGGGGAACCAGCAAGGGATGGGCAGGTAAACCTTCGGCATACAAAAAACAAATATAGCCAAATAAGGACGGCGCGGGGATAAAGGGCAAGGAAGGGATACGGAGCGGACGGAGGACGATACACAACACTACACCAGGTGCAATTTACCGGTAGTGGAGTCCAGGAAGCGGTAGATAGTATTACAGTCCAGCTACACAACTCGTACGACATGACAGCCCGTGGGCGGCTTTCGCCACAGGGCGCGTTGTTTAGGCTCAATGTTCATGGGGGGACCTCGCCGGGCAAAAAAACACAACCGACGAAAGAGCCCCGGCCTATTTGTCGCAGCGGCGGCCAGAGACCCTCCACGCCCTTGCCTCTGACTTGCGACACACGCATATATCCTACCAGGTACGAGTACACGAAAAACAACGAATCACAACCGTATACGGAAAAATTTATCATTAGGCCGTTTCTTATAGCATTGGATTCTCATCTTCGATTCCGCCAGAATCCGATTCGGGCCCATTTCCGCCTTCTTATAGACACGGATTTTGGCACAATCCAATCCGGAAAAATCCGATTTCAGCTTTTCGAGTTGCGGCCACTCGGATTCCTGACCAAAATCCGAGACGCTGCCCAACCCGGATTTCTGTCTCGGATTATTTGAAACTCTCTGGTTGCGCCGCGCGCGCGCACACACACACACACACATCGGGCTACCCCACATGCGTGCTGCAGTGCCGGCGCTGTTAGGGCTGCTGGGCGTCGCCCGTGGGCTAGCCTACGAACTTGGCTTGCCCTCGGGACGCGTGGTGCACCATCAAATGGCCGCGACAGCGAGAGAAAAAGCTGGTGTCGACGTTTCTGCTGTCTTTGCCACCACGCTAGCTGCCTTCCATCTGCAGCAGCAGCGTAGTGTCGCCACCTGGGACCTCATCTTACAAGACTACGAAGACGAGCTAGAGCCCGACACAGAGGACGATGAGATGTCAAGGGCTGGTGCCTCTTGGTCCGGCATGTTTGCAACGTCTGTGTGGTCTGCTGCGTGTGGTCTGCTGCCTCTGCGCTGCGTCTGTATGTCTGTATCGGTCTGCTGTGTGCTGCTGCTGCTGCTGCTGCTGTGTGGTGTTGGGTTTTGCGCGCGCTGTTTTCAAAAAAAATTGACAGTCCTGCTGAAATCCGTCTGACAAAATCCGTTCGCTATAAGAAAGGTCGGGCTTTCTTCTCCGCCCGAATTTTGCCGAATCGGATTCGGGCGGAATCGAAGATGAGAATCCAATGCTATAAGAAACGGCCTTAGACTAATACTCGTAGTGGGCCGGCCGTCAAAGCACAAAACAAATACGCAAACAGGGGCTCAGTCAATGACGGGCCCGTTCCATCGTTTGGCGCCATTGATGCCCTTGGTGCGGTTGCTGCCGTGCAAGCGTAGTTCACGCTTGTGGCTCGAAAAAACGAAAAAACGGGTGTACTCGTAGTATCATGAGGTCACCCTATACATATCTGTGCATACCAGGTATGAAGCAAGTATCATGCGTACACATGACCATCATCAAAACAGGCAAGCTTGGCGTGTCGGCGCTCATTTCCATGGACGCCATAAAGAAAAGGTCCACGTCCGCTGTTGCTGTTACGATGTTACGTTGCTACCGGCCCAATGTCGGTGTTGTACCCGTACGTTCCTACAGCTATAGACTAGTCTAATAGCACAACCAACCATGCGCAAGACGGGGTCGCTCAGCAAAAACCCGCCGCACACGCACGAAGGAAAGGAAAAAGCGGGGGAAAGCGGACTGGTTGGGGGAAAGCGGACTGGTTGGCGATCATTCAGAGGAAACAGGAATTGCGGTGCCTCAACGGCTCAGCACGCTGCCACTATTACGAGAACATCAGAAGCGCAAGAGTTGCGAGTGGGCATCTGCTGCTGCTGCTGCTGCTGCTTCCAATGCGTACGTATCCGAGCCAGGGGAGACGCACAGCACAGGCGATGCTTACGTACGTACCGCACTCGTATCGCTGTTGTCTCAAGTCTGAACATCAAATAAGGTTACTTGACACTAACCTTCCCTTCCTCGCTGGCGTCTGCATCTGCCGCCATGCGAGCAGGCTGTACGCGACACGTACGCGCGGAGGAGAAGGCAGGCTTGGCGAACTCTCGCAGGCTGAGGGGAGATGCCACGAACGCTGACGCAAGCGACGCTGTCGGACCGAAAGCCGGAGACAACAAGCATCGCGGGTTTGTTGAAGTTAGTTCATGTTTCGGGACCCGTGTATCGGTCGTTCATCCACGCCATAATCGAAGCTAAGTAGACATAATAATTAACCCCTTTGCCTAGTTACCTCGCCCTTTAGGTGAAGCCCGCGGTGCAAGCGCCTGCGGTGACAGGGAGCGATCGGCGCAGAGAGCATCGGGAACATTTTACATTTTGCATGATCCCCATAATACCGGTATGGGAGATTTACCGGTAAATCGACACCGATTGACCCTGACTTCGCGGTTTGCTCACCCGTTGTGGCCGAGAGGGCCATAGAAGCGACGATGCCCTTCATGTTGTTCTTGTGGTTAGGTGTGTGTCCGGGATACCTGATACGTGCGTGCGGGTGCGCTCAGACTTGTTATGAGAGTGGAGGCGAATGCGGCCGGTACGCCTGCCAAGCCTTTAGCAACTCCATAAATCCTGAAATCGTAGATCGCTCCAAATGTTCCAGCCCACCCCTCGACAGGTCGAATCACCAACGCTAGTGCTCACAGCTGTGCTAAGTGAGTAGACCCGATGGAGCATCGCACAGCTCTAGGCATGTTCTTGGCTCTTGCCGTCAACCGTCCAGCAGCGGCTTTTAGCAGCTGTGCCCCCCTCTCCTCGTCCGGACGACACACAGCTACTGCTGCTGCCGCTGCTACGAGTACTCGTGGGACAACGCGAGACCTTTCCACTCTGCCTGGTGCAGGCAACAGCAGTGTCGCTGTTGAGAGTCTGGTGGACGTGGACGCCAACCTGTTGCATCCGAACCTGATCGACGACATCGACTACCACCTACAGGTAGTTGCCATGACCAGCCGCGGCATAGCTAATGCATGTTGCAAGTGGTCCTAGGAGCACATGTAGCTGCTCTCGTTGTCTCGTATCAAATCTTCGCGTGTGAACGACTGACAGATGCCACGGCGGTACAACCCAAGACAAACGCCCTCCTCTGAGACGATATTCCGAGTGGATGTTCTCCAAAACTAGTAAGGTACCCACAACAACAATTGTGGTATTGGAAATGTATCGACGAGACCTTTCCATGGACGCATCGCTCGGCGCTTGCACTGTCCCTGTTGTCGAGAAATTCAGCTCTGAAATTCGTCCGCGGGGTGTGGTATCTCGCGGGTCGTGCTTTGACAGGCACATATTAATAGGTTGCTGGTATAGTCTAGTCTGTACGATACCAGTACGACACCGCCGTAGTGACCTTATAGGTTCAATGACTGCAAACTCGCACTTAGGATTGAGGAGGGGTGGAGAAAGTTCGTGGCTTGCGTGCTTATTGGCTGCGGTTCCATTGTACTCTTGTACATCATATCATACTAGCGTGCGTGATTGCTGTGCTGGGTTGCTGTGCTGTTGTGTTGCTGTGCTTTCTCCTGCTGCTCCTGCTCCTCCTGACCCAAATTGATCATGTTGGTGTGCCGGAATCCGAGAGCTGCGAACTCGTACGGTACGTGCATGTGTCGTATGCGGCCTTTCATCTGGCAGGTGGCCTCGTCAGTGGGCGTGAGGCAGTTCGTGGTACCCGGGAGCACGTTGAAGGACAGCCGCGGAGCTCTGGACCTCGCGCAAAGGAAACCGAATGTGCGCGCGCTCATGTAATGATGGAAATTCGCTCTTGTTCTCCCTGACGGTGTTTCCCCCTTTCCCTTGCTGCAAGCACACGAACGGCAGCGGAAGCTGCTCGTACCGCACGTTCAGTACCTGGTACTCGTGTACCAGGGGCATTCTCGTACCAACAACGCGTAGAACTGCACCTCGATGATATAGTAACACTTACCATCGGGTGTGTTGCTTTGCTTGGGCACTGTGTGCCTTGTACCCTGCATGTGTTGTATGCATGTCTGATCTTACGCCCTGAGCTACCTGCCATGGATACTACATTGCAGCTCTGATACCATTGAAGCTATTAGTCTTTAGAGCCTATTCGCACGTCGATGGACGTTGTTTAGCCCTCTCTATATTTCGTTTCATACTGTATAACAATAGGTGGTATTCGCGACGGCTGGCGTGCACCCATATCATGTAGAAGAATGCAGCTCGCTTGAGGATGTTATGGCGAGCATCGCCGCCCTCGCCAATAAGGAAGAAGGTACGACTTGCTTCAGCCGTGTGTATCGCTTTGGCTTGTTTTGTTTTTTCCTGAGGTATGCTTGCGCTCCAGAGTGATTGGAGGCTGTCCTATGACCACAAACTTGATTATGGCGATGATGAGTTAAAGCGAGACAAGGTACGTGTGGCAGACAGGAGCATGCTTACTATTCGCCATGCATATATGTTGCTAGAGCTGCGGCGAAGCTCCAGCGTGTAAGTTTAGGGCGCTACGCACAGGGCGGCATGTATAGTAAGGGCATTCTGGCGTGCTTCGCGCACTCAACGTTTTCCCGCCGGTCGGTGGAGATGAAGCTTCCCCCCTCCCCTAACTTCTGTACTCGTCGGCACTACTACTAACTACGGAAGGTGGCTTGAACGGGCATAGCTCGGTCAGTTTGCTGAACTACAGTTTTTTTTCTGTGTTGCTCATCCCTACCATTTTCTTGGCACTTTTATTTCTCCTCCTCCCTCGCTAGACGCAACTCAGATCCGGGGTTACAGAGCAGGCTATTCTCCCCCCTCCCCACTTGGGTACACGCGCCTTCGTTTTTATCGCAGCAATATTCCCGCAATTTCTTCCCTCGTCGACTCGGATTGAATGTTGCCTACCCACGGTGCTAGGCGCTCTCAGCAGTTGATTCCTGTGATTTTCATTTTTGCAAATAACCTCTAAAGTCCGACCCACGTGGGATTCGAACTCCAGAACAAACACTAGTAGCATTCAAGGATGACCACTAGGCCACCGGGGCGACCGGCTACTGTAGATAATGTGTGTCTGCGATACTGCTGCTGCGCCTGATATATATTTCGCTTCTAGGGGCCAAGACCTGCCCGCAAGTCTTGGTCGTATCCCCGGCGCGTTTGTTTGATTCTGTCGTTTAAGGAGAGCGGCTTGCGTCCCCGCCTTTTTGCGAGCCCCCCTGTTTCTGCGGCGCTCAGAGAGTACTCGCAGCCTGGCATGGAAGGAAGCTCGAGGAATGATCTTCCCCAACCCCTTTAGAACTGCACCCTCGTTGTTGGGGACAAGTAACTTGGTATTTGTGTTGGATGCCTGGTACATTTTTCAGTTGTGCAAAACGAGCATACCTGCTTGTCCATCAGGTCTCCCGGCTAAGCTACCGTTTGTCTCTCGTCTTCTCGCCGCATTAAATATTACTCTTTGCGAAGGAAGCTTGATGAGCCAAGCTTCATCCCGTCCCCTTGTCGTAAATGACTGGGCTTCTCTGGGCCATCTTTTCGTCTCAGCCCTCTCGTTTCGTTTATGGCTCGGTTGGGGGTAAGCTTTCTGATTTGAGTTTCGTCTCGTTCCCTCGCCTCAAGTTTATCGAACTTCCCTAAGCTGCGTTTCGTATCAGTCCTCTCGTTTCGTTTATTGCTCGGTTGGAAAGAAGTTTATTGATCTAAGGTTCATACCGATTTCTTGTCCCATTACCGCTTGGTTGGAAAGGAGCTTGATGCTATAAGGTTCATCTCGTAGGAAGCTTGGTGACCTACTGTAAGTTTCATATCGCCCGCTCACCCCTTGTGATTGAGCTTCCTTTAGATGCATTTCGCCTCAGCCCTCTTGTCTCATTCTCCCTGTTGGAAATAAGCTTGGCGGTGTAATGTTTGTCTCCTTCTCTGGTCTCGGATATCGCTGGGGTTCTTGGTCCCCTCGTTTCACATACGTGTCGGTTAGAGTGAAGTTCAATTACCTATCTTTCGCCTCCTCCCCTGGTCTCGAACAGTCTAGATTTCCTAAGCAGCGTGTCGTCTCAGCCCACTCTTATCATTTCTGGCCTGGCTGGACATAATTTAAACGGTATCAGGTTCATCCTGTCCCCTTGTCTCTGATATCTCATGGTCTTGTCATTTCATATCTTCTGCCTCGGTTAGATTGAAGATCGATTATCTAAGTTTCGTCTCCCTCCCTCGGCTGGAATATCGCTCGGCTCGATCTGTCGGTTGTATCTCAAGTCCGCTGCGTTGGAGAGTGCGGTTTGGACTACTCGGAGGGGTTCCCCCCCGCCGACAAACAGCTACCGTACTTTGAGAGACAGGTCCAGCTTGCGTGCGAGGTGAGTCCGTCACACAACATCGCGGTGAACATATAACACCGCCATATGGCGGGTGGCAAAATCAGCCGAACTTCGATCTAGGAAAAGCACCGTGAAACTCGCTTCAATTGTTTCGATTTACCTAGTATTCTGCTTTCTCCTGCCGCAAAAAAACATGTTTCTCTAATTCCACGTAGTTTTTTCCCGAAACGTGGGTGAGGTTCTTTCTGTTAGGGTTGATGCAACCCAAGCAGGGTGTGAAATCCTCCCCCCCTCATCCAGACAATTGACCTCATCAACGTTGTGGTGACCATATCTTGAAGCCTGCCGCAGTTTCCGCGTTAGCGCACCTTAGATACCTGGTACATACACGTAAATACCAGGTACCAGGCACAAGGCAGACTGGTTAATATTAAACTTAATCTTTACCCTTTCACTACTGCGAAAACAATGTCGCCCTAATTTTAAGTGGGTTGTACCCGAAACAAACATGGCCGCAGCTCTAGACTAATGGGCATAACCCTGTTTCTACTGCGAAAATTGTATCAATCTAAGTTCATATAGTTTGTGCCCGAAACATGGCTCCAGCTCCAATGAGCGTGACCTTTTTCTACCTCGAACAATGTCTTACGCTATTTCCAAGTAGGATTGTACGTAATGGGCTTAGACCTTTTTCTACCGCGAAATATGTATTACTCTTATTCCCAATGGGTTGTATGTGAAGCATGGCTGCAGCTCTAATGGGCGTAACCTTTGTTTACATCGAAAACTGTATCACTATGTTTGCATCTAATGGGCGCAACCGTTTTATTGTCACTCTACTTCCAAGTGGCTTATACCCAGAACATGGCGGCAGCTCTAACAGGCTTGACCCTTTCTGTACTGAGAAATGTTGCCACTCTAATCTCAAACAGTTTATACCCAAAACATGGCCGCAGCTCTATTGGGCTAAACTAATCCTTTGTCTAGTTCGAAAAACGTGCCACTTTTGTTCCAAGTGGTTTAGACCCGAATCAGGGCTGGGGTTGAACTCGCCACATCTCCACAGCCAGGTTGCGAACTGTGTCGTGTCGTGTGCTGCAGTGTATAACTCGTGAACTCCTCAACGCAAGTGCTGTGGGTCGCCCTGTCGCCTTCACATGAAAAACGGCGGCGTTGTATGGACCCTTTTTAATACTGCCAAAGTTATACCGGTATCATTCTAATTTTCAAAGTGATTTGTACCCGAAACGTGGCTGCAGCTCTCAAAGCGCCAAGCTCACCACACGTCCGCAGCCAGCTTGCGAGCTGCATCGAGTGTCGTAATGCAGTGTTCGCGAACTTCCAGAGGAACTGCTGTGGACCGCCGTCGCGCGGAAAAATGGCAGCGTTGAATGGACCCTTTTTACTACTGCCAAAGCTATACTGGTATGACTCTATTTCCAAGTAGTCTGTACCTGAAGCATGCCTGCAGCCCTAAGCTCACCACATTTGTACAGCCAGTGTGTCGTGTTAATAGTGTATTATTGGCGAACTCCTCAGCGCAACTGCTATGCCCCCCCCCCAAACAGTCACCTTTGTATGATATGAACGAAGCGCCCTCGTATTACCTCCACCGTTTGCGCAGCTGAAGAAGCCCCTGTTTCTTCACGAACGGGCGGCGTACGGCGCATTTTCGGAGGTGAGAGCATCGCATCTGTCCCTTGGTTGGCCTGCTGTGCCGCATAGCTGTTGGACTTGCGTATTTATGCGAGACTCTGCCGGGTGAGAGCTATTTAATTAATTTTGTTCAAAGGTTTACCTATTGTTTATTGTAATTAAGTCCTGTACATAAATATCAAAATGCATACAAGCCGGCATGCATGACACGCGGACTTGAGGGCGCTATGTATGGTGTAATGGAATCGTGACGGTATGCACGTCGCTGGTGTGAGGTGGCGGTGTGCTATATACTTGCGTCGCCCTCGCTTCGATCGGGTTGGTCGTCTGTCGCCTTGTTGCATTGCAGAACAGTATTTGTGATGTGGTAGTCGACCTCTAACGCGTTCTGGACTGTCAACCCTTGCGCCGAGTTAGAACGATATCAAGGCCGGTGTACCTGGTAGTGCATTATAACATACCCCCTGATGATTTGTTATCTTGTGGAATCGCGTCGCAGGTACTACGACGGTACGACTCTTCGCACGGTTTGCCCCCGTGCTTAGTCCACTGCTTTACGGGATCAAAGGAGGTAAGGGATACAAGGCGCTTCGCTCCGCGGGCTGCATTCGCCGCCCGCTACGCTCGCTCAGGAATGAAAAATACAACAAATTAGGTGAAGCGGACAGAGGTTCACGATTGACGGCAGGCGCAAACTGGCGACTTTGATAATGCCAAGAGTTCTGCCGCCATGCTCCGGGAAAACAGCCGGGACGCCACATGCATGAGTATACCGTATGCGCCTGGCATCTTGTTTTAAGCATTCGCGATGTATCCAATATATATGTATCTCTCGAAGTTTGTGACTATCACACGAACAACAACAAAGACGAAAACAGGACACAAAAAATACTCGTACGTACTGCCGCGAAAAATATAATTCAAACCAAAATCAATCCCAAACGAACAAAAGAGGAAAGCAAAAAAAAATGGACCTGGTATCTGTTATCAGCGTACCGGGTTCGAAGAACACAGTACGAATAACGCAGCAAAATCGAAGCCAAAGAACACAATATCTACCTGTACAACAGAGTAGAAACCGAAGCAAAAAATAGAAAACCAGAAGGAGATTCCTGGCTGAAATGAAACGAAAAAAAAGGAGGCCAAACCAAAGCAGAAAGACTTACATACAAAATAGTTTTGAAGGGTAAAAAATTGAAATATAAAAAGGCGTCTCTGCCTCTGCCTCTGCGAGGCTTGTACTCACGTCTTCAAACTCAAAAGTCTATCATCTTGACCATTTGAATACTAAAGATTATAAACGGATCGATCCGGAAAAAATCATCTCCCCGTTGGCATTTATGAGCTGAGAACGGGTGAGAGGTGGGAGAGTATGCCGAGGGCAACCTCCGGAGTGCCCGACCTCACAGTAAGTGGTTATATAATCGGAGTATCACACACAACTTGCAAAGATGAGTTTCGACAAAATATTCGATCTCACAGCTGGAGTGTATTTTTATTTTATAATATATTTTTCATTGATAATACTGGTGGGACATAACGCCGTATTAATACCACCACTGCTGCGCGGGATCGAAGGAGGTAAGAGATACCCCATGTTTGATAAATAGTAATGGGACGTAACGCCGTATCAACACCAATTCCCGTTGGGCAATACATCGTTTTTGGCAGGATGTTTGCAGCACACCTGCTAGTACTACTGCTGTTGTAGCCGTTACATGTGTGCCACAGGTGGGTATACAGCAGGTTTGGAGCACACATGCTACCATAGTGTGGCAAGTTCGGCAAAAAAGCGCCCCGACTCCCGACAAAAATATTTTCCGTAGCGCGGAAGGCGTGTCCGTCTATCACGCCCCTCCCCGTTGTATGGAGGGTTACATCGTTGAATACTCTACGTGTGATGACACACAAGAAAAAATCCCGCGTCTTCGGTAGCACGGTGACCTGTAAGACCGTGTTTTCCTTCTCGAATGTTGATGCGCCCGTGCGCTTCATGCAGTAGGTCACGGCGATCGGATGGAGCTGAAGTCGCCGTCCATATTGCAGGGCATTCACACGGATCATGAACCGGCCCGCGGGTCTGGTCAGGAGTTTTTTGTTTTTAAGCTCGCGGGTCGAGCCGGGTCGGGTCAGAAGGTGTTCGAAATCTCACTGGTTGGGTCGGGTCGGGTCGGGTCAGGTCGGGAAGTGTTCCAATATCACGGGTCGGGCCGGGCCACTCTGACCCGATCCGTCCCGAGAGAAGCACTTCGACCCTAAATAGTGGCATCAGCCAGTCGTGACCTCCTGAAGTGATCATTGAGCCTAGTCTATGCAGAGACCAATAAAACACGACCGTTGGTCATGTTAAAAGCGTCGGTGTAATGTTTAGACCATTGGTTGCACGTTTAAACCTTCATCCGTAGACATGACGAAACATTTGTAGGTGGCCACTAGCTTCCCGCGTGCAGCGGTGCAGAACATGAATAGCATTGCTTTGATTTATATCATAAAACCGTCTTTTTGTATGTCCATATGTCACCTTTTTTTGTGCTAGCGTAGGAGCTACAGGCGTACGTTGACATGGGCTTCTTTATCAGCGTGGCCGGCGGCATCTGCAGGGCAAAGAACGGGGCGGCGCTAAGGGAAGCGGTGAGCTCCAAGGAAGAGAAGCGTTCGCCACTAGTAATAGGCGATGACTACGGCGCACCTCTTTCTTTTTTTTAATTTTTTTTTTCCTTTCCACCTCAACTCGCAGGAGGTCATCGACCTTCTGGATAAGCTGTGGTCACAGGTGTCGTCCCTTCTCCCCCCTGGTATGCACTATATATAGCTGACTGGTCGTGAAGCGTCCTCGACTATTAATAGAGGAATATTATGAATTGTAGCTATAAATGAAAAGGTCTGGGCAAGGGAAATCGGGAAAGGGTGTGGGAAAGCGAAGCATCCTTGAAACTAAATCCGATGCTTGCTTCCGAACGTGTTCGTGCGCTCCCGCTCGCAGGTCAAAGGTATCCCGTTGGATAGGCTCATGGTTGAAACGGACGCGCCGTATCTTGGCTTCACGGGTTGCCGAAGAGGACACAGCAACCCCAAAAAAACGGTGAGGTTCGCTTTTTTGGCTATTGAGGGCGGAATTTTAGTTGCCTTGAAATGTATTGGTTCCCTCTTGTAGGCGTTTTATTTGTATGCTCGGTTCACGCGTGCATGGCATAGGTGCTAGGAGCAAGTTGTATGCGGCTGAATATTTTATTTCTGCGACACGGTAGAAATAGAAGCGTTTTTTTGCATTATTCAAAGCAACGAAACTCTTGATCTTCCAATTGAAATATAATCTGTCACTATCCTTGTTTGCCTTTTTTGGCCCCCTCTTGTCTGTGTCCACCCCGTGCAGAATCCGAACGTGCCTTCGGCGCTGCCAGTTGTGGCTCGAGCACTGGCGGAGTGCCTTGGGTTGCCGTTCGACCAAGTGGCGCAGGCGACGCTTCGAAACAGTCGAGATTTTTTTGGAATGAAGGAGATGGCAGCAGAAGATCTAGAACCACAGAAAGAGTAACCGATCTGCGATAGTTGGGATGAAAGAGCTAGCCTGCTACAACAGGAGTTTGAAAACCACGGAAGGAGTAACGGAGAACGTTGGATACGCGCAGCTAAAGCAGTATGGGACATCTATTTTAGTGAAAAATCGGAAAGCTCATCGAGACCGGCTTCTTGTTTTGAGAACCGGTGAGTTCTACACTTCCTTTTTTACAACGGCTCCCGATTTTCTTATTTTCCTGTACCTCAGCCTGCCTTTCTTAGTGCTCGTTCGCTTCAGAAGGCGTTGTGTATTGGCAGTGCAGGCGGCGTAGAATAATGCTAGGGGTGACGAAGACATTTTATTCCAAATCAATTCGAGCCATGCATGTGCAGGAACAAGCCGTAATCGATCTTTTTTTTAGTTTGGTAGTTGTGCGGTCTTCGGCTGAGTTTGTCTTTGGAACGCAGATATCATTCGTAGCAGAATGTTTTGAAGCGTGGAAGTGGAAGCAATCCTGCTGGTAGTCGAGAAGTTTGGATAAATCGGCAGTGCTGGCATCGGACCGCGATTTGTGGATAGATCTTCGATGAGCAAGCATTCCAATATTTCAATCTTTGTTTTGATGGGGCCCAGATTCATCGACGAAACAACGGACAATAAGTAGTGCGGTCCTCTAAGGGTGAGGTGCGATTCGCGGATAAGTATTAGCCGAGATTATAACAATTTGCTGTTCATGTTCACCCTGACATCATCCGTAGGACGACCGAGCGGCCGGTGGTGTATCACGCCGCTTACAATATTAGTCTTTGTTTTGTTGGGACCCAGATTCATCTACGAAACTGGCAAAGAAGTATTGAGGTCCTCTAAGGGGTGAGGTGTGATTTTGCGGATAAGTAGTAGCCAAGATTATAACGATTTGCTGTTGATGTTCACCCTGACATCCATCCGTAGGACAACCGAGCGGCCGGTGGTGTATCACACCGCCGCTTACAACTACAAGTATACGATATGAGTATCGATCCTAAATTTATCGAACTCACAGCTGACGTGTTTAGTTGTTTTTCTTTGTAAATAGATCGTGGAAGAGCAGTTAGACCCCATTTGAGACCCAAACGCAGCAGTTACTGACAAGACAAGTGTCAAGAAGCAAGAGAAGTGTGGTTCTCCCTCTAAGGGGTGAGCGCGCATTATTATTATCATTATTATTATTATTATTATTATTATTATTATTATTATTATTATTATTATTATTATTATTATTATTATTATTATTATTATTATTATTATTATTATTATTATTATTATTATTATTATTATTATTATTATTATTATTATTATTATTATTATCATCATCATTATTATTATTATTACTACTATTATCATTGTTGTTATTATTACTTTTCTTGCCCTCCGAACATGTACCAGGTAGTGTAGATAGATGCCGTTCCGTTATGAATCGAATATCCTTACGTAAATGTTAGATGTTGACGTTACGAGTTGAACGTAACGAGACACCCCACTCACCTCTACTATAGGAGATATCGACGGCCGGCGACGCCATTAGGATACTGACGAAATGGAGGGAAAGACTAATGATCGTACTTATATCTTGTATTATATAAAATCATTCATCCCTACCAGGGCAACTAACTCAGCGAAAATGTCGAGTGTCGTTCGTCACTCAGCGAAAAAAAAGATCGAGCGACGGCCGTAACTCAGGAAATAAAACCATTTTGCAACCTTAACCCTTGGCCACCGTGTGGTTTTCATTTCTAAGCATCTTCCTGAGTGAGCAATATTTCAAGGGAGATCAGTTTCTTCTTTTTCAGACAAAAGTAACAACAAGAGCGGAGGTCTTCCAAGGAGACACTCACGCAGAGTGAGCAATATTTCAAGGGAGATCAGTTTCTTCTTTTTTAGACAAAAGTAACAACAAGAGCGGAGGTCTTCTAAGGAGACACTCACGCAGCCAAACATATATACGAGAAAAAATCTCGGCGGCAACCTCTCTCCATCGTTTACAATACATGAAACGGCCGCAGCACGCCACACCTCCCCGGTACGATTACGACCGAAACTCTCCCAAACCATACTGCAACACCCCAAAACTACGCTTACCGCACATACGTACTCTAGCTAGCATATCTTCCCCTTCAGGAAGGGGTATCGTATCGAGCTCTACTCTACATTGGCATATCTTCCCCTGCAACCTTTTGAAACCGCAAACGTTATCCCAACACTCCCAAGATATTTTGTCCCCCAAAAGGAAAAAAAAAAGGACTCCCTAGTCTAGAAAAGGGTCAAACAAGGGGTGTCAAGTCAAGCCGCAATAACTACCAAGGTACACGTCAGAGTCAAGTACCCTGTTAATAGTAGTACCATCTCTTCTCCCTGCTGCACGGGGTAGGGTCGGTCCCCCAAGCAACCCAATAACGCGCAGCGAACACGTTCCCATCCACCTAAAATTGAATATACAAACAATCAAATCTAACCAAATTTCTTCGATGGCATCAATCTCATCAAATTCCTTCGACCACTGGCTTGACTCCCCCCCGCCTCGGCACCTAAAACTCGCTCCTACAAACGCAAGAGTATAACACTTCAGTCCTTTCTTTCGATGGCTTTCTCATCAGATTCCCTTCATGACTCCCCCTCACCCTGACTAATCTCACCCTGACCAATACAAGAAAAAAAACTACGCCCGTCCCGTCCCCCACAGTGATTTGCAAGTGACCGACAGTGACACCTCGTGAAAAATCAAACGGTGGCAAATTAGGATAGATGACCGCTTCCGGTTTCTCTACACGTTCGTTTAGTAACTAACTAACGGCTCACCACTTAAACCCCCCCCCCCCGACCAAGCCAAAGCCAAAGTCTCCCCCTTCCCCTCTCCTCCAAACGACCCCTACCAACTCTACCCCCCCCTCCCGTCACGTTTACCAAATCAACACCCCCCACAAACCCCCAACCCCTCCCCCTCTACCAAATCAACCCTCCCCCTATCAAGCTCACCCCTCCCCTCCCCTCCCCTCCCACCCCCCAAAAAAATAAGTCTACTGTGGGAGATCAATCAATCCATCAATCAATCCATCAATCAATCCATCAATCAATCCATCAATCAATCAATCCATCAATCAATCAACCCACCAACCAACCAATAAGTCAAGCAACGAAAATCAAGATTTCGCTTCGCCACCCCCCCGGCGGCCCTGTCTTGCAGCTTCTTCGCCACTTCCCCGGCGGCCCTGTCTTGCAGCTTCTTCGCCACCTCCCCGGCGGCCCTGTCTTTCAGCTTCTTCGCCACCTCCCCGGCGGCCCTGTCTTGCAGCTCCTCCGCCAGCCTTGCCTCCGCCAGCCCTTGCGTCGAAGCTGTAGTGGGGATGCCTGCCGCGAATCCGCGCCCTCTCTCCCTCCCCCTCTTCTTCGTCGATATCGAAACGCCTCGCCACACCGTTGTCTCGATGTTGTCCGCCACTTTTCGGTGTGGAAGAACTATTGGAAGATGCCCACGCGGACTTCTTCCCCCCCTGCGATAATAAATCGCGCGCGACAATCGATATTGTGGCGACAAATCGACAGCGATCGCAACACGAGTAGGTAGAGAGATGGGTGGTAGACACGGCGAGAAGGAGCGGAGTGAGTTGCGTGCATGACTACAAACAAGCGCTGACTAAGTGAGTAACGTAGATCAACTAAGAACTAAGAACATAGACAAGTATTTAAGAGTACACGAGACCAACCAAGCAGGTACAGTAAAACCAAGCAGGTACAGTAAGCACACGTAAGCTACATGAGAGATGGGTTAACGTAACTAGTAAGCAAAGATAGACCAACTAAGTAGGTATAGAGCAGACCTGTGCGAACAAAAAAAAGTAAACACCGACAAAGTATACAAAGTAGACCCAACCAGATGGCGAAAAGTTTCCCAAGTTTCAAGAAGAACTCAAATCTGAAACACTATTTTATTACATTAGCCCCTTTCTTTTGGCGAACAAAAATCACGCTACACCAAAACATTATCTAGCCAAGGTGTTTTATCTTACCAGAGTATGTCGACAAATAGAGAAGGAGCAGCGTGACTTGCGTGTACAAACAAGCAAGCGCTGACCTAAAAATATAAAATAAAGTAGCCGAGACGCTCATGAGAAATATCCAAGCGTGAAACCATTCACCCAAAAGCAGAAACACGTTTCTGATTCCAAAGACCCCCTTTCTTCTGGCGAACAACGTAGCTTGCCAAGGTTCTGGTCTTACCCAGGGTAGAAAGAACTATGCCGTTCGATCCTTCTGTCGAACAAAAGTACCCTACCAGGGGGATTCGAAGCGTCTTCTTGCTCGTGATGAAAGTGCGGGATACCCGGTGTTAAGCTTACACACCCATCATCCTTGTATTGCATGTGCGAAACTAATATCCAGTGTGCTGTTGTAAGCAAGCACTTGTTCTGGTTGTGCGGGGTATCAAAATAGTAATAGTTCTGGTCTTTACCCAGGGTAGAAACAACTATGCCGTTCGATCCTTCTGTCGAACAAGCACCTTACCAGGGGGATCCCCCCTACACGGAAAGAAGCCAGCCAGGAATATAAACCTGGAAGGCGTTCTACACAGGAAGGAAGTCTGCCAGGATAGATCAACCTGGGAGGCGTTCTGATTTGCGTGTCCGTCCGTCCCGACGACAACGAAAGGTTCTGCTTACTCGCGCCCCTTCAAGGTTTTTCTGTTAAGAATCTGACCATGATATAACTGGGGTATGGTATACCACACCACTCCGTCCGGAATGATACAACCATCGTTTGGTATTCGTATTCTTCCACTGAGGTACTTACATTTCGGGGCAGAGCGGTACGATATCAGGTCAGGACGCGTATGTGGAAAAAATCCACGTGGAAAAAAGCCACAACCCGTGTTTTAAGAGATTTGTATATCATCTTCTCTTGTGTTTTCGTATGTATCGATTCTTTGAGAGAAAAACACGTTCGAATCTTGTCTCTTGTGCCATTATCCTTAGCGAGAGAAACACGTTGCGCCTTTAAAATCGTTTCGAGAATACGAAGGGACACACGTTAGTCGGACGGACGGCGACTGATGTGTACAGGAAACACGAAATTCAGGAGCAAAAGCCTCAGCAGTGTGAGTGCTTCAGACGTTTTTTTATTCATTTATTTACACCGTTCCACCCCGCGCACGCGGGAGAAAAAGCTAGTGTTTTACACATGTCAGTGCTTTTTATTTTGCACCTTTCCACCTTTCCACCCGCGCACGCACGCACACAGTTGACACGGCAAGAGTTACAAATATCCACCAGCGGGAGTTAGATCCTACCGATAGTTGCCCTATCCTTTTTTCATCCACCACGATAAACAACAATAACCTCAGGCGCGTTAGGCTATCTTAACCTATCTTAACCCCGGCAGAAGTGCAAGCACACTTGGCTCAAAACAAACCACCTGGAATTAGTTTGTGAATTGATGTGTGATATTTTTTTGCCGTGGTAAGAGTAAGAGCGGTTAGATACGCCGTTGCGATAGATGAAAAATAACCTCACGCGCGTTTGCTCGCTACTTGAGTCTCCCTGCCCCCAGTTACCCCTATGTGTAAAGTTTCTATGATATCGAGAGTTGACCCATCTTCATGCACTGCCAAGGCAAAAAATACATGAAACCTCACGCGTGCTCGCAGCTCATTCTCTCGCCAGTTACCTCCTGCATACACGCCTGACCACCGATGCTCTTGTGGCCTGGCCGATGGGATGACTTGTACGCTACCGGCTCGACGGCCCTGCCGGCGGCATTATACTCCTCCTTCATCTCCTCATCTCCGTAGGTCCTGTGATCCCCTTCGAAGTCGAGGTCGGTGATGCCCCACTCCGGCCCTCGAATTTTGTCGAGGCCGTACTCCTGGCGCCCCCCGCGGGTGGTCGCTAAGGGTTCGGTGGCTGTGCCCAATCTGTCTTCCTTTCGCCTGCGAGTCGAAGGAACCAAGGGCGCGGTAAAGTCAGCAACTGAATCGAGCGCAGCAAGTAATGGCAAAACAAACAAAGGCGCAGTTGTGTTTTATCCTCAACATGATCAAGAAAGCGAGAACCAACACACAGCAGTAACGGGGTGCATGTTTCGCTGCAATTAGCTAGTAATTAGGACTAAGCCAAGCAAGCAACAATTAAAGGACACTGTAGTTTTACTGCATGAAGTCAGTAATCGCAGAAACGGAAGTAGCAACTATGCCACGAAGGGGTGTAGTACAATTTCATTGGTCGAATCAAGAAAAACAGGCAACAAATAAGTAGTAACGAACGTACACAGCAATGTTTCGCTGATGCCAGTAATCGAGCCAAGAAAAAAAAACGCAGCGACGGTAAGGTTTCGCTCCAGTCTGCAACCGAACCAAGAAACTAAAGCACCGACGGTTGTCTCTCGCTATAAATAAAGCACCGACGGTTGTCTTTCGCTCCAGTGTGCAACCAAATCAGGGACCCAAGCGACACAAAACTAACCGAATCAAGAGAGAACAGCAAAGCAAAAAAGCCACACAAAACCAACCGAATCAAGAGAGAACAGCAAAGCAACTACCTGGTAGTCTATATTATGTAGGGGCTCGGTATGCCATGTTAGTGTTTAACCTGACATGTTTACATGTGCATATATGCATGCATGCAAACACGCATGTCGGCCACGCACACCGCAATAATGTTAGTGTATGCATATGTATGTATTAGGCAACACGCCACCAAAGCCCTGTACATGACCCACACCCACAAAGCCCAAAGATAGCTCGCACATACCGCACATACCCCGCACATGCAGCACATACCGCACATACCACACGATAGCATGCACATATCACATACTACACACGGCAGTACGTACATACCGCACATACAGACACAAGCTCAACATCTCCCTATTCTTACCTTCTGTAGAACACGCAGCATAGGGGCAACAGGCAGCACGCCACCAAAGCCCCGTAGATGACCCACACCCACCAAGCCCACAGATCGCTCTCTTCCGCCAAATCCACCGCAAGCCCTCCCGATTCACTCGCAGCCGTGTCCTGCGTGCTCGACGCTTCCGATGGGAAGGTGACTATCCAGCCTAGCGTGGTCACCACTATGTCAGCGGCCGAAAGGTCCACTGTTTCAGCGCTTGTGGCGTACTACATTTCATTCATTGCACATGGGACGGCACGGAAGAGGGGAGGGGGGGGGGGGGGGCGCGCGCAAGGACAGGAGGCTACAACATTACGTAATGCAGCAATGTTTCCTAGGCTACCTACATAGAAAAAAACAATGTTGGTGAATGCAGGATGGTTTCACGAACTACTCGGCACCGGCAGAAACTATTGCTACTGTAATAATACTGCACATGGCAAACACTACTTAAAAACTAAGGCCGCAGGGGAATAAACACACCCCTTCTTCCGGTTCACTCTAATATCTAGATATCTCTTTAGTGTTGTCAATTACGCTGAAGTAACTAACACCCTGCATACCGGGTGCCCCAGCAGGCACGGTTCTCAATGCATACTCGGGTCTCAATGCATAGTAATTGCATCCACAGCAGCTCGTGATTCCATTCAGATTGGCCGTCCGCGCTTTTTCAATGGAGGTCTACACCTCGACTTTGGGGTGCTGCAGTGGTGTGCTACAAAATCGTCGAAATTCTGGAGAGCATAAGGAGGCAAAAATCATCATCCCCCAATTGAACGTTTGCGTCACCAAAACATCACGAATTTGATCCCAAATCCACGATTTGATACGTTTGCAAGTTAGTATGTACTGCGATGGCTATTGCACGAAAAAATGGCGTTCACCAAGGGTTAGCTGGGGTTTTCGCGGATCTTTTGAAACACTCTGCGTACGCACCCGAAAAAAGTGTGTGCACGGGTAAAAATCGTCGCCGTTTGAGGTAGTCCAGTCAAGTATTGGGTTAGAAAAAGGGCGTAAGGCCTTCTTACCGGAGACCTTTTTTTGTCTTAAATTTCCCAAATTTCCTAAATTTCCATTTTTGTGAAATGTGTCTTGAGATACGGAGGCGTTCTGTAATAATTTGTGAATTTCTTCAGCCCCCAAAAATATGGAAAAGCCAACAATCACAAATTAGGAAATCCTGTCGTCGAATTTCCATATTTCGAAGGCAGTGCTCCAAATATGGAAAAGCCGACAATCACAAACTAGGAAATCCTGTCGCCGAATTTCCATATTTCGAAGGCAGTGCTCCGACAAGCGCCGTGGCGTTTTTCGAAGGCAGTGCTCTCCGACAAGCGCCGTGGCTCAACGCTGGGACCATCGGGTAGCTTTCAACAACGATTTAGCGGGCGTAAGGGCCTTTCTTACCGGATACCTTTTTTTGTCTTAAATTTCCCAAATTTCCTAAATTTCCATTTTTGTGAAATGTGTCTTGAGATACGGAGGCGTTCTGTAATAATTTGTGAATTTCTTCAGCCCCCAAAATATGGAAAAGCCAACAATCACAAATTAGGAAATCCTGTCGCCGAATTTCCATATTTCGAAGGCAGTGCTCCAAATATGGAAAAGCCAACAATCACAAATTAGGAAATCCTGTCGTCGAATTTCCATATTTCGAAGGCAGTGCTCCCGACAAGCGCCGTGGCATTTTTCGAAGGCAGTGCTCTCCGACAAGCGCCGTGGCTCAACGCTGGGGACCATCGGGTAGCTTTGAACAACGATTCAGCCTTCCCAATTATCCAGACACGAGACGCAGAAACATGAAGAAGGCTGGTGTCCTCGCGTGCTCGGCATGTTTCTGACATCAGGGACTTACTGTCGCCGGATTGCACGAATCTTCTTGGCCTGGGTGCTTTCCTCTGCGATCTTCCGGGATGTTCACTCAGGCTTGCTGTGTGACGACGCGCGTGATTGCTGGTGTGGGTGGTGGCTGGCGCTCTTGCTTTATTTTATGGCTCGGCTTTCAAAAACCAGGAAAAAAAATATAAACAACCCCGTCCGCGCTCGATAATAATGCAGACGTTTTTTCATGGAAATCCTGGAAAAAAAAAGAGGAAATTTAGGAATTTCACATCTACGATAAAACGAAAATCTCTGAATTCTTGAAAAAACTTCAGATTTTGTCGGTCCGAGAGAGGTGGATCGATGTTGCTTGTAAAGCTCTCAAACTCTATTTTCAAATCGTTTGTATTTTATAGCGCCTATTTTATTGACTATTATTGAATTGAGCACTGGCGCCTACGTTGACAAAATATTCCTTGGGGATCCCCCGCGGCCTCACCAAGCGTTTGACCCATTACTTACTAGACCCATTGCAATAAAGTAAAGTAGAGTGTAATAATTCAACTGTTTAGTGCTTGGTTGTCGTTGGCATCGACGTCGGTGTTTTCGACCGCGTCAAATCAAAGGTAATCTGTTGTTGCGAGTTATACACTACCGGCGTGGGAGCGGGATCAGATGGCGTCAGATCAAAAGCTCCGCTGTTGTTGATGAGTTACGAGTACTTGTTGAATGCATTAGAAGTGTGGCACCACGACACATACTTCTTAATTAGGTAGGTGTTGTGTAATCGGGGGTGTGAGAGGACGTTGTGTTCTCGACCACACTTTACACAAAGCAAGCGCCACTTTATTGATGGTTATATAGATACGAAGCAAAACTATCCTTTAAAGCAACCAACCCGGTCAATTAACTTAAAGCCACGGGGATGTAAATGATGATGAACCCCACCTCATCGTTGACGTAGGCGACCAAGAGCGACTTGAAGTCCTCGCCGGAGTACGCCACGTAGTCGTTCGCCTGCGCTGCCATCACGGCCGGCGTCGTCTTGCTCGCCGCTGCCGCCTTGGCACCGTACTGGACCTGTGCGTGCCACTGAAGCATGCCATCGGTCTCGCACATGTACGAGTCGTCGTCGGCGTCTACTGGCCCCGTCTTCATCGTGACCTTGATGTCGTCCTTGGTCGTAGACTGAATGAGGGAAGGGGGGAAGGGAGGGAGCGAGCATGGTCAACAAACACACGTGATGGTTGGTTGATTCCTGTGCGTGAGACTTGCGAAGTAAAAGCCGTCGCACAACAGACAACTTCAGCGGAGCTCAGACTTGGGTTGTAAAAACCACAAACAACCCTACCGTATGTATATGACAGTGCTCGTGTTCGTGTTAGTTATAACACCCCCCCCCCTGGGATGAAATGCTGAACCGGTTTCCTCCGAAACCAGCGAGGCACGAATATAACAACGGTGGTGGCTTTGGGAGGATGTCGTCAGATCTTTCCATAGACGTGTCGCTCGGCGTTTAGACTCTACCGGTCGAGAAATCGGCGTACGAAACTCGTCCGAGGAGGTGTGCTGTAGACTATACACCGAACCGTCACCTACGGTATGCTTTCGATCCATTGAAGCGAGACTCAACATGCATACGTATTACGCAGGTATGGATACCACGAGTACGTGTACGGTGTGCGGTGTACGGACGGGACGTGTTTCTCTGGCAGTAGTTTGACGCGAGCGTCTGAATGAATGAAAGCCATGTTTGTTGCTGTGGTAGTATGAGAAAGGTTGGTCTTACTACACGCATTTTGACAGCTTGTCGGCGGTTGGTGTTCGTTCGCACGCAACCGTTGGTTGGTGTTCGTTCGCACACAACCGCTAGTAAGGTAAGCACCAGGAAACAGACACAGGTAAGGAAGGTTACCAGGCTAAAAATGAGGAGCCAGGCAAAACAAATAACGCATTGGCAGTGGAGCTCAATAATAGGTCTGGGTTGACATTTTCAGCAGCAAGCCAACGCGTTGGCAGTTTGGCAGTGGATTTTTTTTTTTTTTTTTAATCCTCCTGGAGATCTGGGTAAAAAAAGCTCAAGCTCCATACACTTTCGTTTGTGTACCAGTTTTCGTCCATCTTTTGCAGAACGCAGATTTTGTGTCGACCTCGCCCCTCCGGTTTAGTCGACACTATGGACTTGCCGGCCTTCTTCGGCTGATCCCTATAAGTTTGGCAGTGGAGCTCAAAAATAGGTCAGGGTTGGCATTCAGCAGCAAGACTCTCGCCCGCTCTCTCGCAAGAGCGACGCGACGGTATGACGATACGGTCCTATAAGTTTGGCAGTGGAGCTCAAAAATAGGTCAGGGTTGGCATTCAGCAGCAAGACTCTCGCCCGCTCTCTCGCAAGAGCGACGGTATGACGATACGGTCTCTCTCGCAAAAGCGACGGTATGACGATACGGTCGGCACGATCTTAAAATCACGACATGTAAAACTGAAAACTGGGGCTGCCGCCCGCGGCAGATGCAGCAGTGTAGCAGCAGTCGAAGCGAAGCCGCTACGGCACGGCGACCTTCGGACTCAGCTTGCACAGCAGCCAGAGCTTCGGCACGGCGAGCGTCGACCCCAGCTTGCACAGCAGCGACGGCAGCATAAGCCTCTGCCTCGACTCGCGTAGCATCCGAGGCGGCCTGATTAGGACCGCGTACAGCAGCAGCCACGAGAGCTTCAGCCTCCGGTGACTTGCTCGACGATGGAGGAGTGCAAGTCACCGGAGGCTGAAGCTCTCGTGGCTGCTGCTGTACGCGGTCCTAATCAGGCCGCCTCGGATGCTACGCGAGTCGAGGCAGAGGCTTATGCTGCCGTCGCTGCTGTGCAAGCTGGGGTCGACGCTTGCCGTGCCGAAGCTCTGGCTGCATCACACCTCGGACCTGTAGCTCTGACTCTCTTCCCCTACACGCTCCGCGTGCAGGTCGTCGCCTACACAGCAAGCACAGCAGTAGTACAGCAACAGCGCACGCCGTATTGTACTACGCTGCCTTATCTCTCGTGTTGGTTGCACCGCCTACGACTATCATACGTACTGGTTACCTGACTACCTAACCTGTTTGGTGCAGAACAGACCCGTTTGCGTCTCTAGAAAATGAGTGAGACTTGTACCATTTTGTCCGGAAAAATAAAGTACGTTAAATATAAAAATATATAACAAAACGACCCTTAAATTTAGGTCTGACATGGTGCCAACCAAGTTCGACGTTCAATTATTTTTAATTTGTCAGTTGTCGAAGAGAGTGCTCGTCACTCACCTCTCCGAGTCCGGCGATCCTTGCCAATGCTTCCGCCAGCCGCATCTCATCCACTATATAAGCATCGTTTCCCTCCACTTCCAGGGTAGGGTTGCACAAGTACAGCTCAAGTTGCGTCTCGTACGCCACCAGAGGCTTGCTCACAACGTCTTCCTCCCCTTCTGCCTCTAGCACTCTACCCGCGCCCCGCCTCGTGCGCCGGGACAAGCGGTGCGAAATCGAAATCCCGCCGCTGTTGTAGGACGAAGAAGCAAAGAGCGATTGATGTCCCACCGACCCCAAGCGTATTGTTGTGCGAGACCCCAGGGTCGTCGATGTTCGTAGGGACAGCGCTATGGTGGTTATGGCTGCAGCTGCCATGATGGCGAACCTCAGGTTCTGAGCGAGCCAGGCCTTTGTCGTTGTTGAACCAGACGATCCGATCCTCTCAGGCATCGTTCTTACGAGTCTTCGGGTGATGGTGTCGGCTCTGCGCGACGACGCGCGGATCCTCAGATTGTTGTCGGTCCTCGACATGGCTGCCTGCACCGGTGCCGTTGTAGCGCCAGCTTCTCTCATCGCTCGCCGCTGCTCGCTACTCTGTCAGAGGTCACTCGTGACAACCACCGCTCGCAGTAGTCGGTGTTGCCTTCTAGGAGACCCGAGAGAAGTGGGTGTTCTCGTACAGCAGCAGTACTCGTGGTAGCGCCAAGGAGAACGAAGGTGGGCTGCTGTTACCAACTCGAGCAGATCGAAAGCTAGTTGGCTGTAGGTGGTCGCACGGGATGAAGCAAACCGGCGGGGCTGTGACGTTCGAAAAGTGGAGGTAGTGATAGGACGCCCGTCTGTACATGAGGTTGCACCGCTGGCTGAGAACCCTGGGGTACTCCTCCAGTACCCCCAAAACAATGACAAAATTGAATAATAAGATAAAACGCAAAACTCAGATCATCAAGAAGATGTTTTGACCGATGATCCAGGGTTGCACCTTATAGCGTCACAGCTCTCGGCACGACCCCGAAAAACCAGGAATCTCGAGGCGTAGTCGGAAACCTTTTTCTCGAAACGGGGTAAGCATATAAATATCCCCGTGCGCAAAGGAAGAGGCAAACAAGCGAGGTGGCCAAAACAGAGGGCTTGCGCGATAGCTTTGGCGAGCTAAGGGATACGCAGAGACGCGGATCGGAGCTAGCGAGACTTGTCAGCGCCCCTGCAGCCCACCCAGGACAGATTGGTATAGCGTTGGAGGGAACCAAGCGGCTGAAAACTTCTAAACTAAAGGGGACGGAACGCTTTGATTTGCTGGCGAAGGTAAGGCGAGAATACTATTTCTGGCGCCAAGGGGCTCACGGACGCGGCTCGGGGGGGGGGGGGATTGAGTGATCCACGAGAACGCGTTGAGATGTCTCATAGTCGAGGCAAGATGGGCTTGATGGCCCTGGCAGTGCTCGTCCCGCTTGTGGTGCTCGTGAGCGTTTTCACGTCTGGGGGAGGGGACTTGGAAGGGGCGGCAAACGGCGAGACATCCGGGCGAAAGGCCGTTGAGGACGGGAGAGCGTCGCGACGGCGATTGCAGACGACGTACGACTTCGCCACGCAGCTGGAGATGACGGTGTGCCTCACAGACGAGCACACCACGGACTCTGCATCTGTAACTGCGGCGCAGGTGGGTTCCGTGTGTACGTGCGTAGCTTTCTAGCAGATCAGTCCCTGTTGCTGCTTGCCTTTTGAGCCTACCAGACAGCGTTTTATATGAGATTGAGTGTGTATGTAGATTGAGTACACCACCTTGAAAACTTGAAAAATAGGTCTGATTTCTTATCTCATCTTCGTTGGAGCCCATTTCACATTGTATCTGGCACCACGTAAAAGTACCATCATATACCCTTTTTACGAGCCACAATTTTCGACCACATTTGTCTGGAAATATAAGTAGTTTTAAAAATCTTATTAGTACTCAAATAGTCCTTATATTTACGGATAGAACCGGACGTGGTACTTCTGACTTTCGACTATCGTGCTGGCTGGTGTTCGAGTATGCAGTCTCAGTCGTTCTCGGACCCAACAAGGATCGCACAAGAGAGTGATGGTCGGAGATAGCTATCTATCACTGCTCTTCACTACCAAATCCCCCCCCCCATGCCCCCATGTTCTTTGTCCTTTAGTGCTACACCAGGTACCAGATGTGCCCTTGTGCCGAGATAGCGCAGAACACCTACAACTGCTGCCTCGCTTTTTCTTTTTTCGGTTGTTACGACGAACAGACCGTTGGGTTGAGGCAAGCCGCCAAGTCGTCGTATCCCGTGCCCTTTCCGACTACATCCGACCCCACACTCCCAACTACTCGTACCCGACACTCGATTCTCTAAGCAATGCTACGGAAAATATGCACTGCGAGTGTGAGTGTGCAACGAAAGTTTCGGGCAGTTTGCAGATTGCTTAAAAAATAATATTTTTTTCATCATCGCCGTTTCTCCGGCTATATAATACATTGATTGCTACACAGCCTTTCCTGTCCTGTCCAATCTTCTTGCATCACATTCTTCAGAACACCTGTCATTTCTTTTTCTTTTTTTTTCTTTTTCGTTCCCTTTTTTCTTTTTTTTTCTTTTTCGTTTCCTTTTTTCTTTTTTTTCTCTTTGTTTATCTATGGTCTAGCTTGTTTTGTTGTGTTCTCGTACCTGGTACGCTAGCACTTACTTCACTTGCTGTACCTTGATGAATTGCGACTGTTTGGTTTACTCTGTTTAACAGTCTGTGACCTGTGGACAGGTCTACAGACCACAGAATTTGTATCTCTCTACCTAAGATGAATCAGCACGGACTCTAGGTGCACTGATGTCGTTTGGTAGGTCGAACTGCTGTTTATTGTGAAGACAACATACAGCAACCAGTACACAGCATTACAGCAGCTGAATCACAATCCCGTTTGCCTCGTTTCCAGGAGGCTCCTTCGTTGTGTCCTCGTGCACCTCCTGCTTGCTTGATATTATAAAAATCAAAATACACTCCAGCTGTGAGATCGAAGATTTTGTCGAAACTCATCTTTGCAAGCTGTGTGTGATACTCCGATCGCGCGTATTACGGGTTGTGTGTCCTCATTAAGGACATAGGTCGGCGACTCCCCTTGCAACTACAGTTAGTGTAGCTATCAGGGTCAACAGGGTGATGTTAGGCAGTCTGTGCGCGGAAACTATAAAACCCGTTTTTGAGGGGGACCAAATCTGACAGCTGTGGAAGGAAATGCATCAGTTTATCAAGTGAATCCTGTAAGTCGAGTATCCGGTGAGGGGAGGGCGGAGTTTTTAAGGACGCGGGGGCCTGATTTTGATCAAAAGGGGGGCGGGAGGGAAGGGGGGGGGGGGAAGGGGACGGGTGGGGCAGGTCTATTTGTGCGTGGAAACTATAAATATTTCTTGATATATAGTACTCGTGTTAGTTGTTTGTGATGGCGTGTGCCGCCCGATTAAAGGAAACGCTACGACGTAAATCCTATATGATTCACGGTGTACGTATGATACGTGAATGAGTCGTTGTCATTCTTACTCTGTACTGGTATTACTTACTCTTTCTTGCTGCTTTTTGCAAATTTTCGTCGATTCTTACTAATTTCAAAAATGCGCACCGAGCGGAAATCGGCATGTTGTCGTTATCGTTCACACTGCATACGGGTAACTCGCATAATAGTCCGTGGTCACAGAGCAGACGTCAGTCACTCTGTAGGGGAAGAATACCTCAGGAAATAAATAAAACGAACCAAAAGGGGTAAGGTATAATTTTTCATGGTATACATCTGAAGCCGTTGTACATACCACCAAAAAATAAATCGGAAGTCAGCGCACTCAGGGGTAGTCATGTACTGGTGCCGGGTACCGATTGCGCCGAGATTTTGCGTTGATATTTGATTTTTCGCTCAAAGGGTAGGCAATACGGCGGTTGGCTCTAGTTTATTAGTGAGAGGCTGGCTAAATACGCACACGTATCAGTTTTCGTATTATATTAATACTTCGAAGTATAGGACAAGGGGAAGACGCAACTACAAATATAAAATCAAGATATAAAATCGATACGTTTCATTACAAATGTATCCTTCATGTTTCTTTTTTCAGGGCTGGCTGCAGTGCGTTGAAAGTTCAACGCATCCAGCAACAGCAGCAGTACTTGTACAAACACACGAGTATATCCGAGCTCTTGACTCCGACTCCCGAACGTTTTTTGCGAACCTTGCAACACTGGAGAACGCCTTCACTCTGTCGAAGTTGTGATCGTTGCTTTTGCTTTCTCCAGCAGTACGGATGAGACAAAACACGTTTGGGCTGCAGGTCGCGTTGTCCTTGCAGCAGTGTGTGTTATCCACATTCAACTGATATTTCCACCCGTCTACATACAGCACTACCAGTGTCCGTACTGATGTGCTGGTGCCTCATACCAGTTGAGAGACGAGCTCTGTGGTGACAAACCACGAGACAGAGATACACATTCGAACAACAAGATGATCTGGCCATGCAATGCCAACCGCAATGACGGGGCAACAAAGCAGCATGTGTGTGGTAAGGCCCTCCTCCATTTCGGTCTATCACGCTAGGCACAAACTAATACTCCGGAGTACATAAGAAAGCCGCCTGTCTGGAACGGCTCCGAGTCGTCCATGCGGTCAGACAAAAGATTGTACCTGGTACTTAATATACCTTGCACAGGCAGTATATCACGTTCAGCCTTACCTCCAATCTGTAACCTCTAACCCTCTCACACTACTGGTGTTGCCTGTTACTGCTGTTGCCCTACATCCGACCGTCGACAAAATGCGTCGACAAATGCAATTTCCCATGGCGGACTCATTGGAGTTCAGCCGACCAAGAGACATTTCACATTCTGGCTTTCATACACTCACACGAGGTCCGAAGGTCCGAGGTTCAGAGTCCGTAAATCCTACCCATAGTAAAAACCATGAAACCCACGTGCCAACCGCAGCTCTCCAACCGGGCTTCGCCTTTTATTTTTCGGACGAACGTTTCCAAATATGTTTTGTCAGCCCTCAGCCGTCAAGTGACGTTCTGATATCGACGCAAACTCCGTCCTTCGAACACTAGGAGTACTGCTGGTGTATAGTCGCCGAACAGCTGCCACCCCCTCGTATGACAGGGTCTTCCCAACACACACCAACCGAGCCGGTCTCTGGTTGGGGGTTTTAGCTTGGTTCGTGTTAGAGGGGGTTTCGTATGAGACGAGCTAAGATATGGTGTGCGCTGGCGGAGTGCCGAAGAAACAGAGACTTGACTGCTGTCGCAATAACGTGACTTGTTTTGTGCAGCATCTCATCCAGCCCCTCAAACACTGCGAGTACTGCTGCTATAATCTGGCTTGCAGTAGGGAGACTAGTCCTTGAGTTCCTTGCCGTCTCGAACAGCATAACAGCAAGCGGCGAGTGTAGCTACAAGCTGTGGAAAAGGTGATATCGCGCCACACAAATCGAATCGAAAACCACCACAACAGAGCTCTCTCGAACGCTTTCTACACTCGTCCTGACCACGACACGAGTGTTGAATATTGCAGGAGTAACCGAAAACATTGTATTCGTTTTGTTTGGTTCCATTTATTTCGCGTTTCACTTCAACCCGTGGGAGGCTTTTAACTTTTTACCCTTACTCCGACAATGTGAACAACACAGGTGTCTTCCCTTCTCCGCTCCCGGGCGCTTTGCCTTACATGATAGGGTTCAGCATTCCCACTGCTATGTTATATGATGGACGATTTTCATCGAGTTTCGCTAAATCCAAATCAAATAGAACAAAACTGGTACACTAACGAAAGTGTATGGAGCTTGAGCTTGAAAAAAAAACAAAAAAAGCAGCTGTCTGTCAAGTCGCAATGCGAGCGAATGCGTGTTTCTAATTTCGACTGCGCAAAACAGGGGCCCCTGTCGAGTTGCCCGAAGCGTCCGCCGACAACGAACCACCCGCGCATATGTACCAGTTCCCCACATTTCAACATCGTGCTACGCGAGTTCCCATGGTATAATAATAAACGATACAGCAGTAAACGATACAGCAGTAAACGATACAGCAGTAAACGATACAGCAGTAATCCCACTGCTCGTCGATTTTCCATCGAGCGTTGCTAACTCACGCTCTCGCGTTTTCCGCAAGTCAATTTGTGCACAAGAAAAAGTCCCCACGAATTTATACGAGTATGCACTCGGGGGGATTCGAACTCACGAAACTGGCCTATACCAGGCTCGAGGATAACCTAATATGCCACCGGTCGCGGTGACGGGTGCTATTATTTTTGTACCAGGTACCGGTATACATTACGATGTATACTTTGTGGTGAAGATTTCGGCACTACTGCTGCAACGTTATCGAAGCGAAACATCAAAGTCTACGGTGGATTAATGTATCTTATACCTGGTATCTGGTAATGCACCGGTCGCCCCGGTGGCGTATCAGGTTATCCTCGAGCCTGGTATAGGTCAGTTTCGTGAGTTCGAATCCGCCCGAGTGCATACTCGTATAACTTCGTGGGAACTTTTTCTTGCGCACAAATCGACTTGCGGAAAGCGCGAGAGCGTGAGTCAGCAACACTCGATGAAAAATCGACGAGCAGTGGGATTGCTGAACCCTTATGCGAGATGAAAATTGAAGGCAACAACCGGGGGGGAGAAGGGAAGACACCTGTAACCACGGCTTGTCCAGAAGCTGGAAGTAGGAGTGTGAGAAAAAAAAAAACACCACTGCCGCAGACGGAAATGTAAGGAGCGTTTATCTTTCCTATTGATACAACAACGGTCCTTACAATTTCGGCTAGCGTGGTACGTAATAACTTGAACTCAACTCAAGAGGAAACAAAGAACGTATACGCATACATGCATAAATTCCAGGTTTAAAAATAAAAGTGCAGTCCAGCTGCGAGATCGAAACTCATCTTTGCAAGCTGTGTGTGATGCTCCGATCGCACGTATTACCGGGTATGTGTCCTCATTAAGGTTTAGGTCGGCGACTCCCCTTGGAGCTACAGTGTAGCATGTACCAGGGTCAACAGGGCGATGTTAACCAGTCTGTGCGCGCAAACTATACAAGCCGTGTTTGAGGAGGACAAACCCTGACAGCTGTGGAAGGAAATGCGTCAATTTATCAAGTGTATCCTGTAAGCTATATAACCGGTGAGGGGAGGTCGGAGATTTTAATTTCAAGTGCGTGGGGGCCGGGTATGCTCTGTTTATGTTTTTATACAAATATTCTAAATACGTCAACTGTGAGGTCGACAAATTTAGGTCGATACTTAGTCGATACTCGTCTCTGCAGGCTGCGTGATACACCGACCGCTCGTTTTCTCAGATGGGTTATCCTTTGAATGTACGTGACTCCTGTGGATGTTGCAGGGTGAAGATGTGTCTGTTGCCTTCACATTAAACCGTTCTTTCTACCCAACGACAGTGAACAAAAAGTTTTGTTTTTTTGCAGCACGTTGATCTGATTGATCGAGGCTGGCCTTTCAGTATCCCCCCTTATTTTTATCAACGCTGCGGCGCCGTGTGTGACCACCCTCGCCGACCTCAAGCCCCTCAAATGGTTGAGGTTTTATTTTTTTGTTTGCGTCGGAGTCGGGACTAGACCCACGTGCAAGATTGACGTTGACCATAGGCAATCTGCAGGAAGGCTTCTGCAGGGCCGTTCTGCGTTTAGGACTCCCCGGTACAGCACTATTCCCAAACTAAACCCCTGCTCTACAGCAGCAGTATCTGGTACCTGGTACAGCAAAATACATGTGACAGCAGTACCTGGTACATCACCTGGCTCAGTATCTTAATCGGTACCTGGTATGTTACCCGGTAAAGTGCCTGGGACAGTACCTGGTACATTACCTGGTTCAGCAGACAGAAGTGGCAGACGTTGAGTTCAGGCTCACGCTACAGCGCTGTTAACCCTTTCGGAGCCCGGGCGCAACGACCAAAGGCATGGCAAGTGCTATGGCATACACCGTCCCCGTCAGTGCACAGCTGTACGAATGGCATCATCATGTCGTGCATCTTGTGTACTAATGCAGGTCGGACGGTAGATTTATCATAATTTTCGCAGCAGCCCGCTTCGCTTCGTTAGTTTTGTGTGGCGAATGGCTTTTTCCAATTTTCCCCTCGCAAGTCCCAAAGGGCTTAATATGTTACTATCCATTTGAGGGGCTCTCGGCAGACGAGGTAGCGCGGTTCCGCCGCGTTCGCCGCGTTTTGGGTTGCGTTGGATAATTGAGTAGAAGGGTGGCTAAAAAGGGTGGCCGAAAGGCCAGCCTCGACAAAAAAAAAAATCAAATCAGACGGCAATAGCGCTGCACGAGCAGAACTACAACGGGATTTTGTAGCCATGGTCTCTGTCTGGTTGATACCACGCACCTGGTTACGCTGGACTACCCATACAGACGAGGGGGCCATGTGGATAAGCTTCGACCTGCCATCCTATTCGAACCCGGACCTATCCCTACACGGATCTGTTCTTACTGGACCTATTCCCACCCGCCGGACGTAATCCCACCTGGACCTGACTGAGCCCCCCAAACTTCAAACTGACAACGGGAATATATCGCGGCCGGCACCGCTTTGAACCAAGCGACGATTCGGTCACATGAGTCGTGCACTCCGTATAACGCGCGGGGCAACATACCCCCTGCGAAGAAATACTCTGAGAAATACGAGTTGAGTTTCTCCAAAACACATGGGGCGACACAACGAAAATGGTGGCTTTCGAAATATATCGCGGACGTATCGCTGCACGTCTGCCCCTCCCTCCGTTATCTAGAAAAACAGGTTTTGAATGTCGTCCGGTAGTCTTATTTTGTACCAGATACATTTTCCCTAGGCCCACCCCTTCTCGTTCCACTACTATTGTAGGAAGTACGAAAATACGATGGGACACGTTGACTTCTCCATGTACGGCTTTTGTTGGTGTTACTGTTTTCATCTTATCCAGCTAGCGTTGCCCGTACGAGGCTGCGAGGGAAACCCGGGTCTGCCCTGCGGTGTGAAATGTCATGTCATAGATATCCTTGTGTTTTTGTCTGCGTGTCTAAAACAAAAAGCTGTATCAATCACAAACGTCTCAATGCTTTACATACGCTACGTTGTGTTTATGTTGAACAAGAGGATTCGGTGCAGCTACTAGCTGCATCAGTCACAAAAAAACTACTGCTTAATTGTACCATACACCACCTTGCGTCTATCAGTGGCCTGCTGTAGTGGTCTAGAACAAGAGGGTCCCGTTATTCCGCAGCTGGTATACCGACGAAGTATACGCTGTTATGTTTGAACGTGTATGGCTTTATGATCGTAAGATTGATCGGTCGGTGCCGAAAAGGCAAAAGCCAGGCTGTTCCTCAACCCTGACCCCCAAACCCCACAGCAAGTGCATTCGTGTGTACGGACATGTAATTGTTTGAACTCCGCCACTTGAACATGCGGGGTGGGGTGTGTGGGGGGGTGGCGCTTGTGAGTGCGAGACCGACATGACCCTATTAAATGTGCCGACAACTTTCCTACGATATGCCTGGCATATGTAGTATAGGGGCCAATGAGGCGATGTCGGTACTGCTGTACCCTGTACTACACACAAGAGTACCGGCCCTCTAACAAGAAACCGGGGTAGCTGTAGCCTTAGCTCTGTACTCTGTGCCGTGTAATACCTTATTGATGACAAGGATCTCCGGGATATGGTTGAATTCAATCAATTCAAATCCGGGGGTTGTCACAGGTTGAAAAATTGGAACGCAATGATTGTTGAATGAACACATGATAATGTAAATAGCGCTTGCAGTGCTCGGCTTACCTGCTGAGCGTCGGTAACATCGGACATGCCGTTTTGGAAGCCGCTGCTGGTGGCGACGGTATGGACCGGAGAAGCCGCTCGCCTAACATGCTGTGCGGCGACGGCATCGTCCCGTGCTCTGGGGCTAGGTGGCAGCTCGTGCTGGCGGTGGGAGCGTGTATCTTCACGGTCGTGTTTGTAGGAATGCTTTCCGCACCTGAAGCAGTGGACGAGTGTGCCGGAACCGAACTGCTCTATTGTCTGTCCCCCATCGCATGTCGTTCGTTTAGAACTTGTTTGGCCTGTTCGATGAACGAGTTCTGCGCGGTCGACATGCGATGGGGGACTATTGAGCAGCTCGGTTGCGGCACGCTCGTCCACTGCTTGATGCGTGTAATGGATTCCGACAATTCTTCCGTGACCATACACCGGCCACGAGCAGGTGCTGCCACCTATCGTGCAATAGCAGGGAACTTTGCCGTCGCTGCGCTGTTTATCGAGCGGCGTGTCCGGTCAATACCGTCTCTTACCAGCGGCGGCTTTCAGAAGGGCGCGGTCGAGGTCGTCGACCGGTTTGATCGGAGGCGCCGCTCGCGTAACACGCTGCGCGACGAAGGCAAATGCCAGTATCTGTTGCGCTAGGTGGCAGAATACACGCTCCAGCTTCGAGCAGGCGTTGCCACCTTTTGCAATACTACTGACATTTGTCTTCGTCGCACAGTGTGTTGAGCGGGCGGCGTCTCCGGTCAATACCGCCGACGACCTCGACCACGCCATTTTAGCAGTCGCCGTCGGTAGCGCCGGTGTTTGACGGGAGACGCGATGGGCGGCGACAAAAACGTCATGTTCTTTCGCGCGGGATGGCGGCGCCTGCTCGAAGCGGGGCGTATGTATACGCTCCCGCTTGCAGATGCTCCCGCCTGGAGCAGGTGCTTCCCACGAGTGCGATGGACGCGAAATCTCCGTCGCTGCGCATGGGCTTTAGAACTGCGCCCACGTTTGTTTGTACAAACTACCTGTGCGTAGATTTAGTGTGGGATACAGGCTACGGCTGTAGTACAATGCCACTAGTCAAAACCGTGGCTACCGGCGAGGGCTTCCCAAACGGCACGGTCGGGGTCACCAAAATTGCTTTTGCTGTTGTTGCTGTCTTTGTTGTTGCTGCTGTTGTTGCTGTTTTTGTTGTTGCTGCTGCTGTTGTTGTTGTTGTTGTTGTTGCTGCTGCTGTTGTTGTTGCTGTTGTTGTTGTCTTTGTTGCTGCTGTTGTTGCTGTTGTTGTTGATGATGATGATCATATGTACGTTAGTATCGTCTATCTAGCCCATGGTCACCGAAAGACAATCGGAGTATTTGTTAGAAACACTCAATTGCCATTGCTGTAGTACCAGTCATTGCGCGGACACTTTTATACAACGACCGAATACTATAAGGTTATGTAGCCCTTTTGAATCATAAATGTAGTGCTGTCTGTACATCGACATCTCCCGAGTCGTACAAACCGATATATACGTGTTATGCAACAACACGTGTTTGTGTTGTTGCACTGTCTATCTGTACGTTTATTCTACTCTTGGCTGGATTGCATGCAGGTCCCTATTCTTGAGGAATGCAAACGCTACCCGTTACCTGCTACATCGTACTATCTGTGGGTTTTGCTTAGAGCCCTCAGCAGTAACTGCCACAACACAGCAGCACTTTCACCCTTTTGCGACATGGCTATTTAGTACAGCGACTTGAACCACGAGAAGTGTGGCATTTTGCTAACCCTCCATTAATTTAAAGAGAGCGTGCAAGCAGTACGAGTATAACCGCGCTGCGCGCGTGGCACATATCCTTACATTTATTGCAGCTTGGACACGCCGCTTCCCCCGGCAGCTCGAGTTGCCTCCTGCAGTCGATGCTGTACACCCATTTATTTTCGACTTTTTGTGCGTGAGCCGCGAAGAAAAGGTCACACATTATTTCAAACACGGTTATTAACATTACGTCGGGGAGTTTTGTCCCCTCGTCGCCACCGTGCCCCCCCGTCCCGTCCCGTCCCATCCCTCCCGTGTTGACCCAGCCCGTGTTAGGTGCACTGTTTGGTCCCGTAAGTCCGTCACTCGTTATGACAATATTTCGCTTTCAAGCTCCGAGAAAGATTTTAGCTATCTCTCCGTCATCATGAATAACAACACTTCGTCCTCCCTCCCCCTACCCCGTCGCTGCCGTCCCCCCCCCCGTCCATCCCGTGTTGACCCGTCCCATATTTGGTGCACCGTTTTTTCCCGTAACTCCGAATGCGAACCTTTTGGATGGAACGCACCAGTTCAAGGAAGCGATCGTTACGGTGTTTGAGCTTGAAGAACCCGACTTTGTGAAGGTGGATGATTCCGTGACAAGGTGCGTCGTGGACTCGTGGCAGCGCAGGGTGTCGGTGTACAACACGGCGTCGGACACCGAGTCTGCGGCAGACGTGGCCTCTACTCAGGTGGGTGGTCGGGGACATGAGGTCGCGGTAAGGTCCAATATCTTTGTCAACCTTCTAACCCTTTTAGCATTGTACAAGCTATCCCACACAATTTTCAAGTACACCAAAAAACGCGATTGCGGTTTAGAAGGGGTTAATCTTTCGTTTTGAGCATTTTTATAATGCCGCTGTTGTGTTGTGGCGTTTCATCGTGCTGCCTTGTGGGGTGGATGTGGCCACTGCTAAAGTAAGTTGTGGGGGGGGGGGGAGGAGACAAATAGAGACCGTGATTATGCCCAATATTTGTTCCACAAACGCGTGGGTGACGTTCTTTTTATAAGGGTTGACCTTGGTTCGCTGGTATCAATGCTGCTGCTACTGCTGTTGTTGCGCTTCATTCTATACATTCGGCTTCTGCGTCGGGTGTATGGCCTCTCGGGATGGAAGGGGTTGTGGGAATAACCACGAACACGAACAAGGTATTTACCAACCTTGTCTTGAACTTAGTGTGAATACTAAACATGTGCAATAGTGGCGTTTTATTCTGCTGATTCTGCCGAGGATTTGGCCGTTGCTCAGATTTGGGAGGCGCAAATATCACGATCCCGCACGACACCTTCAGAAAACCTTAACGCTTTATGCTATGTGTTTTCATAGGGACACGTGTCCGTGTGTCATGGGGCCATGATGCACCGGGCACGCCACATCTGTTTTCATAATTATTAGTTTCTTACGATAGTACGCTCGCTTCCCGGAAGACGTGATACGACATCTATGATACCAAGCTGTAAGAGAGAGCCGTGATACCCGTCACAGCTTGTTCCGCTGTTACAGGAAGCTGACATGTATTTCGGGCTTTGATTTGGCAGACAAGTCGCCGACTATTTGGCTACAGTCGATGGTACCGTTAGTTGAGGTCGGAAATAGTTCGGCGCCTTTGGGTGTGACTGGCGCGTTTGTGACTCGACTTGTGTTTTTGTGTTGGTACGGACTAAGTCAGTTAGTTGGGTTACACCCTTCGCCACCCAACTAAAATTATCACCACAAGTAGCCGTGCGGTCCAACCAACTCACAGCCCAACATATTGCGGCGTTATAGTTTCGGTCAGCGTGTTACGCTGGTGTGTCTTCTGTTATTAAGACAGTATAGAAGTCGGTAGGAACGCGCGCAGCAGGACTTTTTTAGTGCCGCCAAATTGTGTGCGTTGGCGGATGGTGGACGGATGATGATGGACTAACCTGATGGACGCGTGTGTCCTTATGCTCGTATTTTGGTCGGGATGATAATGGACTAACCCGATGGACGCGTGTGTGCTTATGCTCGTCTTTTGGTCGGTGATCGATTGGTTGGTCGTTTCATCGCGTTTCCCCTCCCCCAGGTGGACTCGATATACCCGAACAAACCCGTTAACAAAACATCGATATTCTTCAAGGAGTTGTCCGAGGCTATTACCGCGCAGGATGCTGAGGTGAGATCGCTATAGCATTCTGTGTGTTCTGATCTTGATTCCGATCTTGCTTTTGATATCGATGTTGATACCGATATTGACACTGGTAAGTGATTTTGATTTTGATGTTGATGTCCATGTTGATTGATACTGGCATCGACAGTGACATTGATGCTGATAATGAAACTGATATGGTTCTTGCTGTTGATATAGATATTGATGCTGATGTTGAGATCGAATATTAATTCTTGTATTTTCTTGTGTTGATGGAATCAAAGTTTCCCATTATGTTGATAGAGCAGTTTTGTAGTAATATTCAACTTCGATCCGTGCTGCGGTTTTCTGTCTGTGACCGTGGGTCATGCATGCTTTGGTGGAACGGTGGGCGTCTCGAACAGCCGCGCCGTGATTTTACCTCGAGCGGAACCAAGACTGGGGACGTTTTTGGTTGATACCATTCCATACCGTGCTGTGCTCTGTGCCATACATGCAAAACCATGCCATACTATACCATATCAGCATTACGTACCATACCATACTAGCATAACATGTCACACCATGCCATACCAGCATATCATGATCGCCCTGGTGGCGTATTAGGATATCCTCGAGCCTGGTATAGGACAGTTCAGTTTCAGTTTCGTGAGTTCGAGTCCCCCCGAGTGCATAATCGTGTTAATTCGTAGGGACTTTTTCTTGTGCACAAATTGACTTGCGGAAAGCGCGAGAGCGTGAGTTAGCGACACTCGATGGAAAATCGACGAGCAGTGGGATTGCTGAACCGTATGAGCGACAAAAATTGAAGGCGAGAACCGGGGGGGAGAAGGGACGACACCTGTGACCATGGCTTGTCTAGATGCTGGAAAGTAGAAGTGTATCACATCATGCCATCATGCCGTGCCGTGCAACACCATACCATACCAGATAATTCCATATCACACCATTACATATAATACCATACGATACCACGTCTGTTCCAGGTGCCGTAATATCTCATCTCATCTCAACACGTTGGCGCGCCGCTTTTTTTTCTTGTGCAGCTTACCCCTTTGTCCAGCGATTTCGACCTAGAGAGCCTGGGTTTCTTGGTGATATGGCTTGACTCTAGCGGGGATGTTGTGAGCACTCAGGCGACGAGCAAGAGCAAGGATGTGGTCAGCATCGGGGGCACGGACGTCTGGTGGCCATGGTGAGCGTCGCTCGCAAGCTAAGCTCGCTCGTATAATGCATCATATCAGTCCTGGTATCGTGTAACAACAGTAATGGTATCATGTACCAGTCATTACTGGTCTGACATCGTAACAGGTGCCTGGTATCATGTAGCAGTGTGAATACTGGTATCGTGTGTCAGTGTGAATACTGGTATCGTTCGTGTAAAAGAGACTAGTGAGACTCGTGTCGTGTATCTAAACGGGTGTTGTATCATTAACAGTATTTGTATCGTGTAACAGTACGGGTATTGTAGCGGTACTAGTGGCTGCTTTTTTCGATGGCAGATCGGCTTGATGGCTAATAGCATCATGGAGCGAGGACGTCACCTCACGGTTCGTTTGTGCTAGTCTGTCGTAGTTGTGGCGCGAGTTTGCCGGAGGTATGTGTTCGCTTGGGATTTCAGAGGAAAAAGCTGTCTGAAAAGGTGACTGAAAAGGTGACTATTACCGCACCGACCACACGAATCAGCCAAAGCTGCCGAGGTGGGGTGTGTGTCCGAGCAGCATTGGCAAGAGCTGTTCCACACGCGCGCAGCATAGTGATACTTGGTGACATCCCTATACAGCTGCACGCTCTTCCTAGTATAGGCGGTTAACGAGACCGCTCTTATGGTGCGTTTTGGTCGCTACAGCAGGGTCCCATCAGGGTTTAAGCAGCGATGTCCTTCCTTGGTGCGAGGACGGATGAGTGTCCAAATTTTGGCATGCGTATTATATGTAGTGGCGATGCGGAATGCCCTTTTTTTGCGTGTATCGGAGACGTGTTCTGTGTTGCAGCTTCCTCCGCTCGAGGACGGATGAGTGTCCGCGCAACGCGTTGACATGCGCGTTCCCGTTTCTTCTTCTCTGAACCCTCCTTCCTTGTTCTTGTCTGCCCTTGTTTCTGTCTGCACCCCCTCTGGTTTGGCCTTTCGCGGCCCTTTGGCGTCTTGCTGGCACGTCAGGTGGGCGTGGTTGATCTACGCGGCGGTGGTACTGTGCTGCATCTGCCCCATGCTGTTCTTCTTCTTCAAGTGGCGCAGGGACAAGGAGGCTGAGATGGAAGGTTTCTCGGGCCCAGGTAAGCGTTCAATGCAGCAACCAACAGCGATGTCATCAACAACGGAGAGGGTCTATACTCGTAGAGAAGAACGAGGTATTTCGACCGGTCTTACAACTGCACCCACGTTGATAGGGACAAACAACTTGACATTAGCTACGGATTATTTTTGAGGTAAATGGGTTTGTACGAGTACTACCTGGTAATTTTTTGTGCAAAAGAGTAGTCAGTCAAGGGGCCAAACGGCGGTCTCCTACTATGAATTTTGGTGTCGACCGAGCACAACAATCGAACGCCCCGCCTCTCGCGCGGCCGCCTCCTCGTTTTTTTTTTGCTTTCTTGTTTGTATACGTCAAGGCTTATTTTGGCCCCATTAAATTATTGTCGTGTGTCAGGGCGGTCAGTCACGGGGCCAAACCATGGTCTTCAATGTAGCATGTTTTGCATGTGCGTCAAGGACTATTTTGGCATTTACGTACTAGTTTTAGTGTACGGAGGCGGTCAGGTCAGTCAGGGGGGAGCTCCCCTTACTTTATAATCGTGTGGATATTTTTGGGGAGTAGGCTCCACGTTTGCGGTTCAGTAAGCAATTCCTGGTGGGATCAAGGTACGGGCGCAGACGACCCAACCCCTATAAATCCCTGAAACTGAACCCCACCCGGAGCCCAAACGGGCCAAAACTGGCCATAGTCGCGGGTGCACCTATTTCGCATCGAAAGGTTCAAAATTTGAACTGCCGATCACCATCCGACTGCGAAATATACCTAACCAATTATCAAGCCTGCAACTCCCGTAGTCATCCGCGTAACCAGATAGATAGTAAGCATACGCTCGAGTGTCAAGGATCACCTTGCGGTCCCCTATTAATTTGCATGTTTGGTCTCGACCGAGCACCTCAACCGAGCGCAACCTTAAGTTTCTTTTGCATCCCGTGCCGTCGCCTCTTTTTTTTTTTTCGGTTGTGCTTATCTGTCACCGCAGGAAAAGACCTGGGGACACCCGCGCCTCCGTCCGCGACATCGTCTAACCCGTACGGCGCAAACTATGCGTCGGGAGAAGAACACAAGAACGGAAAATACTAGTGTCAGGGCAGAGGCTCGGAAGGTGGCGTGGCGGGGGGGGGGGGGGAGGTATTATGGGGCGTCGTTTTGACTGCTCTTCAGAGGCTAGGCTAAGATAAGACGCTTTGCGGAAACAAGTTTGATTTTGCGGTGCGCGCCGGAGTGTGTGGTAATTCGCGCTCTTTTTCAGTTCGTGTGTGTTTAAGGGTGGGGGAGGGGGTGGGGGGAGAGAGGACACGAACAGAGGGATGGTGTCGGTGGCGGCTTGCTGAGCGATCCAGCCAGCGATGGGTTGTGAAGGGTACGGCCCGGGGGTCTGTTAGGGCCTGTTGTGCTGCGATGAGCGATGAAGAAGGGTCTTCTCAGTTCAACCACGGCATGTTATGCTACATTACATGTACCACTGTGGGGATATAAAATGCGCAGGAAATATAGCAGTATGATATACGTTATTGTGTAGTTTAGTCTATCTCTACCCCCCCTTTCCCTTTTTTGAGTGCAGGTAGGCATTGCGCGAGCCCTCGGCTTGTATGGCTACCCCCCCCCTCCCCCCTCTGATTCTGCTCTACGTATGGTGTCTAAGCCCTACGTAATTTTCACAGTATAGTTTTTTTTCAAGTAGAACACCCTGAGCTCTAGAGCTCTAGCTCTCTATGTTGCTGCTCAGAGCGCCATAGCAATCGTCGGGCTTTCAGGGGGAAGCGCTTAAGTCACTGCCGCGATACGTTTCCGCTGCTTCGGAACATGACGATTGGACGCGACTGACATCGAGAGCGCACTTGGTGTGCCGAATGGCAAGTCTTTCTCGACTTTCGATTGGTCTTAAAACCCCTTTAGAGCTGTACCAACGTTTTTGGGGAACATGTTACGTCACGTTACTGTGAGGTCATTTTTGCAGTGGCAAGAGGGTTAAAAGCGGGCTTGAAAACTGATACCCGTTTTTTTCGGAGATAGGCACGGTCTGCGCTACACCTGCGCCCGATTGGTAAGAACCGTTTTTTCGAAGACAAGGACGCTTTGCACTCTACCTACGTCGTTCGATCCTTGAGAGTGCGTGTTCCGTTTTTTTCGGGCAGCCAGCCAGCCACCCTCAAAGTCGCGCCGATGGCGTACAGAGAGACGTGAGTTTTTGTCACATTTATTTAGTCCCTGCGTCTCACAAGCAGCGTCCAGCCGTCCACAACAAAAGCCTTTTTCGAAGTTTTTGTTTTGGGGGAGTACCATGGCTGATTGATACTGGAACGACTCTTGTTTGAGCATTTTCTAAAGGGGGGTGGGGGGTGCTGTATATTGCTGTCCTCGTAACTATGTTCAAGTAGGTACAGGTGCTTGGAGGTGGTGCTTAGGTTACGGATGGCATGGTACGGTAGTAGCACTACTGTGTGGTAAATGCCGTACGGTAATGATATTGTACGGTATGGCTCGGAAATAGGTATTAAGACGATGATTGGGCTTTTATATTATACGGTAGCTTTTTTGTTTTCCTTTTTTGTCAGCGCCTTGTTGTAGATTGCGCGATGACGTGAGGACTCTTGTCGTTCTCGAGCGTACACGCTGGTTTGTTTTGTTTGTTTAATTACCATATACCAGAAATCCACCAGGCATGACATAGTAATTTTGAACCGAGCAGCGGCTGTCGATGGCGAATGTCCACGCTATGCTCATGCATATGATGTGTTGAGCGCGCACGGCCATCGTCATATACATGACGTACACGGTTGGTTGCTGAGAGGTACCATCCGTCCCCGATTTCGCATTCGTGGATGTGAGTGTTATGCATCGTCCGCTGCTCACGCGCAAGAGAAGCTTCTTCGCGTAGAAGGTAAGCAAGGTAGAGCCAGGCAGGCCTGCCGACTCAAATGAATGCATGCATAGATATCATCATGTCTTTTGACATCAAATAAATGTACCAGGTACCTGATATAAACATGATAATAAGTGTCCACCAGGGTTCGGCTTTGACATGGGTATTGTCCCGAGCACGCGGTTATCGATGGCGAATGTCCACGGCAAGCTCGTACATAGATCACGGGGCGGCCCCACCCATCATCATCCGTCGAAGATGTCCCTTTAGAACAGCGCCTCCTAGTTTTTTTTGTGGACGCAATAATACTGCTGTATGTACTTGGAATTCGTTTGGGACAGTTTTTTCAGTGACGAAATAGTGGAATGTCCGCTTCCAAAGACAAGATTATTGCGAAGCTCGCGGTAAAGACAGGCAGGCGTATCAACTCGAACGAATGCATGGCATGCCTTTGACATATTACATACAGTAACTATATATATACTTGTTGTGTTCCCATCAAGCTGTTATTCCCACCCGTCGACATCCAGCATACCAAGTGTCCATGTCGATGCCTCTTCCTAGGCAGACCAGCTCTGTGATGTAACAACAAGGCAGACGATGTACGTTCGTACCGGTAATTCATACCAGGTGGTACACAGCAACAGTGAGGAGATTGGACCATGCAATGCACTCTGTTCCCTACTATCAATACCTGGTTACTCCCTGGCATTTTTTATGCTCACACAGGTACCAGTAGTAATTATTACTCGAAGTATTTAATAGTACTGCACATAGTCTACATATATATATATATCCATCCATTACTTGTAATGAAATCACCTAATCACACCTACTACTACTACAGCATACTGCTGCTGCTTCTGTACCCTTCCACGTCGAGGCACGACCACAGTCGACCATCATCAAACATCGTTATTCGTCAGCAACATCATATTATAGATCATATGATACCTGGTAGAAAGACATTTTTTCGTGCCCTCAAGGTCCCTCACAAAGTACAAAGTACCTCTCATGTACCAACACATCGACGCTGCTATTATTATAGAGAGGAGGTATCAAGGAAAACAACAGCGAAAGCTGCGACATACTTCTATGACGGTAAGTCAGGCCTTATTGGGGCCTGTCTGTCCTGTGATGACTGATGCACATGGATTAATGAAATGTCATGGCGACGACAGTAGTGAGAACAAGAAGTGAGGCAACAAGATCAAGCTGGGCGACGACCTTTGGAGAGGGAACAACACAACAACACAACAACAACAACACGTACGTCGTGTAGTCTAGACTACACTGTCGGTAGTACGAAGTGCGAGGCGGTGTCACATCATAATTGCTTCGAGTCCAATACCCTCCGAGGGCTTCGTGCTGATACTATTGCTACACACCACCATAATATAGTGTAGGGTAATTGCAATATGGAGCTGATGATGTACACGTCACATAGCCACAACAAAGGCAATCTAAACGCCGCTTGGGCGTAGCGTGTTCTCCCTGCGGACACCTGATGATGATGATACCTGGCTCACAAAATCTCCGTTTTCTTCACGGGACCATCTGTCGGGGGAAATGTTGGCCCCAAAAGCTGTCCACGAAACACGCGCGTCAATCAGCCCACAGCCAGGCACGGTCTCGGGATCTCGGGACAGCTTCGCCCGTCCATAATCAGTCCATAATCCATCCACAGCAAAATAACGACGATTTCATATCCCGCCTATTAATTAAGAGCCTCTTCAATTTTGGATATTTAGCCCTAGAGAGCCCTTAAACGAGTATTTTGTGAGATAATGCGCGCGCAACTGCCAAACAATCTTGAGGGCATTTTCAACGAATAATCATAAAATCACTTGAAAATAGTAAAACATGCTTAAATATTACGTAAGTGACAGAAAATAGCGCCGCAAGGATATCGCCTCGCGTTTAAGCACAATCCGCCACTATCGGCGCAAATGTCAACGGACACTCTTCCCCACCCCCCGATTTGGCGCCACACACCCCCACTCCCCACCTGACCTGACTTTCCATCACAGCAGCATCTCCCTCCTCCGCCTTCTGACTACCGCTCTCCCGCTGACGACTCCCCCTCATATGAGCAACCGCGGCCAGCTTCTAGCAAGGCATACCACCACCTGGGCGAATGGGGCTGAGCCACGCGTGATGCAATCCTCTTTGCGGGAAAGCGTCGCCTCTGCTTGGAGTCGACCTCGTGTTGACAGGGGGCCTTTGCCTGCCTGGCTGGCTGATTGCCTCGTGGCTTTGCCTCTGACAACCGCCCTCTCCAAGTAAGTGCTCCATCGGCACGCACGCCATTGCCAATGAATGGTCATCACCACCATCATCGATCACACAGAAGATCTTACACTCCTGCCGCTGCGCTGAAGTCCGCGAGGAGAGCGAAGGGGCCACGATTCTATCCATCTGATGTTCTGCTTGGAGGTAAGGTTGTTCTCCTTATCTCTCGCGCGCGGCCGATGCTCCGCTCTGTGTTTATGAGAGAGGGCCATCGCCCCCGAGCGAGCTAGGCTGCGCGCTGCTGCCACCCCCCGAGGTGCGTTATAGTCACCACTAGCTGATACTGTTGCTTCCGTCCGGCCGGTGCTCTTTTCTTTGCGCGCGCGGTCCGGCGTGCGCGCAGAGCGGTTGACTTGAGCATTGCCTTGGTGTACGTCCTCGGCAGATTTGGCGCCAAAACTACATCTGCCGTGTAGCTCACTCATTTACCGGCAAGTTATCGCCCTCGCCGCGGCCCTCGACCGCGTGTGCCCCGGTTGCTCTAGCGCTGCAGCGCCGCAGCATAGCGAGCGCTCCTTGCGATGCCCGTGCTTCATGGCGGATCGCACTAGCCTGTGGAAGCAGGACCACGAAATGCCGCCGGAGATTGTGATGCACGTTCAGTCTCCGGCCCGCGAAGAAGGGCACGCGCGCCCGATGCTCTCTGTCCCTCCTCTGCCTCCTGTATTCCTTTGTACCCTCCTCTCTCCCACCGCCTCTCCCTCTCTCTCTCTCCCCCTCCCTTCTTTGCCTGCTCCTTCCCCTATCCCTCCACCTCTTCTTCACGGCAGGTGCTTTTTCCACGCCCGCGCAGCGCAGACAGGCACGTGTTCTCTCCACGCTCGCACAGCACAGCCGCAGCTAGACATCATTTCCCGGCCGGCACGATCGCAGCTAGACACCCTATTCATTTTCCCTGCCTTCTCTAATCGCCCCTCCCTTTCTCTCCCTCTCTCCCTTTTTTGCCTGCTCCTTTCCCTATCCCTCCACCTCTTCTTCACGGCAGGTGCTCTCCACGCCCGCACAGTACAGCCGCAGCTAGACCTCATTTCCCGCCCAGCCCAGCCGCAGCTAGACATCCTCTAGTCCACACCAGTCTCTCTGCGTGACGCGTGGCGAAGGCTGGGCTGCTAGCTATCGCTCTCTCTGCGTGACGCAGCAAAAGCAATGAAGACCGTCATCGTAATCGTCTTCCTCAGCCTGTTCTGCCTCTTGATCTCTGCTTTTCTGCTACCTCCTCGCCTAGTCCTGCTGTGCTACACCCCTGCTTGGCAAAGGTCGTCCTCAGCATCGTCGCCATGATCATCAGTCATCATCGTCATGATGAGGTAAAATATCTCGGAGTCAACTTGATGTGATATTATCAATGTGTGTGCTGTTTTTAGTGTACCAGGTAGGCGTCTACAAAAGTTTTTCGGCGTTTTCTGCGTGCGTTGCGTTTGCTTGGGATCGTCACGCGTCATACTACTGTAGAAAGTACGCAAGATATTATAACACAAATTCGTATCTCAAGACACTCAAGACTGTCATACCACACCGAAAATCGTCGATGGATGGCTTATTCTTAATCGTTTTATCGTTTTATAAACTATGATATCATATATCAACCAATTGTTACATCAATCCCTTCACTAGGACTTTAGAGGGAGCCAATGCCGAAAAAAATGACGGTTGCGGCACCATCTGCCACACGAAGCGCAGTCCGAGCTCCTGGGGTAAGGGAGTGCCTCCGATGTGCAGCTTAAGGAGAGACGTGTAGCATGACACGAACGCGGCGTGGCGATACTCTTATTGTTGCATGTTCTTCCCAGACGAAAGGTTGACTAGACCGCACTACTGGTCGCTTTTCAGATCGCTATACGAGTACCTACTGTACCCAACTGTACCTGGGTTCCAAGAGCGTCGATATACAGTAGTACCAGTTATGCATCAGTTTCTGCCACCGTTTCCAACCGCAGCAGCGAAGCGCCCACGCCCTCGTTTTCGAGGAAAACTTTCACACACTTTCTTGGAATGTTACCATGATTATACTCCGTACCTGGTGTATATATGCCCCCCGAAAATGTCCGTCTGTAACACCGAGTGCTCATAGGTCATACAAGTAGCTCATGCCAGGTACCTCGTAGCCAAAGGTGCTAATAATAATGGGACACCGACTGGCCGTTTTGTCAGGCCTCTTTTGGCTGACTACTATGCTTGCCATCCGACAGCTCGCAGCATGAGCTTCAACGTCGATCACTCTTAATTTTGTAGTATTAATAGTACACCTTTAAATAATAGTAAAGTATTCCCGGAAAGAAGAAAGCGAAGCTTAACATGCTAGTTTTAGTGTGGTAGCGGTCAGCCAAGGGGTCAAACCGTGGTCAACTATTATTAATCATAGCATATTTGGCATGTAACAAATGTTGTATCTTGTACGAGTGGGTATTAACTGCAGCACCGCAGTCCCGACATGGGGACAAAATAGTTGGAATTAGAATAGGATATTGTTAGGAGTTGGAAATGGGTTTAGTTCCTGGCAGGCGCTAATAGTACTGTGTTGGTTCTGGTTCGCGCTGTTTTGCGTTGTTTGCGTTTCTTTTTTTTGTTGGCGTCTCGCCTTTTCTCTGACGAGGCTGCCCGTGCGTCTCAACGTTGGCGTCTTAGCCTTTCATGCGCCTGTACGTCTCGAGCCCCTCATGTAAGGCAATTGCACTGCTGGTCCTCTCATAAGAAAGAGCTCCGCAAGAAACTAAACTGAGCCCAACGATCCCGGGGGCGAAAAATGAATTCGACAGCAGTTAGACTGAAGCTAGTAGTGTAGGACACATCATAGATAATATAAGAAGAAATATAGCCTGTAACCAACATATCTCGGTTTCTGGCCGGGGGGCAGTCCTGATTACCTCGCACGTGTCTTGGAGTTCGGAGTTCCCCGAAATCGCAAGTCACATGGACTAGGCAACTATCACCGTACACCTAACCTATAGTCACTGTAGACTATACGCAAGGCATCATAGCAGACTAGGCAATCGCTACCATAGACTGAGCAAGCATCACCATAGACCAAAAAAGAACAAACATAGACAAACAAAGCAAAATCATGGAGAGCGCAGTCGCATCGACTGTGATCGCGTGCTAAAATAGGAATCAATTGCATACTACCGAGGCGTGGAAGCTTATGGCCGAAAAACCTCGGCGGTAACGCCCCTCACGAAGAGTGACGAAAAACATTCCATAATACAATGATCGGTACATGCGTCCAACAGATGGGACAATCAATAGATTGTGCAAACTGTTGCGCCACGCGGGGTGGCCGTTCTCCATCAATTATAGTCCAAATTAAACAATTCAAAGCTTGCAGAAACTGTCGCGACAATACGCAGCACGTCCCACCAACCACAACGTCGAGGTAATTACCAAAACCGCCGTTTTTTATCCGTTTATTGTGTGGTGCTTTGGCGTGAGTTGTTGGTGGGTTCGAGAGGGCCACACCCGACTGACATTTTGAGCGTCCCTATACTAACGAGCCCCCTCCCTCCCTTCCCCCCCGCCACCTCCCTTTCCCTCTTCCCACCTCCCCCCGCTCCCGCCCCCTTGCCCGTTGCCTGTTGCCCGTTGCCGCCTCCTCAGGTGAGTCCGAAGAAGGCCCCAAGACGAAGGCTCTAATTAGACCAAGATGAAGACCAAGAGATGAAAGCTAAGTTTGTGTTGCCTGTTTTTTTTTCCTCTTTCTTTTTCTTGTAGTGTGCTGTGTAGGAGTGTATTTTTTGTGTTGGTTTTGTAGGAGGGCTTTGGTGTTGGATTTGGTAGGAGTGCTTTGATGTTGTTCTTTTGTAGAAGTGTTTTGTTTTGGTGTCGGTTTTTGTAGGAGTGCTTTGGTGTGGAGTGGTCGAGTCTTGGGGGCGGGTGGGCATGGATAAATCCTTCGCTTTGAAACCTAGCGTCATGCCTGCTGGCTTGGTTGAGTAGTGGGGTCTTCGGGGTTGGCATGGGAATCTTGCGCTCTAGATTCACAGCGCCGTGCCTTGGTTGTTTGAGGTTTTGGGTCTTTGCGGGTGGTTGGCGTGGAAATCTTGCGCTCTAAATCTATCGCCGTGCCTTGGTTGTTCGAGGTTTTGGGTCTCTGCGGGTGGTTGGCATGGAATCTTGCGCTCTACATCTAGCGCCGTGCCTTGGTTGTTTGAGGTTTCGGGTCTTTGCGGGCGGTTGACATCGAAATCTTGTGCTCTAAATCCACAGCGCCGTGTCTTGGTTGTTCGAGGTTTTGGGAATTTGCGGGTTGTCTGGCACGAAAATCTTGCGCACTAAATCTAGGGTAATGCCTGGATTGATTCTCTGAATCCTTTGTGTCGTTTTGTCATTCTTTGTTTTTTCTTTGTGTCGAGGTCTTGGGGGTGGTGTCCGGGCTAGCATGGTGTTCTGGTCGCTTTTCGGCTGTCGACCTACTTACTCTTTTCGCACGTCAGCTGGGCGGGGGCGCGGCCAGACTATTTTTTTCTGTTATGGTGATCGGCACTTTTGCAGCGGACGGTTTTTTGGTTGCGCCTTCAACCCCTTGTTCCCTCTTTTGATTTTCCGGCGGGCATTACCGTTCTCATCGTCCCGTACTTCCTGGGTACGCAAATCAGTGTTTGGTTTGTTTGTGGGTGTCCGGTCTATTGTACTAGTGAAACGGAAGTGGATAATTTCGTTCGGTCAAAATGTCTCATAACGTTTTTTCACTGTGTTCTGCCGCCTATTTTACACGTTGTTTCTTTAACCTATTTCCCTCCACTCCTATGGTGATAGGTCGCCATCAGCGGGTTGAAGTCGGGGCGTTTGTTTACGATTCCTTTGAGTCGTTCTACGGCAGCCCCCCCCCCCCAACTTTTCTTTACCGAAATCGCAGGTTTTAAAACCAACTCCCGGTCGTATCTCCTGAAATACGGTGTCCCTCGACACCCTCCCCGACGTCATCGATCGATAGACCTTTGCACACAAGAAAATATTTGGATACTTTGTTTTCAATTGTATCCTTCCTTGTTGTGTCGAGCAGCCATGAACCATGACCATGACCATGCCCATGAAACGTTCGTTCAAGAAAATCGCTGGTTTTCCGGGGGCTATCGTAGAATCAGTCCTGTGAACCATTCGATCGAGGTACATCCACTTGTGGAGTAATCATCATCACCGTCATCATGATCATCATCGTCATCATGGCCATCATCATCGTTATCAATATCATCATCCTGATCATCATCAGCTGGTTCAAGTCGGGTGTTTTTCGGAGCATGCTTGTGAACCATTCGATCGAGGCACATCCGCTTGAGGGGTAATCATGATCATGGTAATCATGATGATCATCATTATCATCATCATGATCATGACCATGATGATGATCATCATCATCATTATCACCACAATGGGATATCATCATGTTCATCACCATCATCATCATCACCATCATCATCGCCATCATCATCATCACTGTCATCATCACCATCATCATCATCGTCATCGTCATCACTATCTTCAGCATTATCACCACCACCATCTTCACCATGATGATGATGATGATCATCACCACCACCACCACCACGATCAGTAGGAGTTGAAACTGGAACGTCGGAGGGATGCCCTTCTTCCCGACTGCCACGAGTCCTGCAAGAAGTCTCGACCGTCGTTAGGCTTCATCGCGCGGTACACGGAGCTCAGTACCGTCAGGAGCGATCTGCGTTTGATTGTTAGGGTGAGTGCGCGCATACATCGATGATCAGTTCATGCAACAGGGTGCAATGGGCCTATTACTAGTGGCCACGCAATTATGACATGTTGGTGCATCGATATTCAGTACAAACAGGTTACTATTGTGAATAGTGCAGTGCGGCATATTAACAGCGCGCGCATCGAGAATCAGTGCATACAACAGTATGCGATGCAATGTGGACTACGCCAGGGGGAAAAATGCAATGTGGCCTCGGGTGGGGGGGGCACTGTTTTTTGTTTTGTTTTTGCAACGGATCGCGGTCACTCGCACGAGTGAACCCCCTGTTCTTTCGCAGTTTCGAGCTTTCGCGCTGGGTTTGTTTTTGCGACAATAATCCGCAATGGAATGGTAAACTACGCTGGACACCAAAACAATTGCCTAACGCTTGTTTGTCCGTGAGGTAAATTAAGAGTCAGTGGTGCGAGTATGACAGTATGATAGTACGATAGTATGATGGTATGGTAGTGAAAATGGGGGTGCATATCGTAACACCATGATAACATCACTATAACACCATCATCATAACATTATCATAACATCATCATATGTGACATCATCATAACATCATCATAACATCATCATCACATCATCATAACACCATCATCGTAACATCATCGTAACATCATCATAACATCATCGTATCATCATCGTAACATCTTCATACCATCATCATAACATCATCATCACATCATCATAACATCATCATAACATCATCATAAACATCATCATAACATCATCATCACATCATCATCACATCATCATAACACCATCATCGTAACATCATCGTAACATCATCATAACATCATCGTATCATCATCGTAACATCATCATAACATCATCATAACATCATCATAACATCATCATAACATCATCATAACATCATCATTACACCACCATTTTAACATCATCATAACATCATCACGACATCATCATAGCATCATCATAACATCATCATAACATCATCATAGCACCGTCGTAACATCCCCCCTACCCACTAATACTACAATAGCCTTGGTCAAGGGTTAACGTTTCTGAGGTTCGATGTTTGAGGAGCTCTCGTGTATACTTCACCGAGAAACTGTCCCTGAGAAAAAGAAACTGCACCCGGACGAACAACACACACGGCCTAGGTAAATAACACACACCCAAGGAGGAAGAAAAACTACGGTATTCGGACGATATTGCATGGTTTTTCAGCTAAGGCGTCCTGTTGCCACTCAGGAATACTTTGGCCGAAATTTGCCGCCCCTATGTGCCACCCCTCTCAAAGCACCCGTGGATGGTGCCCATGTGGCCAGGCAAAAATTATATTCGTGCATAGAAGCTCAGTACACCTAAAAAAATTGCGTTATGTGTACTAATAGTATTAACAGTGGTCAGATGCAAAATCGCATCCTCGTGGTGTGAAAAGCGAAACGAGCCACGTTTTCCCAAAACTTTTAACAAATCATAGGGTTACAATGCATTTTGTAGGGATAAATGCAAAAGGGCCGTCGGCCGATAGTCAAAACAATTGTGGAGGGTCCTTCCACAAAGAACAAGAACAACGCTTGTCGCGGATGTAAAGCGTAGCTAGTAGCTAGCTTCATTCCTAGAGTGGCGTATCCCCACCTTGTTATAAGCCTTAGTTTGGGTAAGCATCTGGTTATCCTTTCGCAAGTGGTCACACGGACCAATACCCCACTAATTCCTTAACAAATGGCGTCGTCGACAGACCATGGTTTTTGGGGTCGTGGGTTCGAATACCACCATCCACAATAATAAACTTTTTCAGACTTTCCCCATGTCGAACTTGAAAAACACCCTCCCCGGTATCCACAGGAAATGAAACCGCATATATTGACACGTCCGCCCGTGTATCTGGCCGACCTGGTATCCCGCCGTTTCAGGGGGGGAGAGTGTTATAAGGCTTAGTTTGGGTGAGCTACGTATTGGTTAACCTTTTGCAAGTGGTCAAACGGACTAATACCCCACTAATTTCTAAACAAGCCCCACCCACCCGCCCCCCTTTTCCCCAAACGAGCTATCGATCGCTGACCTGATTTGTTTTTAGACAGTTCTATCTTTCCAGTCCTATCACCGCCAGCCAGGAATTGATTGGTAATCAAGTGTTTTCCCCATCGAAACACGCCTCTTGTCATGTGCCCATGTCCTCATGTCTTTGCCTACCCGCCTTCCCGCCCCCTTTCCCCAATCGGGCTATCGATCGTTCACCTCACTTATTGTAACTAGTATCTATGCGGGGCCCGTCGTAATAAATTAGTTTATGTTTTGTATGGAAACGGCCAAAATTTACGTGTGTATGAACCACATGCAACAATGTCGGCGTTTTTTTCTGAAAAATGTACTCCGTAACTATTTTCGGCCAGTTTTTTTTTCCGGACAAATTGCAAGCAGGTCGGCCCGGGGCTGGGGTTAGGGTTAGGAATACGGCTAGATATAGGGTTGGGGCTAGGGCGTTGTATTAGGTTTTACGGCATTTATCCAACGAAATCTGCTTATGATTTATACTGGAACCACATGCTGCTGTATACACAACATTTCCCCCCCGCCATCATGTATCCTATGTGTTTCTTGGCATGAGTCGTATAGGAGGCTCATCATTTTTTGCGGCCCGTGCCACCTTTCCAGTTCTAGCATCGTTTAGTCAGAAGAACTTTTGCCAGAAAGTATTTACAGTGGGTACCCCGATTGAAGAGCGCCCCGTGATAAGCCAAAACAAGCGCTCTTTAACTGCACATTGATCCAGTGGGAAATATATGCCAGGGTAGCTTTTAGAATAGGCAGGACATGCCGATTTGACCGCTCTTAAGTTCCGAACGCTGTCATCCTGGACGCTCTTAAATCGGGGTATCCGCTGTAGCCCTTATTGTAGCAAGGGTCCTGTCATATCCCCACCTCCTCCGCCCTGTGCCTCCTCAACGCCCTTCCTTCCCTACCCAAGCCATCAACAGCTCGCTTACCTCATTTCTTTGGCGGCCCGTTCTACCTCTCCAGCCTTAGTGAACTTCGCTACCGCCTCTGGGGGAGGCCCCTGCTGTTGCTGCTGCTGCTCCTGCTGGTATGGGTCATCGAGTTGCCCATCGAAGGCGGTGGGGGTGGTGGTGCTCTTCTCGTGGAATGCCGCTAGTCCCTGTAGGGCGACAAACGGAGTAAGGGTTTGCGTTAGGAAGAGGCTTTCGCGTATCTTACTTTTAACCTTGACGGTGTCTTGTTCTTTGTTCTTAGTTGTGTATCTTCATTCAAGACGCGGTAAGAAACCGTTGAGTCGCCAAAAACGTCTAGTTTGGGAGGGGGCAGGCTGGACGGGCTGCGAAGGTGTGGGTGTTCTAGGCTTTAACCAATGAATCTTATGAATGCCGTTGAGACTTGATTATACTTGATTATACTGTAGAGGAAGTTTTGAAAAAGAATGACGGCTGGAGCATAGGCGGCAACAGGCGTCCCGCCCGGGTGCTGAGGTGCTGAGGTACGAGGTGGGTCCGAGGAGGTAGTAGCATTCGATAGAAGGAGATTGACGCATTGACTAACGAGAGAACCAACGCCCGAACGGGTAGGGTGGATCGTGTCTGGACCAAGTCCGGCGGGAGGCAGTAAGAATGTCTAATAATCGCAGAGGGTGTCTCGCTTCCGGCTTCAGTTAAGGGATCACCATGACCCAAGAAGGACCCGGGGAGGGAATACTCATGTGTTGCTTGCCGTGGTCGCTTGGTCATTGACCACGAATCCCTTTCGAGACGGAGCAACGGGATTGGGGGGTGGCAGAACCACACCCATGGCGTAGGGAGGGATGGAACCTGGACACACGGCTCCGGGTATACAACTGGAAAGCCCTTTTTTGGGGAAAATACTTAAATTTAGTATAGGGGGGGGATTTTTGGGTTAAAAATAGGAGGTGGGTGAGCGTCTAGTGGGAGAGACCAGCGGAGCAAGGGTGATAGTTGACATATACCGGTGTGAAGCCGGAGGTAGATACGACGTACAAAAAAGAGTTCGGCTTCGCGCGTGGGTTTGCTTTCTTGGTTCCCCTTTCCTTGGAATACGTTATGGTGTTGGACGCTGACGCTCGTCGTGCTGCACGTTGCCGGCTGGAGTAGTAACGGTGGCCGCCGGTAGGGACAGCTCGCGCTGTCGCTATACCACGGGAACTGAAGGATACGCCAGCTAGCGCCAGTGCTGGATTGCGAATGCGATTGAGTTAAATTGGCACAAGGCCTGGATGAAAATACGTGGAAGTGTGGTGAGCTTAAGCTTTATTTTTCGACCCCATCCGCTGGAGGATAGGGTGCGCCAGCTAGCGTTGGGCTGCGAAAGCAACTGAGTTAAATCGACACACGACGCGTATGAAAATACGTGGAAGTGTGGTGAGCTAAAGCTTTATTTTTCCCCATCCGCCGGAGGATAAAAAAAAAAAAAAAAAAGTTTCTGTATGGTAATAACAATACCGGTGATATAAGCTGGCGCCCCCGGTGGCTCGATGGCAAGATGCGTAAGTATTGAGGTCAACGTGGTAGGTTCAAGCCCCGCAAGGGACTGTTTCTTGCTTAGTGTTAATAGTTGACAGGCCGAAAGTACGAGAGGGCGAGTTGGCGAAATCCGATACTAGTCGACGAGCATAAAGAGCTGAGAAGTGGAAATAATGCTGAACCCTATGCGCGGTAAAAATGAAGGCCTCCACGCATGTATCGTGGAGGGAAGGGAAGACACCTGTGACCACGGCATGGCTTTGTGGCTTGTCCACAAGGTCGCTGAGGGTAAAGAAAAAAGCGATGACATTAAATTAATTCAAAAACAAATTAATAAAAAATAATAAAAAATAATTAATAATAATGGGGGATGTAATGGAGTGCTTTCCGTAGAAGGACAGTTTATAGATTCGACGTGAAACCATGTCATGGTTGAGGTGAAACCACGTGATGTTAGATGTCACCCTCACGTCAAGGTCATCATAAGAAATGGGCGATAATATAGGTGACGATGATGGGACAAGCAGGACACCCCTCATCTCGCTACCCTGCTCTCCCCTGCCTAGCCCTGTTATGTCTGTCTTTTAGCATTATATTTAGGGATATAATGCATAATAAGCTTTGACCTTAGCCAGCGAGCCATGAGGGGAGACTAACAAAGACACCGGAACCCATGACGGGCACGCCTCCCTACACCGACCAACCACGCATCTCACACCGGAGTACCGTGACAGGGGGGTGAAATTAAACTAAGTCACATTAATTCGAGACAGCAGTCATTTGAATTCCGTCTGAAAATATTACATTTAGGGGGGGGGGTGGAAATGAGTTAATTCATGCAGGTACGGTTTGAAGACACTGTGTGTTGCCTTCACATGAAACCGTTCTCTCCTTTCTATTAATTCCCAACGTCACCAGTGCACCCAGTGTCCGTGGCGATTCTTCATCTTACAGAGATACAAATTCTGTGGTCACAGACTGCTGTGCAACGATATCAATGCCAATGTCAAGATCGATTATCAGTTGCTATGTTCATAAGTGATCGACGTCGAGTGTCGTGATTTTTTTTAATGGCAAGATAGTAAGAACGATATCGCTGTGGATGCTCCCCAGGGTTGTGCTCCTCTTGTGGGGTATGATCGTGGGCGATATTGAAAGCTCACGTCGCACATGGTTGGATAGCAAACACAATATCAGTAATAAAACGCATCATTATTATCAAAATCAAACTATCAGCATAAACGACAACATCAATGCCAACACTGCATGTGCCACTCGTAGTCCTGATAAACACTTCTTCAATGATACGTATCATGCACGCAGTACATAGTACATGAAACCCGACCGAGCAGTTTTTACCCCCGCCAAGGTGCGTGGTACGTTCAGTTAAGTGGAGCTCAACCTGCAGATGCTGCTTCCGCCGCTGCAAGTATGCAATGGCGTGTGTTTAGGTGCTGTACTTGCCTTTATGTAACTATCAAAACGATCGACCTCATGCTGGGCTTTCTCCAGCGCCTTCCCCAGCTTCTGCCGCTTGTTGATGCTGAGCAAGCCAAGGCTTCCTATTGACGTGTGGCAATTGGGGGGAGATGGGGAGGGTGCACATATATAATTCACGTCCGCCTGCGGCTCCGCGCACGCCCGTAACGCTCGAAGGTGCCATAGGCAAAGCAGAGGCAGCAAATGCGACATTACGTGTTGCCAAGGCGTGCAAAAATTACTCATGGCTGAATGCAGAGAAAAACGCCGACCATCAAGAAACACACACGCTCAAGTTTTTCGACACTGTTCGTACCGCAGCACCATTACTATGCACTACTCGTCGTATGGCGGCGGCAGGAGCAGGAGCACTAGTAGAATCATATACAACACAACAGCAGCCGCACTGCTCGTGCGTATAAAATACAAAAACACACACACTCGCATTGTTCATGTTAATAGCTGTTTGGTACTGTTGCTCCACCCCAGTCAGTCCGCTTTCGGTTGAAACCCTTTGGGTCTACTTGATGAAGGATCCGTTTCCTAACGTCAACACCTGGTACTTGTTCGTAACAGCAGCAGTTGCCGCCGCACAAACCTTATGTGCGTGTAAATTCAACAACAACAGCATCAGCGGCAGCACCAGCAGTACGACAAAAGTATCGAGCAATATCGAGTATAACATGCACGAATAATAATATGTTCACTTTGAGCGGGTACCTGGTACGTATAGAAAAAGAGGAGGAAAGAAAAACGAAAAAAAATAACATTGAAAGTAAACGAACGTTGGATACCCACCGAGGCTCGAACCCGAAGGAAAGAAAACCAAAAGCAATAAAAATGAAAACTGCAAACGCAAAGAAGAGAGTGGTCACCATGAGGCTCGAGCACGCGACTTGTGAATTTCAACAGTTCGTGCCTAACCGTCGAAATATTGCCAACTGTTCGTGTTTCGGAGGGGCTTAAAATTGTGTGTTTGTAAGTACGAATTAACTACGAACACACTTGACGTTTCGGAGCAGAATTTTGTTCGCCAGCGTCCCCAAAACATGGGAGCCTCAGTTTCTCGATCGGTTGTTTCGCGAAGTTAATTGTAGTAAAAACATACAGCCCATACCATAGACACAAAAGAAAACAACCAAAACGCGATTCTGGCGACAGGAGTCATGCTACAGTAGTAAAGGGAGCACCTAAATTTTTCTGTAGTTCCTAACTTGAGGGGCTCTCTACTGCCAGGTACTGATTAATACGTATGGTACCTTACCCCAGAAACGAGTTTGCCAGGTACTAGTATCATCACGATGCTAAAGGGTAGCTCGATGCAAAATCCCGTGGCCTACCTAGTAGGTATGCAAGGAACGACATTCTACAAAGCCGGTTTGTAAAGCACAAAAAATGGTTTTCCCCACGGTATTGGGGAGCGACAGTTGATTTGATTGATCAGTTGATTGTTAGTTGCTCTTGTCACTCGGATTGTGCTAGGGGGGATGTTACGGTTCCGTGACAGTTTCAACAGTTACGATGACAGGGTCGTTTTCGTGATAGCAGGGGCCGCGGTATCACGCCCCCGCCCTAAGTAGCGTGTGGCTGCCTCACCCAGACACAATTCCTTGGTCACCGCGTACAGACCATGGGAATAAGCAATCAGTTTACCATCTATACCCTGCCTTCTTGGGAGACTGCACGCCTTGTGCACCGGCACAAGGCGCCTGCTTTTCTCCCCTGAGAGACGTACAAGCGCCCTCTGGACTTGTCGAATCGGCCATTCTGAGGTTAGTCAACATAACTATATTGGGCATGCTACAGACAAAGCCCAGGGGTGTGGATCCTGCAATGCACTAATAGGCTAGATGTGATTGTCTGCCTCGCCTTGGTTCTAGACCTCAAGGCACTAGGCCACCATTCGTAGACAGATTTGTTGATTACTTGATTATTTCTGATTAGATTAGTCGATTAGTTGAAGTTGATTGTTGATTTGTTCAGTTAGTTTATGAAATAGTTGATTAGTTGATTAATTTGCTATTAACAGTACCATACTGTCAGCCCGAAACAGTTTTGTCAGCCCGAAACAGTTTGACACTTCTAAATGTTACCCCCATCGTGTGAATAACAATGGGCCCACGTTATAGGCACAAGGAAGAAAACCGAACCGCGCGCTTCTCGCGACAGGCAGCAGCACGCCGTGCCGCCCGGTACACTTGCATCGTTATCGGTAAATGACGCATCATGAACACAACGCAACATAACACAACACAACACGACACGACACGACACAACACAACACAACACAACACAACACAACACAACACAAGACAAGACAAGACAAGACAAGACAAGACAAGACAAGACAAGACAAGACAAGACAAGACAAGACAAGACAAGACAAGACAAGACAAGACAAGACAAGACAAGGCAAGACAACACAACACAAGACAAGACAAGACAAGACAAGACAACACAACACAACACAACACAACACAACACAACACAACACAACACAACACAACACAACACAATGCGATACAACATAAGAAGCGTTTCGTCCTACGCGGAAGAGGTGAACGTTAACCAGTTCCAGCATATTTCTGGGCACAAAGTGTTGGAATTATTATTTATTCGTTGAAGGGCGACACTCATGACTTTTCACGGGTCAAGAACCAGCCCGCGGGTCGGGTCAACAGGCGTTCAAAATGAAACGTCGCGGATCTAAACGGGTCGGGTCAGGAGGTGTTCGAAATCTGACGGGTCGGGTTGGGTCGAACCAGGAGGTTTTCCAATATCACGGGTAGGGTGGGGTGACCTTGACCCGACCCGACCCATGATGTTTGATAACCTCCTGACCAGCGAGAAGCCATAGATAACGCAGCTTGCAAAGATGAGTATTGACCCGAAATTCGTCGAACTCACGGCTGACGTCCTTGAAATATTTTTATAAAATATCAATTTCCGCAACAACAGTGAATGGTCAACCGTCCAAGCAGGCAGGAGGAAAAACGCCGTCGTTGGAACAATAGCCCTTTTACAGCTGCCTACCTGGTACGGTTTTTGGTGGGGGCCAAACTACCTGGAACTCCAATCGGAATAACTGTTGCAGCAGTATCTATATATATATATAGTCTGAACTCCAACCTTTTCGTCTTTTCGCCGTCGTTTTTGTCGTCTGCGCCCTCTCGAGCGCTCCCCTCGGTTTTCGCGCGTCACTGCCCCTGGCAATTCCACCATTATCATCGCTGTCGCTGTCACTGCTGTCGTCAGCATCAACCCTCAGGCTCTCGTGCAGCTCTTGCGCTAGACGGGGAAGCCCGGCCTGCGATATTATTGTTGCAGGGCAATTATGAGGCATCCCTCTGTAGTGCGGTCGTAACGGTAGGGGTTGCGCTTTCCGGGATGGACGTTTTTTTCTGGCCTCTATAGTGCGGTTGAGCGCCTCAACCGTGGAAGTAATGGTGATCATGATATTATTACGAGTAAATTTGTTATTTGTTGTAGGACTAGCGCACAGAAGTGCTGGTCGGGTTGCACGAACGAACTCCTTCGAAGCCACCATGGTTCTTCGGGTGATGATGGATGATGGATGATGATGATGTTGATATTCAGCTAGCTCCTCATGTTAGGAGCTCAGAAAATTCTTAGAATCTGCCGCACACCCAGTGTGGGATGACTCAAATGGCCTTCACTGCGCTTTTCCCGAAAATGTGAACAATTTTTTACGGTACTTCCCCTCTCCCCCTCCTCCCCCCTTGCTTCCTCCGTTCTATCCTTCCACCGAGTCCGATTGACACAGAGCCTACCTTCAAAGGGAGGGAATAACGTGCCCACGCCGACAGCAGCCAGCTCCTCGTAGCCCGAACGCTAAACACGGGCGGAATCTGTTGCTCCTGCCGCAAGCCGCTGACATCCCACAACAACACTGGGCTAGACAGAAGCGCTGCCTTCGTAGCCTCGCGGTCGGAAACGGATTTGTTCTGTGTCCTCGTTCGTAGCGAAAGATGGCGGGGAGTGGGGGACGGGGCGGGACGGGACAGGGAGAGGGGCACACATTTGTTGCTTGCCTTAGTCATATGACCATTTGGTCACATATCGCTTTCGAGACAAAGCATCGTTCTTACTTCTATCATTACATTTGGGCGCTCAGTACGTTTCTTTAATATACTACATACAAACACGCTTATCTTATCTCCTTCCTTTTTGGCCGTCTGTGGACACCATCTGTCTCCTAGTTTAGAGATCATTTTCCCGCTACTATCTAACGTGCCAAACTTCTTCATGACACATGCGTCTATTTTCTATATGTCTTCTAGCACGTTCCTCTATTCTAACACATCCACCCCTTACGGGGTTTCTACTCTCGTCTCTGCGTTGCCACAAAACAAAGGCACGTCTGTGCGCCTTCTTCCTCGTCCACCCGACTACACCAGGCACCTTTTTCTTCTTTCTGGCAGGTCCCCTACACGAAAACCAAATTTCGGCGCTTTTGCGCAGTCCATTGGGCCTTACAAAAGGAAGGAACGGGGGGGGGGGTGATAATGAACCAGACACAAGGAAACACTACTTCTGTATGTGAGCGATGCAGTGACACTAAACATGACAAGGGCTCCGATTGGGGTGGCAATTTTTGGCCAAAATATTTTGTTCGTAGCCTCGCGGTGGGATAGGGCACTTTTCTGTGTACTTGCGTAGTAGCGAAGGGCGACAGGGAGTGGGGGGCTGGATGGTTTGATAAAAAGAAGCATGGTGTCAACGATGGAGAAGTAAATACCACATATTTCCGTTTGAAGAGGATGGTTTGATAGCTACCATAGGGCTGTGAGCTGGCTAACTGTAATTTACTCACTCGTTTATCAGTTTGCTAGGTATGAAAGTTGGGTATTTGCGGTGATCCGTGGAGCGCTGCGTTTTTGTACCCGACTGGCGTGTTTGTGACTCGACGTACGTGGTGTTTAAAAGTAAATACAGAGTCGGTCAATTGGTCAGCTTATTTCGCCATCCAACTACTGCAATTTTATTTTTTGCTCAGCCCTTCTATCGCCTTCGCGCTTTTCTTCCTTCTTCTCTCTCCCGATTCGTAACTTAGATCCGGGGTCACTAAGCAGGCTCTTCTCCCCCCTCCCCACAACGGTACGTGCCTTCGTTTTTTTATCGCGGGGAGATTCCAGCTATTTCTTCCCTCGTCGACTCGCATCTATATCTAGCTGTTAATAGCGGTCAACAAACAGTTGGAAGTGTCAACGCGTATGCTAAGCTGCGCCACGGACGAAGGGGTATGTAGCGCTTTTCGTTTTGTGTGCAGGAGCACCTCTGGCTGACAGAAATCCTCAGCCTAGGCACTCCCCGATAGATTTTGCAACCCCATTCACTTTGTGTGTTAGCCGGCTGGTGCCTGTAAAGTTTATGTTCGCAAACATTTACGTGGGGACGACTGAAACGCCCCTTCAGTTGTGAAGTATCGTGTTCTCATTCCAAGATCTACTTCGAAGTCTAGTTTCGATTCCCATTTGATGATCTAGCTCTTTCGCGGAAGGTAAAATCCCCGAATTTCACGATCTCCACGATCTGGGTAATGTTTTTCCAGGTGCGACACGTGTGACACGGCTCTTGCGCATGTATTTTCCGGGTGGGTTTGTTATACGTATGAGACTGCTCTCGTGCAACACCTAAACCATGAAAGCCATGTTTGAATATAGTATCTAGATGATCTAGAGGTCGGTCTTTAAAAAACTTCCGCTCTAACTCCGACCCTAACCCTAACCTTGAGCCTGACTCTACCCCTGTCTCGAACCCTCTTTCGAACGCTAACCTTATGGCAGTATTTTGAGCCTAGTTCGTTCGCACCTGTCCTACCCGTAAGCCACACCCTACACCATAGCATTATTTCAGCCAGAGCTGCTCGCACCTCTTGCATGCGAGACAGCCCCAAAGCCACAAGGTAGGCATCGCCGTGAACCAGCTCCGACACTCCACTAGGAACGGTACATCTGCTTAGCTTGTAGAACCGCGCCATCACGGCTCGGAACCCGTCGGAGGACACCAGGGGAGAAAACGCCTCAGCATCTTGTTGAGCGGTGGAGGCAGCGGCGGCAGCAGCGGAAGGGAAGCCGGGGGCGATACCTAGCGCGCGGTCTACCAATTGCCGCCGATGTCGTCGTACCACCTGAGGAGAGGGATGGGAGGGGAAGGGAGGGGAGAGGACGCTGTGTTCATTTGCAAGAAACGGTATGCGCTACGTCTTTCGCTACTCCAGACAAGAAAAACAATGGGGCGTTGGCGGGTGTCGAGTGGCGTGGCTCAAACCAGACTAAAGGCAATCGATTCGTGATCTCTTGAGTCCACGGTTGCGATCCACGCAAGCAAACAACAGGCCCCTTGCGTTCGGGTTTAACGTATTCACCAACTGATTACCACAATGTTGTTTACATATAGAAAATAGTAAATATCGACGGACGCGCTTTACAGCACTCACGCGAGACGCAACCGCATACTTCAGTATTCACGTAGCCATCGCGCACATGAATCATACAGAAGGATAAACACAGCGCAAACACAAGCCCCGCCCCTCTACTACCCACCAGCCAGTGCTTCATGAAGAGCCACAGCACATCGTCCACGTCCACCCTCTGCTCTCTCCCGCCGGTCACAGCGGGGTGGCCCATCAGCTTCCCAAGCGACATCTCCACTTCCGATACCCTTGGCCTGTATGGCATGGCACCCCCCCCGCCACCCCCCGGGCCCGACTCTGCTGGAGGTGACTGTGAGCACTTGTCGAACAGCTCTTTCGCCACAGTTTGTGCAACGTCGGCGCTTTCGTGCCAGTACTGGCGGCTCGTCCTGGGATCCTGCAGCGTCACGGGAAAAAGCTCTGAGATGGGCTTAGATTCGTCGCGAAGAATCGCGGCCATACTGCTGCTGCCTTTCAAGGATCCGCTTCCGCCAGTGTCACCAAGCCCGCTGGTGTTTCCGGAGTTTCCAAGGCTAGACAAGTAGCTGAGACGATGTGGGGCGCGGGGGGGGTGGGCGATGAAGCACTGGGATAAACAGAGATAATATGACAGTTTTTTACCTTCACGGCTATGTACTAAAGCTAACGTTTGGGAACGACAAAGAAAACCCTTGCTGCGCAAACTGCCACAAAATACATAAGCACAAGACCTTCCTTCTTTCTTTTGCCGGCGATACTAAGGCATTTTCTTTTGGGAAGACGAACAACAGTAGGGACGTCAATTCGTACTTCTGTAGGAGCGGAAAACGTCGAGCCTTGGATCATAGGTGTTTGACGATCTAGGCACGTTAGCCGTGCCAGTAGTGGATGTCATCGCTCTCCTTCACCCCTTTAAATTTCCTCTCGCGTTTTTTCCGACAAGCTACTTGGTACTACAGTAGTACTTTGCCATTTTTGCAATTTTGAAAGGGGTCAAGGGCTGCGAGGTGTACGGGAGAAGCCTGCCAGATTTCCCGCCAGCGTCTACTCGCGCACCGGGTTTCAGGCACAGACTACTGCTGAATGTGCCATTTTTTTCTACTACGAAGCGCCTCTCTTTCGCAATTTTCAAAGTACATATCGGGTCGGCGATGGGATGCTGATGGAATGCTGATGCCGCACCCGCGGCAGCAGCACCGCAACAAGCCCGTCCGCGAATGTCATAGCGCGCGGGAACGCAAAGCCTGCCTACCGCGTGCAAAACCATCGCACAAAGCTAACGCACAAAACTTAGCTACCACGCAAAACATATAATCACTCACGCTTTCAATTCATCGTCATCCGCCCCGCCTTCCCCCTCCTCTCCGTTATCCCGTCCACCCGCGGCATTACCCCCCACGGTCACCGCGGGTTCCGCCTCCCCTCTAATCCGATGGAACGTCGCCACCGCGCGCAGATAAAACGCCAGCGCTTCCTCATCTTGCAGCTCCACGTCGCCCTCAAAAGAAGGGCCGGAGTCCTCGTGGGGGAGACATCCACAAAATGCCGCAAACAGCCGTAGTCTCGACAGTGCCGGCGCCAGAGAGCGCACGTTGAAAAACAAGTCCTGCGCTGCTCTTTCTGCGAGTTCGGGCGTTCCCCACTGCCTCACGAGGTGGTCGAAAGTTACCCAGCAAAGCGGCCGACGTGACGGACCTGACACGGCCCCTCGGAGGGGGAGGCCGTTACGCCCCGCCTGCGAGTCGTTCCTGGGAGAGAGAGAGAGAGAGTTCGTGTGGGACAAGGAGGGCGGTGGATGATGTCGGGGGGGGTGGGGTGTACTCGATAGTCATGCATGCATGTGGCCGTACGTAGTGGTATGAGCATATGTTATAGTAGGTATTAGTATGTATTAGTATGTATTAGTAGGTATCAGTAGGTATTAGTAGGTATAAGTAGTGGTGTAACCATAGTGGTATGACCCTCGCATCCCTACAATGTGGCGGCGGAGCATGTCGGGCTTTCACCAACCAGGCAGGCATTGCTTGCACCTAGCGCGAAGAGCTGTGGCGTGTTCGGCGAGTCGCATGAAGGGTGAGCTGCATCCTGCTAAAAACAGTCTGCGAGGCGGACTTGCATATCGATGACAGCTTCAATGAGTTACTTACATTTCCGGTATGGCCACTTCCAGAGACAACCATGGGTGTACTGTGTAACTGCCTCGTGGGTTCCTTACCTTAAACGCTACATGATGCGATCGTTTCCCTTGTGCGGAGGAACTCTTTTCCACCACGCACAAATTATTTAACTCGACCGCCAGCTGTGATCGATCGCCAAAAGCAAAAACCGTACCCTGGTGGTAAAACTCATGTAGTGAGCGGCATATTTTACAGTGTCCTTGTCGGGGAGGGTGGGGTGGGGGGGGAGCGCGCTGCCGACGACGCCATCTGCTAAGGCATTTTTCCGTTGGGCGGTGTTTTTGGCCGAATATTGACCAACTACCCACCTACCCACCCAAATTGAGCCATATATCAACTACGAACTCCACGCTGTGCTGCTTGGTCTTGCGTCGGGCGCAGGAGCGCGAGCGCGCGAGTTAACCAAGCCGCCCCCTCACCTAAGCTTGGCCGTGTATACTTCCGCGATCTGCTGCTGCGACCAAAACGGCGGGTGGTGCACTGCTCTCGCCGCGATGCCACCCACGCCTCTGAGATAGCCGGGGCGCATGAGCCTGAGCATACCCAGAGGCACCTCACAAGACCGTACCAGTCTCTTCCTCCACGTCCGTTGCACCCTCGTCGACGCAAGCCGCTTGCGGATTCTCTCGTACGTCTGGAAACGCGGGTCCACATGAAGATCGAAGAAAAGTGTCTCGATTGCACGAAACTCAGCTTCCGTTTTTTGTACAACAGTAGTTCCTTTCCCGTAAGGCAGCTCGTACCCCGGTCCCGACTCGTGCCTCACGTTTCGGATGTGGTATAGAATTGCCAGCAGCCTCCGGTACGCTGCGAGGGGCCTCGTGCCATCCATGGACGTTGCTTGGGGCGTGGGCGACTGTTCTGACCCGTCGCCCTCGCCAGCAGTGCTGTCGCCCGCTTCGGCCGGGTCCTCCGGCGTTTCGGCTGGGAGGAGTGACTCGGGCGGGTCTCGGTTCGCCGTAGAAGCCTACGATTACACGTTTTCGTAGCAATAAAACAGCATTTGGTGCGTTGCAGAGTCGGCATTTTGGAGAGGGCGGGGTGTTTCTTCTTTAATTCCGCAAGCTACGTGCTCTCGTTTGTCCTGGGGTCGGGAGCTTTTTTGGAGGGAGGGATTTTATCTGTTTGAAGCTTTTGCCTATATAGGCGTTTGTGTTCCGACGAGACTTTGAGTGAAATCGCAATCATTAACGCTGCGGCGAGAAAGGTGTAGAACACGCGAGGCAGACGTATCACGCAGCTTGAAAAATGTTGTTATATACCACTCGATCGGAGGAGCTTACGGCTGACATAACTGAAAATGATTCTGCTAAAAAAATATTGTTGTTTTGTTCGTTGCGGGGTCGGCATACTAGAGAGGACGTGATATCTCTTCTTTAAGCCTTGTCTATATAGACACTTATTTCCCGGCCAACTTTAGTACGAAACTTGACTAAATTTAGGGTAGGGGAGCATAACCCATGGCAGGAGTGATCGGAGAGGGTGCCATTGCCGGCATTTGGTACTCGCACAAGTTTCAGTACTGGTTACATGGCACTATTCGTACTCGCTAGAACCAACATGCAGCTCTAGGGAAGATCGACTACGTGATATGCTTGCTTTGGCAGCGAGCAAGCCCGTACAGTAGCTCAAGAAGCGCCAAAAATAAAAATCCACGCCATGGAGAGCAACGCACCGCGCAAAAGGAGGTGATGGAGGGCTAGATCGTGCATACAATCGAAATCACACCGATTTCGCTCTCACGAAACATTTCCGCGCCGGTCATGGACGAGTGCCAAACGATCACGAGATTCCGCCAACGGCAACAAAAACAGATAAAACGGGGTACGAAAAATAGATAAACGTTGAACAGATACAAACATAACCATGTGTATGCAAAACTGCATGCTGGGTTCCGTTCCGAACCAAGGATTATTTCCGAAAGGCTCTCACATCGAAAATCTCTCTCTCCACGGCCCGCTGGCACTTCACCAGCTGCTTCACTGCGCTCTCGGGCATGCGGTCTTTCACCGCCTCCACCGCCGGCTTCATGAGGGAGTAGTGGCGATGCACAAGCGCGCCCAAGTTGCTCCTCGTTTCCACGTCCATCCCCTCCCCGAGGTCCGCGCGGCTTGGCATGTGCACGGGCAGCTGCAGGGCGTTGCTGAAGAACTGCCAACGGTCGGCCAGCTTCAAAAACACCTGGTAATAGGCATATAATTAATTACGTCCTGGTGTATATCATCGCTAGAAAATTGGCTATTTTTAAGATGTCTTTGCCGAGGATTTAGCGTGGACCATCACACCTAACGCCTAGTGTCCATTATGCCAGCAATCATATCTTTCAAAATTGCGCGCTTTTTAAGAGCACAAAAAAGGAGCATAAGTGAGAGTCACATCGAGAAAGGGGCTTAACAGCGGGAAAACATTATTAAAGATACACCATAAACTTGAGCTATGCAGTCAGCCGTGTATCTCTAATGAAAGCACCCTCTGGGCGCCATCTGCCTGTTAATCCTGGACCTCGGATGTTCCCAAGGGTCGCAGTCGTCCCTTTAGTCAGCACCGCCTCAAACAGGGGGAATCACGGCGTTTCTTGGTCCGTGGGGATGCGTACCATGACCTTCAGGTGTGCAGTTTCGGAAACTCCAACGAGAAAGAAAAAAGAGACACAAGAACGCCGGGGGATTTGAACCCAGATTGTGCTTTCAATAGAGACACACCGTAACCACTGAGCTCTGCAGTTAGCGCTGACTGCATAGTTCAGTGGCTACGGCATATATCTCTAACAAACATAGTAGTTTTCTTTTTCATATCCTCCGGCGGATGGGGAAAAATAAACTCACCCCACTCCCAGGTATTTTTATACACGTCGCGTGTCAATTTAAGTCGACTGTATTTGCAATCCAGCGCCACCATGAAGTAGTTTTTTTTTTGTGGACCCCCTTTCCAGCAAAAAAGCACCAAAAACTAGAAAAAACATAGCAGAATGCATATAAGCCCACCTGGTAGTCCACTTCGCCGTTAGTCTCCTCATGCGCGTCACGGAACACCGCGACGGCGTCCGATGTTGTCACTTCCGGCCACAGGGTTCGCGCGATCGCCATAAACTGGGGCAGGTCAACAGTAGCCTTGCTCTCGTTGAGGAGGCTGTCGTACACCGTCTCAGCGGCCGCGAGAGCACTTTGGTCCACCCTCCCGTCACCGTAGATAGGGGTGCTGTCCGTCAGAACGCCTGTCGCGGCGGTCTCGAACATGAGCCTTACCGCGGCGCGGCGGTTGACCTGCTCTTCCTTGAACGAATGCAACATGATGCGCAAGAATAAGAACAGGTCGACGCAGGTGGACGAAGGGTCTTGCCCTGGTAACCTCCCTTCGCAAGACACGGCGATGGCCCTTGTCGCGTCTAGGACCTTTCTCTTTTGGTCCTCCAACGCTTTGACAAGGACGTGGTCCACCGTTTCTATCGCGTCGCTGGAGAGCAACCATACGACGTCCCTACCGCTGGCCAGCGGTTCCGCCTGCTCGCTTCCTTCACCTCCCTTCCCGGCAACGCCTCCTCCTCCCCCTCCTCCTCCTCCTCCTTTCGGCTTATTATCAAACCCGCCTCCCGACACATGACCTCTATCGCGGGAGTTTTCTCGATCCGTGTCGGTCTTCGACTCCTCTAATATCTTACTTTTTAGAGTGTATAGGTCAGTGCACATGGCGCTGACCCCCCACTGTTCCCTAAGCAAGGACCCCACGGTACCCTCGACGATGGCGAGGCAGTACACGAGGAAGGTAAGGTAATCCTCTCCGTTGCTCTCGTTGAGAGCGTGCCAGAACAGGGTCGCCTCCGCGCTTTCATTCGCCAGCGCTTTCACGCCGTAGTACAGCCCCCACCTGTCGTCGTCCGCTTGGGCGACGAGCTTGGACTTGCCTCCGGCGTTGGTGGCGGCCAGGAGGGCCCTGGGAGGCTCGAACCACGCGTATACGAACTCGGGAAAGCGGACACGGAGATCTTGCTTGTATCGGAGCACGCTATCATCCCATATCTTGGCCCGTAAGATGGCACGCATTACCGTCCGTACCCAAGCCACGGTTCGCGCGGGCCTGTACCCCTTGAGGTTGGGCAGCATCAGGCGGTACCCGTGGCACTGCAGTCGGGTTTGGCCCTTCAATTGTCGCTCCTTTTCAAGAGCGTCGGCTATGTTGCTCAGGTCGTCGAGAGCCTTTCGGCATTTGATGCACAGGACGGACGAGCCTATCTCTTCCTCGTCTTCTTCTTCGTCCTCACTGACCCCCGCTCCCCACTCCCCCCCTTTTCTTCCTCCGTCCAAGTTACCAGAAGCTTGGCTCGGATCGTCACCGACCGCTGCGAGTGTTTCCTTCCCCCCACCCCTCGCCTTCTTGTGCTTTGGCTTGCGCTTAGCCCTGTTTTTTGAACCTTTCTCCGCTCGCGGCTGCTCCTCGTCGCGGTCTTTACCCTCCTCATCGTCGTCATCGTCTCCATAGCCCACCCTATCGTTGCCGGCCTTCATTGCTTCAATCTCTGTTAGTCGCTTAGCCTCGTTCTCCATGAGCTCCTTCACAAGAGACTGCCGCCGCTCCATCTCCTCAGTCACCTTTGCGGCCTGCATCTTCGTGTTCTGCAGCTCTTGCTTAACCTGCTGCATCTCCGCCTCCGCCGCGAGGTGCTTCTCTTTCAGCCTCCTCAGGTCGTTCATCTCCTGCTTCCGCGACGCCAGTTCGTGTTCCAAAGCCCTACATCGGTCCTTAAGTTCCACTTCGGTCATAGCCTTGCCATCAGCCTGCATCGTCTTGAAGATGCCGTTAAGGGTGCGAAGGGTGTCTCCCATCCTATCCACCTGCGCCTTTGCCTCCCTCTTGGCGCGCGCCTGCTCCTGCTCTTCTGACCCGCGACTGTCGTGGATGGCCTTAATTCTTGCCTCGTAGTCGGCGCATGTGGCCGCAAGCTTCCTGGTCCAGTCCTCCTCAGCCGTTTTTCTCTCCCTCCTCCCTTCTAACACGCTCGCAACACACTTGTCCAGCGTCCACAAGCAGTCACTGTAGAGTCCGTGGAGACGGTTAAAGGCCGAAGCGTTTCGTCGGCGCATCTCCTGGAGCAGCTGTCCGTGAGGTAGGCACATCACGGACACCTGCTCGCAGAGCTCCCCGCACGTGAGGTCCAACCACTTCTGTTCGAAGAGACACCTTCCTAGGGTGCGCTGAGCGGCGGCCCACCCGTCTGGACCTATGCCTATCGCAGATCGTACCCACTCTCCCGTCAGGCCAAGAGGCGTATGCTTTCCCGCGTCCGGATATTCGTCCCCAGTTTCTCTAACTTTATCTTCGTCTTCTTGCTCCGCAGTAGACTTACACTCTTTTATATCTCGCCACTGACCTTTCTTTGCCCCTAGCCCGTTCCTTGAGCCTGCCCCTCCTGCCCTCTCCGTGCGCCCGCAATCCATAATTTGAACCGCCTCCACGACGGCCGCGCGCGCGCCGAAATTTCTACCAACCTCGTGATGCAGCGCGTGCATGTCGTTCTGCATGGGGCTCGTGAATGCCCCTTCCTGGCCTTCCCCTCCCCCCCCCGGGTCGTCAAGTACAGCCATTGCAGCCTGGAACTCCCGGACGAGGCCGAGCGCGTCCCCCCGAGACACGGGCGTCTCCCGCACACTCTTCGCCCGTGCTATAAACTGCCACGTGCCCTCCGTCCCCCTCACAGCCGAGTAGTTGCTCTTGAGACCGGTCGGGGCGGCGCCTTGGGTGGATGCCTTCCGCCTGCCCCCCGCTCCACCACCGCTAACCCGGGAACATCCAAGGCCAAAAGCTTCGCCCCCCGTGGTCGCCGGACCCTTGCGTTTCATGCCGGCCATGGTGGGTGGGCGGTCTGCCGCTGAAACAGAACGTCGGATTCCGGGAAGACCTGCTGGGGCTGAGGAGTCTTGTTGGCTAACCCCGAGGGAGTTGGTGGAGATAGGGCTCGAATTCGGAGACGGGGTTTGCTCTGGCCGTTTCCCTCGATCTTGGTCCCATGCGAAGAGCTCGGGCGGTGGCCGGTGTTCTTCTGGGTCTAGACCTGAAAATGACAGCATCTTACGTAAACGGTATGTAGTCGCGTCGTCTTAAGATGTGTACAAGTACTTTGCATGTGCATGTACGAGGTAGTTGGTGAAATGCACCGTAGGCACGTAATAACAGCAAGAAATTGCGCTGGTGTGGTTCTGCCTTGGGGATTATGTTTAGTCGGCAACGCTTTACACAGCTGGATCCAGTATGATTATAGCGCAACTATTGGGGATGGCTCCAACGTAATGTCATGGACGAACGGGCTTGCGCCGATTATGCGGTTGCACCGTACTGACATTGCCCGCGACCTGTCCATGTTGTTTGTTCTCACACAAACTCATCATCAAACTCTAGTCCGTGGTCACAAGACAGGCTCCAATCAATACTCCTACGTACACAGACAGTAGTGACGTGCGGTGCGTATCAGCCACTGGTGCGGAGAGGGGGTGGTGTTGTTTATTACACGGATCCCTTGACCAAATCATCAGCTTCAATTCATAAGTGAAGGTGCAGCGAGCAGTACAGCATTTGGAGCATAGCCTCGTTCCGCCGCATTGACCGAAAGGGAAATCATGGTTAAAACCGCTGTACCCACGGTTGAGGACGAACTAATTGGAATTAGACTAGGCTGATTTTTGTAGGGGTAACCACGCCTCCACGCCTAGACCTACACGGCATCTAACCCATACCGCATCAATAAAGGGGCTATCTACTTAAATACCCTTTACCTTTGAAACTGTCGGGAACGCCGAGCCCGCCAGGGAAGAAGCCGTTGTCGCCGTCTTCATGCGACGGCAAGTCGGCCTGATTAATGTCATGCAAAGCGCCAATTTTAAAGTTCCCAAGGCCAACCGTAGCGAGCCCCCCGGGGGTTGAATGAGATCCTCGCATCCCCCTCCCCGTGTTTGACAACGCTGTCATCGGACCTGCGTCATCATTGCGTCGTGGAATGCCGCCGCCGCTGGTGCTGGTGCTGCCATCGAATGGTGAGTTGGTGGCCCATGGTCGCAGCTGGCCGGTGCTCGCCGTCGCCGCCCTACTGCTGCCAGGCAAGGGGGACGGGGCACTCGAATGGGCGTGCCGGGTCTTTGGCTGTCGCCATGATGGCACTGCATCGTCCCAGTCTGGGTTCATGCACCGCGGTGGTTAGAGTGCTGCCCGTACGTACGTCGAAAGAAGGCTGATTGCGAGGCAATCATTGATTGACCAACGGTGTTTGAGTGGCTGAGTCGATTAGGTAACATGAAGAGGAACGCGGGATCAAATATACTACATGGAAGACTGAGGGTTGACCCTTTGGCTGACGCATTTCCGCAGATTAAGGTTACAAGTAGTACAACACGGCTAAAAAGGCCTTGACGCGTCAAATAGACCCGTCTTAGGTCGGGACTAACAGTTTACAGCTTTTTTACAGTTACAACCCCATAACGCGGCGTAACTCGAAAGGAAAGCCCCTTTTGCTCTTCTTTTGTTCTTAGATTGCTCTGGTCTAAGCAACCTGTGAGTTGAGACGGGGCGCTCTTTGGTTGAGAGTGGGATAGTACGCCTGATACCCAGAAGGGTAGAGTTTGTGTAGGTGAAGTACCCTCCGTCGTACACTGCTGTGCCGTGTGGCGTGTGACACTGCTGCAAGACACTTGACAACGCGGTTGGATTAAATTTTCCCCCAAAAGCCTTCCAACCTCTGTATAACGCTGCTCATGTTTCATGCGTTCGATCGATCACAAAGCATCTACCTTGCACAGCGGGTTGTACTCGAGTACCATGATGCAATTAGCTCTCGGTGCTATCGTCTTCTCTCCCTTTTTCACGCAAGCGCTACTCCCGCATGTGGCACCCCCTCGCTCCATGGCTCGCCATACAGCAGTAGGGCTGACGATGGACTGTCAGCACGACCTTGAGGTATGTAGACAGCAGGCAGATGGTAGTACCGCCCGGTAGATAACCTACAGAGAGGACAAACACCTTTTTAGACCCATGGAGCTTATTGCTCGGTGTAAGTACGATACGCACGTTGTAGCTGCACTAGCTACAAGTCTAGAGCAACTGCTTTACTCTTCGTTAGCTCTGGTAGGGAACCCTGCAACCATGACGAGCATGATAAGTTACCATACCCTGATTCACCGTACGTAGTCGTACATGCGCACCCTTTTTTCGATGGCACTGACGACTGACACGGTGCAAGGTACAGATCAGCGCTAACATTACAGCTGTACCAGGTACTCGGTATACTCCTGTACTCAGTATTCTCCTGTACCAGATACCAGATAGTGGTGCGCGAGAACCTGGTAGCATTTTGTTTGCGTACGCTATTCGAACGAAACAGATATCACTTCATGACCTAGATCTTGCAGATGCATATCCCTCGCTTCTGGTTTACGTTATGTGCGTAATCTGCACGATCTACAAGGCTGCGCTCGCGGGCGGCTACTACGCTCCTCGCGGCCCCCGCTCAAGGAAGCAGATAGAACAAAGTGTAAAATAGACGGAAGACACAGCAGGCCTAACAGCGTGGCCGCGCGGATCTTGGAGGCTGGTTTTTCCGCTCTCGCAATAGCCGACGGCTATGTGTTGGTCCGCAGACCGTTTCTGGCTTGTTCTGGACAGGGTTGAAGTCAGGGTGAGGGTTATCAGGGTGAGGGTTATAGGGTAAGGGTTAGCGGTTTTGGGGTTAGGGATCGGGTTGGGTTTACGCCCGTACCTTGATCCCGCCAGGAAGTGCTTCCTACTGTAGCTCGCAACCGCGAACAGCCTAGCGCCCCAAAGATCCGCGCCACCAGATCGATAGGCGAGCCCGGAGGACGCTCGGCTCATGGTTTGCGCCCCCTTGCACGAGTTGTAAAGAAAGCTGTCCGTTTTTCCGACAGCGGGGAGGGAGCGTGCAACCGCTAAGCGACGCGTCTATGGGAATATCTCGACGATACCGGTATCTTCCAAAAGCTGCTACTCCGTCGTGGTGTGTGCCCCCCTTACTTTCGACCAAATCGCCTCTGTTTTTTTTCGTCCCAGGAGGTGTTTTATCTTAAAAAATCTTTTCAAGTACGCCAGCTGTGAGCTCGATAAATTTAGGATCGATACTCATCCTTGCAAGCTGCGTGATATACCGACCGCTCGTTTTTACGGATGTAGTATTTACAGGTATCGAATATGCGGTAAATAACTCGTCGGCGACTTACTAGTAATGTAGCTGCTAATGGTTACTATCTGTTACTATTTAATACTATTGTAGTTACTGTTATAGTATAGTCAGAGAAGTCGCAGCCCTACCCTTGCGCTACGAGGGTCGATGTTCATCTTTGCAACCTGCGTGATACACCGGTCGCCCGTTTTGGCAGGTGTAGTATCCTTCCAATAGAAGTATATGACTCGTGTTATGCGGTAAATAATTCGTTCGCGAACATACTATTATTGTAGTCGCTGTTGGTTACTACTGTACTAGTTACTACTATTAACAGCAACTCGTAGTGTAGTCAGGTAACTGAAACCCCTACCCTTGCGCCTTGCGACTCACATATACCTCCCCGGTTGGCAGTGCGTAACGCGAGAAGAGACCCGCGGGGAGGTGGTTCGTCGTGTTGCGGCGGCGTGTGCGGTGGGCGGGTCGGCGTGGACTTCTGCCGCCCTGGGGGCCTTGGCCAAGTCGCCCGTCATGAAGCTTCCGGATGGTGAGAGGGCAACTTTTGATATTTATAGTAGCAACAAACTAGCGAGGGATACTGTTATGTTCTTTGTTTTGCTTTATTTTTCATGAGGTGTCCTTCCACTCCAGAGTTATTGGCGCCTCTCCTGCGACCATCGAAAATGTTGATAGTAGGCGTTGAGGCAACGCGAGTACACCAACAACAGCAACCGAGCAAGAATCTCAATCGAGAACAGAGTTCGATATTATATTATTTTTTGAATTCAAGTTCGATACGATATCGTACCGCCGATACACGTCATGAACGTTAACGAGAATCGACTTCGATACGACATTGTACCGATACAAATGATGGCTATCGAACGATAGCCAAGTTTGACGCGATGCCGATACACATAATGGGTGTTCGATACGATGTTTTCCGATAAACACGATACTTATACCGATAATTGTGATGAATATCGAACGACAATCGAGTTCGAAACGTTACCATATTGATAAAGGGATGGATGTCGAGCATAATTGACTTCGATACGAAACATTGCCCGATACCTGTGATGGGTATCGAACGAGTATCGATTTCGATGCGGTGCCGATACGCGGAGAGCCAAATGATATACTCGTACCTATAATATTTCGATCTTCGCTACGTCGATTTTTTTTCGTTCAGTGCAGCAGCAGCGTACGAACAAATTGCGGGGATGCCAGGAGATGAAAGGATTTATTGCGTTCGATACGTTTTCGAGTAGCTAGCTGGCCGAGTCAAGTACCCTGCTCTCTCGACCCGCCCCCACATCCCACGCTTGAGACGTGGTGACACTACTGTGACTCTATTTATAGTGGTGACACTGCCGTGACTCTGCGTTCCAGAAGTATTTACAGCTGGGTCCGGCTTCGGGGAAATGGTTGGTAGGCCACACTACGGTTACAGCTGTGCTTTTGTGCATATCGACCACAAAAAACGGCGACAGCAGTCACCAGCCAACGACCAGCCCAGAATAGAAGCGTCCCCGCCAAAAGCAAACGCCTCCTGCTACCGTAGAATGACTTGAGTATAGTGTACTATATTCTAAATTAAATTGCCCACCGCTGGAGATTCCGGCTACTCAATATTATGTCTGATGCTGTCTACTACTCGTACAATTATATTAAAGTTAACATCGAAAGGTGAAATCGGCAAGAATTTGTTGCTTTATAGGGCTTTTTATGTAGATTGAGACCGCCTCGGAATCTCTGCGTATTGTGTACAATTAAAGCCGACACCACGGTATATATTTCACCTGCCTCCAGGGCTCCTAGCTGTACCAACCACGCGCGATACGGTCAAGTTGCTGGGTAGGGCTAGACTTTTTAACGTAGCCTATTGCCGGCCAAAAATGACACAAAAATTGGGTATTCTAAACACAATTTGTTTTGGTATGTTTTTGTTAATATTTTTTTCAGATAAAGAAACGTACAGCGTACGTACAGTAGTAGTACTCATACCGACATACTCGTACATAACACGAGACGATATTTTATGCTCGTAAAACCCAGTTTTTTTGTGGTGATGCCCTTGACATTTGTCTTCCGATTTGACGGGTCCGTCGTCGATTGTGAAAAATGGAAACAAACCAAGAAACCAAGAACAACCAAAGTATGTATATATATTTTGGCTGAAAAGGAAAAAGACAAAAACACAGATATAACAGTACCTCTTCATTTTATTTTCGGTTGGGGTTACGGTGATAGGGTTAGTAGTGTTGGAGGGCTAGGGGTTAGAGCCAAGCCTATTTCAACTATTTGGTCGAAGATTGGCCAAGGTCTATACAGCCCACACACATCCGTCCAACGCTAATTGGAATGGTTTTGGAGCCTTCAAGGAGGGGCCGAGCGAAAGCGAAAGCGTTTCCATGTCTGTTCACCCCCCCCCCCCTCCCCCTCAACCCTTGCCCTTACTCTCCCCCCCCCCCTCCCCCCCCGCCCCCGCCCCGCTAACCCCTCCCCCTATCCCCTGCTCCGTCTCGAAAGGGATGCGTGGTCAATGGTCAAATGACCAAGGCAAGCAACAAATGAGTACGCCCCCCCGCCCCCCATCCCGACCTCCACCCGGCCCCCCACCCCTCCCCTCACCCCTCCCTCGTCATTTCTCCTGGTTGCGCGTTGCGATGAGCCCTCTTTCTTCCCTGCCAATTGCAGACGACCCTGTGAAGCCCTTGCAACAAAGTGGAACCGGAGGAAGCAGCATTCCCCCGTTTACAGTCCTTCCCTCAGGGTGAGCTGTTATCCCCGTTGGGACTTGGACAGGGGGAAAAAAAACGTCAAAGAAATTATGTCGAAGAAAAAATGACGAGTATTAATTGAAGGACTGTGAGTTGGCTTAACATTTTAGTAGAAGACGCCGACTAGTTGTTGAGTTGGCTAAGTATTGCGGTGAGTTGCGTACGGCTCCCCGCTGCACGGCCTTTCGTCAGGGTAAGCTGCTATCTCTTTTGGAACATGACAGGAAAGGAAAACCAAGACATGACGAAAGAAATATTGACAATTAGAAGGGATGTGAGTCGCCAATTCGTTGTTAATTGGCCATTAACGAGTACTACAGGTAGTTGCTTGCGGTGCCCCCCCTTCAGTCCTTTCGTCAGGACGAGCTTTTATTCCTTTTTGGGGGCTTGGGACGGGGAAAAATATCGAAGAAAAAACCGCCGATGATTTACTCGTACAATCGTCGGGCTACATGAGTTGGATTACTATAGATTCGCCCACAACCATTGCGAACATTGCTACGATTGTGGCTTAACGCGTTTACAGCCGGAACCCGTTTTGAGACCAAAAAAATGCTTGGAATTGGTATAGGGATGGGTTTAAGAGGTGTAAAGGGGCTAAGGAACCGCGTCACTCAGGAAACAAATTTTCAAAAATGTGCAGCGTCTATCGTAGCACGCTTGCGTCCCCCCCGCCGATGGTGTTCTTTATAGTACTACGGCCATCCATGACCATGAACACCCCCCCCCCCCTGTTTTCCACGACCACTTGTAGGGTTCAGATCGCCGATATCGCCGTCGGGGACGGTGCTGTCGCGGAGTCCGGCAAAGGCGTGATCCTGAAGTGGGTGATGCGACGCTCAAATGGGTATTACGTGAGCTCTTCTACAGAGGGAGATGGCGAGCCCTTCATTTTCAGAGTAAGCTGATAAGCAGGGACGCATTCGTACTTTTTTTTTTCACTTGGTTTTTAGCATGACCCCCCCCCCCCGCCCTGCCTCGGTCTATAGCTTCTCCGAATAGAGGGATGTGGGTTTCGGAGTGTTTTTTTTTCTTTTTTTTTTGCAATCGGATACCCCTTGGTGGCCCCTCTGCCATGACCACACTGCCGCATACCGTATAGCACGCAAGATATCACGCACGTCCCTGGCCATGCCAACGGTAACGGGAGGGGTGCCCTCTTTTTTGCTGCTGCTTATTCGTTTTGAGCCAACACTCGCCCGAGCGACTCTTTCGCCCGATGAAAAAAAATAAATTATACCTTGGTATATGCTTTGGTGTATGATAGGCGATTCGTTTGGCGCGGCGTAGCTAACCGTTTCCTTGGCGGTTTCATATGTCAAACAAGAAAAAAAAATGGCGCGAAAGCTGGAGACCGCAATGGAATAAGTGGGTCACTTCGCGGGAGTAATCCTGATCCACCGCTAAGGAGGAGGCCCAGAAAAAAACAAAAATCGACCGTAGCCACGGTCCCCTTGGGACGAGTTTGCATGCTTATTTTATCGACGACCGGGAAAGCGTATGCGCCCGAGCGAAGCGGTCTGTGGAACGATCCCGAGACCGGTGCTACGATACAGAGGTATCGTAGCATTTGTTTTGCTAAACTATTTTTGTGAATGACGGGGCTCCTTAAAACCCATTCTGACCATTTTTTTTTTTTGCAAAAATGTGTGTTGCTGTTTCGGGTGACGATGATGGTGATGGTATTGAGCCCGTCATGTTAGAAACTCAGAAAATTCTTAGAATCGGCTGCACCCCTCCTGTACTCTGTGAGATGAATCTTAGGTGCACTCTTAGGTACTCTTAGGTACTCGTAGGTACTTTTAGGTATACAACAAATATTAACGCGAAATCAAAAGGGTATCTGACCATTGTTGGTGGAGGAACCCCGTCGATCGGATATTTTTGGGTAAAAAAGTGTCACCCTCATCGTAGCAGCACCGATTGATTTGCATCATCAGGGTGGACATATATAGATTGCTGCACACGTCGGGCGGGCAAATGACGATGTATTAACAGATCATCTACAGATCATCTAGATCATATTGATGATCTAAATCCTATGCCCCGTCTATGCTGTGCGGGATCTGTGTATTCATAGGACATATCCGACTCAGGAAACTTGTGCTATTAGTAGTAGATCGTTCAGATCATCCGACTCTCACCCGGCATGCAGATCCTATAGACCAGGGGTCCACCTGACCTGAAAGGCAGATTACTACCAGTCTGGAGCTTATGGCTTATAGGTCGGAAAAGTGGCTTATATTTAGACTCAGACTGGTAGCAATTAGTAGGGGTCTGATCTGTCGGATGTGTGAAACGCTTGGGGGTTTCGATCTCCTATGATAGCATGTTTGCTCTTGCTCGCTCCCATTTTTCGTGCAAGGTCGGAGATGAAAAGCGTGTCATCAAGGGTTTGGACGAGGGAATCAGGGGGATGAAGGCCGGGGGAACAAGGCGCATCGTTGTACCGCCCCAGGTGACTGTGGCTTTTCATGTTTTTGGCATGTCTTTGTTCTGTTTTTTTTTTTCCGACTTTGGTTTGGTTTGGATTGGTCTGGTGCAAAGTAGTACCGGTAGTTTTTTGTTTGCTTGTATAGAAACGACAGGGCTTAGCTTTGCACCGTGCCCCCCGCTAGTATCCATAGCTGGTGGTGGAATTATATAATATTGTGCGGGGTGACGCGCATGGAGGGTGCTCGAATCACGTGTCATAGTGTGTAAATGGTAAGGCACCCACGAGGCAGTTACGTAGTATGCCCATTGCTGTCTGGGAGTGGCCGCATCGGAAAATACATTGGCGTCATTCGATGTTGTTATCCGTATGCAAGAAAGTAATGTACAAGGAACACCTCACGGTGCTGCGCGCTTGGTGCAAGTGGTGTCCGCCTGGTCGGTGAAATCCGACATGCTCCGTCCCCGCGTTGTAGGGGTGCGAGGGTTATACCACTACGGTCATACCACTACTAATGCCTACTAATGCCTACTAATACCTGCTGATATATATTTATACCTACTATACCATAAGCGCATACCACTACGGCCATGCATGAATATCGAGTATACCCCCCCCGCCTCCTCCCCCCTCTCCTCTCTTCTTTCTGTTCACGCACGCGATCTCGTTTTGCACACGCGAACGACCACCCTAGCTAACGTTGCACGCGTAACGTATACTGTCGACGTTTTTTTTTGCAAAATGTCGCCCTGTCCACTCGCGTGCTTCCCACACCCCGCTCCCCTCTTATCTTTCCTTCCCATACGCTCGATCGCTATCTGCATACGCAAACGGCCACCTCAACCTTGGCCTTGGCCACCTTACCCTTGCACGTGTGACATTTTTTTTTGCGAAATGTCTCCGGTGGGTCTACCAACTGGCCCGCTATGATACCCCCTTCTTTAGCTGGCGTACGTGGAAGGCTGCCAGGACGGCAAGCCGGGACCGATTCCGCTGGGCCTGGGGCCCAAGCAACAGATCAACACGCGCAAGACGGAACCTCTTTCTTTTGTGAGCGTTTTTGGTCCTGTTGCACTCTGGAGTTGAACGTTGAAGTGACAGTTTAAGTTAAAGTCAGGTTCAAGTTGAAAAAAATAGATGCTTGGTGGAATATCAACCGGTCTTTTTGTCCTTCAGAAGTATTGGGGCGTGTCGTCTTGTGATCGTGTCGATGGGCTAATGTGATAGCAACAACAATAACACGAATCCGATCTGAAATCGAAACAGTTTTTTGTTTCTTGAATGTTTTCGCTCACCGCACAGCAGCAGGAACACTTGTAAGCCTGTAAAATTGCCCCGTCACGTTGGCCGCGCCACCGCACTTGCTTGTGTTAACCCCGCAGGAGGTGAAGCTGACCAAGGTAAGATAGCGCATGAGGGAGACAGAAGACTAGGACAACGCGGCCGAGTTCGGCTCGTGGACGCCTTTAGCGCGCGATGTGCTCTTCCTTCTACGGCCGGAGCTAGTGCCACGCCCAGCGGCGGAACTATGTCGCAAACGGTAGAGCGCGAAATACACGTGCCCTCTCACCCACTTGTGGGGGGACGTGAACAACTTGGAAATAGCATGGAACTTGTTTTTTGACGCGTCCTTCGTACGGTGGAGGTAGGTAGCAATTTTCGGCGAAATTAGGTTCTGAATGAAGGGAGCTCCTTAACATATTACACTTTTTTTACTGGTATCAATTATTGGAACCGTCGGGAATGCCGTTCTCTCTTGCTTTGCAATATGAGTATTTTATACACGTTGGCCGCGGGTTTGGTCCGCGTTGTTGCGCTCTTTCCGTTTGCTCCAAAAGAACAGCCGTTTTGCCTCGGAGGGGTACATGTATATATACCATGTATATATACCAGATATATATACGTACAAGGTTGCCCTCCGGGAAGTAAGTGTGGCGCAAGGACACATTATTTTCAATACCCGACGCAATGACCATTTTTGTTTGTACATCATACAAAAAAACTTCCCCAAGAAAAATAATGAAATCGCATTTTACCCGCACAGTACTTCTTGGGTGTAATCAATAGCAGTATGTTTAGCACTTTTTGGGTATACTCGATATAGACGTGCCCACGACCGATCTGTTCTTGAGAAAATACACACAGCACCACTTGATAACACACAAAATTTTTACACCGTATGATATGTATGATTCCGAGAAAAGCGTCACAATGCGAACTCCAGCTTATTAGGGACCGCCGGGAAGCGAGAGGGGGCACGTGTGGCATGGGATGCGGCACGTATTGAGAACGAGGGAGCAAGAGGACAATAGTTCGTGACATATGCTGCGACAAAAAAAGCAACTCGCCGCCGTAAAGAGAGGATACAGCACGCGCACGCACATGGTTCTACCTGTAGCGTTTTGTTCTCCGCACGTTGTCTGCTGTCTGCCATCTGCGATCTTCGCAAAAAAAAAAAAAACTCGTTAGAGAACTGCCTCTGTGGACGTAAATGTATAAGGATGGGCTGGTATCTAAGTTGTTGCTATTACAAAGGTCCCCATACGTTTCCGCATCGATGGACACGCGCACCCAGAGCGGCAGCACAGCAGAAACGTGCGGTATGGTGAGGTAACAAGTTATGACAGGCTCCGACACAAGCAACTCGCCGCAGCATAGCAAGGACACGCCAAGCGTACGTAAATGGTGTCACCTACCGCTGCTGCTATGCAGCAGGGTTGTAGCGTTGTGCTCTCCACATGTTGCCTGCTGTCTGTCATCTGCGATCTTACATAAATAGTGTTGCCTACCGTTGCTGCTGTGGGGTAGAGTTGTAGCATTGTGCCCTCTTGATATGGTACGATGTAATGTACGAAGCACACCAACATGAACATGAATATAATAATCGTTTGAGTACTAATATGATATTTAAACGATCCTTATAAGTTACGCCGGCATGTCACTTGACAGAAGCAGCAGAAGCAGCAGTAGCAGCAGCAGCGAGAGGTAGTGGCGTATAGGCGGGAAGAGCATCGCAGGCTAGCGTTGTGCTCTCCGCATGTTGCCTGCTGTCTGTCATCTGCGATCTTACATAAATGATGTTGCCTACCGCTGCTGCTGTGCGAGAGTTGTAGCGTTGTGCTTTCTTGGTAGGGTACGGTATCCTATAAGAAGCACGCCAACATGAACATAAAGATAAGGACCGTTTGAGTACTAATGTGATATTCAAACAATCCTTACACTTTACGCCGGCATGTCACTTGACAGAAGCAGCAGAAGCAGCAGCAGCGAGAGGTGGTGGCGTATAGGCAGGTAGAGCATCGCAGACTCCGATCAAAGTAATCGCCTACTACAACAGCATCCGCATGCGTATAGAGTTGCAGGCTGCTGCTGCTAAGGGGCTGGACTGCTGCTGGGCGGCAGGGTCGTAGCGTGGTGCTCTGTGCAAAAACGGGGAAATGTACGTGTACTCTCTACAAGCAGAAAAACCCGGTTTGCATCCAAATCTTACGTGCGTAGACAGGGATGGGGGATACAGAAACCCAATCCCCGGGGATGTTGCGGAAACCCGGGGATTTGCCCTAAGTGTGCCCAAGGCCAAAAAAGTTTAAAAGGCTTGCCACGCGCGACACACTGCACGGATCGCGCCCAAACCTCCGGCATCGTGACCTCGACGGTCGAATTGTGCCCACTCCATCCGACGTTTCGGACAAAGGTGCGAGCACGAAGAGATGTGCCCGAAGAAAAAAAAAATGACAATTATACACATACGTATATATAGCGCCTCGGCAAGTGAGGAAGGGGGGCTAAAAAAAAAGAGATGGCGCACCGTTACCGTGTACGTAACTTGTGTCTGTCCCAGTAGCCAAAGGGTTTAGGGTTCTTAATAAGAGCCCTTTAACATATTTTCTGGATACGCTTTTTGTGGACGTTGCTTGCTGTATCTTGCAAGTATTGCGATTCGTAACCGTAGAGCACGCAGTTATAGACAGTAGAGATATGAGGCTGCAATAATCGAAGCCCCAGAAACCGCGCTTGGATGGAAATGTAAGCGCCGTTGGGGTATTGCTGTCAGTGATCAAACCGTCCTTATTTTACCTCCCTAGTGGTATGGACATAGTATGGAGATAGAGCAGCAGACGCGTGCTACCTTAGAGGTATAGTAGCATTTTTTTGCTAAACATCTCTGAAATTTCTTTCTGAATGTGACTGGCTTGCTTAACCCTAATTCGTCGGAACGTTTTCTTTAATAATAATAGTAATAATAATAATAATGATGATAACAATAATTTAATGCTGTTTTTTATTCGTACACAGGCCGTTGAGTCTTACGTCAAGTTGCATTTAGGTTTACTAAAAGATCTACGAACATTTCAGTTTTAGGGCGAGGTATAGAGCTCGTCAACTGGTTACAAACCTCAGAAAACACATGCCGCGCCTTTACCGTACTGATAGTACTTTTAGTACTTCTAGTACTATTAGTATGTTAATACTGTTAGTACTATTATAGTAGTAGTAGGAGTAGTAGCTGTAGTAGTAGCAGTAGTAGTAGCAGTAGTAGTAGGATTAGGAGTAGGAGTCGTAGTAGTAGCAGTAGTAGTATTAGCAGTATTAGTAGTATTAGTAGTATTATTAGTAATTGTATTAGTAGTATCGTTAGTATTATTAGTATGACGCTTGCTACGATAGAGGTAGCACTTTTTTGCTTTTTTCTTTCTGCATTTCGGGACTCCTTAATAAACACAACATCGCAGGAATGCCGTTTTTTTTCGTTCGTTTGCCGTGTTTATGCCTAGGACGTGCGATTGATCGTCGAATTGCGCGTTCGTTTTGCTCAAAACGAGTGTTTTGGGCGAGGTATATCATAGGATAGAGATCTTCTTAAGCGGGGAGTTCCAGCAAAAAAATCGTGCATCTCTACCATAGCATGTGTACTATTATTAGTATTACTAGTATACTAGTAATAGCAGCATGTGGCAATTATGAAGACCAAGGGCACGGCATGGTATTTGTAGGGGGGATGTTACGACGGTGCTGTGATGGTGTGATGTTGGTGTTATGATGATGTTATGATATACCCCGATTCTCACTAGTGGATTTGAGCAACTCGCACGAGTGACTCTTGCCCCACTGAGATGAAAAAAATACAACTACTTGTAGGTGATTCTTTTGGTGCAGCGCACCTTACCGTTCAATTTCAGATTCCTATCGCAAAATTAAAACAGTCAGCACGAAGGAGGCGTAAGGCCGCAAGGGAATAGGGGGGCCACTCGCGCGAGTGACCCCGAGCCACTGCAAAAAAGCCCCCTGAACAAACAACATAGTAACATCAACACAATAACAACGTAACATCCCCCCTACACCATAGGTAGCCTTGGTCAGCAGCTTTACTATTAATACTGTAAGAAGTACGCGTCAAACTTTTCAGAATTTGCAGTAGCACCCTACGTTTTCAGGGGGGAAATTACTTTGGAACACAGTCGGGGTGTACGTTTAGTCTAGATAGCGGTAAGTTATCACACACTGGGTGTGCAGCAGATTATTCTATTAGTTTTTTGAGCTTCTAACATGCGAGGAGCTCAATATTTCAACATCATCAATCATCACCCGAGCCATGATGGCGTCGAAGGCGTTATTCGTTTGCACCACCCGACCAACATTTCTAAAAAATATACGCTCGTAAAATTATGGTAAACTATTAATAACCAATAGTTTCACAGTTGAGCTCAACCGGTCGCAAACGTTTGGTTTCGTCCCAAAAGTGTAAGCCCTACCGCACTATAGAGGAATGACTCAAAAGTGAACCTTTTTTCGTAAGACTTGTACTGTAAAGCAGGGCTGTTGATTGCGTCGCCCTGTATTGAACCCCTGAGCCCTTTTTTGCTACGACTTTTTATGAGGGGGCGAAAGTGACGATAAGACATGACATGCGGACAAATTTTGCGCCATCGGCCTTTGCTTTTGGTTCTGGCGGGAAGATAAATATGGCATCCGAACTGCTTTGCAAGGAGTCATACGCGTGATATATTACTCGTATTTACTGCGCGCACACTGTTGTTGTTCGCACTCGTAAACGGTTTCGTTTGACCAAGATTTCTCACGTTGGGTTCATGTCTGGGTCCCGAAAGGATCACGCTGAGAGGTAACGCAACCGCCTACACCAGAAAAGGTACACCAGAAAGGGGGTACCGGTACCAGCAAAGGTGAAGCGCCAGCGGGTGGGGAGGGAGTGGCCAGAGCTTAAGACGTACCCCCCTTTGTTCTGGAAGCTTCTTAGTACCGGCATGTACGTTCGAGGGGCAAATTAATTGAAAATTAGGCTTGGGTCATGCTTGTGGTGAAAATCCTACAAAAAAATAAGCGACCCCACCCATGCCAGGTGGGAAGAAACTAGAAACGCATACTTGCAACTCAAGGCACGTGCGGGAGGGGAGAAGGGATGGCACCTATGACCGCGGCTTGTCCAGAAGGTCGTTGAGGGTAAAGCCTCCCACGAGTTGAAGTGAAAAGTAAAGTGAAAGCGAAGAACAAAATAACGTACATGTACCATCGTGCAACAGCATTCTTAGACCGGAGCCACTTTCCTAAGCAACACTACTATTTACTACTGTTGACCATACAGAAGAACCAGAACCTGAACAGCGCGCCAAAGCTCGTGTCGAGGCCAAGCTTCGCGTCCTTTGCCCACAACACGCTGACAAGATGGGGAAAAAAAACTACATTGTCCTCGGCTTCTAGCAACATCCAGAACGGTACGCCAGATAACGCGACCACATACATGGTCCAGGATCACCTCCCTCTCTCTTTGCTTCTCCCCCCCCCCCCCCGCCTCCCTCCCTCCCTCCCTCCTCCCCTCGCTCCCTTCCCACTATAGATCCGAATCTAGCGTTCGAACCAAAACCAAATCGCTAGATATGATATCGAACCGAATTATTATCTCATTCAAGAATCGGCCGACAGCGTAAAACCAACCGAGTGCACATCGTCGGATGGCAAGGACAATAATAACAATAATTAGACCTGGTCTACAATAATAACAATAATAAGGTCAACCAACTGAAGGGTTTTTCAGCAAAACCACCGGCATCACAAACACCACCAGATGCTGTTCCAGCAAACAACTCCCCGGTACAGTAGCGGAGCCCTTACATATGCCGGCCGGTAAATACCAGCACTAAAAAACGCCTACCGGCACTACTCCGGATATTGACACTACTGGTTGCTCCCATCTGTGCCCAACAGGCACTATAACGCGGGCAACCGGCACTATAGAGGATCCACTACTGTGTGCCAAGCGATTAGACAGGCAGTATAGCGGGCAACCAGCACTATAGAGGGATCATTTCTGTGTGCCAAGCGATTTGACAGGCACTATAGCGGGCAACCGGCACTACTCAATCCGAACTATAGAGGATCCACTACTGTGTGCCAAGCGATTAAAGAGGAAGTATAGCGGGCAACCAGCACTGTAGAGGGACCATTTCTGTGTCAAGCGATTTGACGGGCACTATAGCGGGCCACCAGCACTACTCAACCGGCACTAGAGAGGGACCACTTCTGTTTGCCAAGCGATTTCACAGGTACTATAGTGGGCAACCAGCACTACTCAACCGGCACTATAGAGGAACCACTACCGTATCCCTACCGTAGCACACGTTCACCATAGGTACTGCAGCATGCATGACTTACATTTTTCGCGTCTGGCCGGCGCTTGAATATTGTTGTTCTCAAATTAAATAATCGCTATAACTTAGCATGGGGTCCAAAGGCAAGCTCCAACAATTCCGGAGAGGAAGAACACCAAAACACAAAACAGAAACAAAACAAACGCGCCGAAATTGAAGCTAACCGTACTCCTCATACAATCATACCAGTACAATGAATAAGAAAAGTGCCGTCAGAAATCAGCATACACACGTAAAGTTTCAGACACATGCATACGTTCTTAAATACTCGTGTTAATAGCAGAAACCGAGGAGACTGCATACGAAGGGCGTAGAACAACTATCAATCCCAAGGAGAAAATGACATGGGGCGGTGTACTCAGTTTGTGCATGGCCGTAGTCGTATGACCATAGACCCTCGCATCCCTACTATGCCGGGACGGAGCACGTCGGGTTTTCACCAACCAGGCAAACAAAAAAATGACGTGTGAGAAAGTACGTACTCGTAATGAATACCATACGTATATCATACTCGCCAGCAGGGCGTGCCTGGCGAAAACAAGAGAACTAAGAGAACCAACCAGTGGTTTGTGACGTCGACCACCCCCCCCTCCCCTCTCCCCCATGTCCCAGGCTGCCCCTCGCGGCGCCGGCTGGGTCGCCCTCTATCATGTCGGCTGGCCTGAGGTACTCTGGGGATAAACAAGCTGACAACCGTCCTGCACGTCTTTTTTTGCCGGACCGTCCTGCAGTTAGGAACATTATATCACGTCGACCACCATCCCCTCCCCCCCACGCCCTACGCTGCCCCCCGTGGCGTCGGCCGGATCGCCCTCTATCATGTCGGTGGGCATCAGGTACTCTCCAGTGAACAAGCTGTTCTCGAAGCCGTCGGGAAAGACTCCGGGCTGTAGCTCACTCACGCAATCTTCGAGGTCTTTTAAATCCTGGAAGGCGACAGGTACAAGATGGCACAAACGCAAAAAAAAACACGAAATTATGAAAATTTGAAAAAAGAAAAAGAAAAGCAAGAACGAAAAGGTTGAAACAATTAAAAAAACAAAATATTCATTTGACTATTGCCGTTCAGAATCGGGGAGCACTCTGGGCTGTAGCTCGCTCACGCAGTCTTCGAGGTCTTCTAAATCCTGGAAAGCGAAAGGTGTAATGATGTGGAAGGCGACGAAGGCACCATCGACGGAACAGAAACAAATGCTTAAAAAACATGCTTAAAAAAAGCTTTAATAGAAGCGCGTCATAGTTTTAAACTGCAACCACGCTGTTATCGCAACCGTTGGGACAGACTCCGAGATGTAGCTCGCTCACATATTCTTCGAGGTTTTTGAATCCTGGAAGGCGACAGATACAAGGTGGAAGGAGAAGCAGGTATCGTCGATACGTGTGAAAAATACAAAAAACAAAACATAATGATACGCCAAAGAACGGTGAAACAGCGAAAGAAAGGGTTGGGAATTAATACTTGGTATTCATTTTAATGGTTACGAATGTACACTCTAGCATTGCGAATAAAAAAACGCGTCCACACTGGCCTGGAAAACGACTACATCAGCGCCGGTAGCCCCCGCGACCTCGATATATCGCTGTGCGATACGATACATCGGAGCTCAAAGTTGTGATGCATGTATCGAGAGAGATACGATATCCGACAACAGCCGCGAGAATGGCCTGGAAAACGACCCCATCACGGCCGATAGCCTCCGCGACCTCGATGTGCGATACGATATATAGAAGCTCAAAAGTGTGATTCATGTATCGAAATGCGATACGATATCCAACATAGCCTCGAGAGTGGCCTGGAAAACGACCCCATCACTGCCGATAGCCTCCGCGATCTCGATTTGCGATACGACATATCGAAGCTCAAAATTGTGATACATGTATCGAAATGCGATACGATACACGTATCGAAATGCGATACGATACATGTATCGAAGTGCGATACGGTATCCAACATAGCCCCGAGCGTGGCCTGGAAAACGACCCCATCGGCGCGGATAGCCTCCGCATTCTCGTCTTCTTCGTGACCGTGGTTCCTAGGTCCGATAGCTTTCTATCTGTTATGAAGGTACGATAATACACCTTTCGAGTTTATTTTTCGATTTTCACCTACTCTTTACTGCAACACTAGAAAATTTAAACGGCCTTGCGAATCGAAACACGCCCCTAGACTGACCTGGAAAACCACCTCATCCGCCCCGATAGCCTCCGCAATCTCATCCTCTTCCAGTCCGTGGGCCAGCAGCTCGGACTGTCGCGGTAGGTCGATGCCGTAGCAGTTAGGATGTCTCACCTCAACAACGGAAGGGAAAAAACAAAACAGCGGAACGGTGTGGCGAGAATAAAAAAACATAGCTGAAATCGGTGCGAGGGCTGCTTACGGCGTGACACAGCTTCGGCAAAAAAAAGAACACGTTGGACTACAGATCATCTGTCCCCACTTGACGATCTAAATCTTTCAGAGACGATCTGTACTGTCTTAGCTCATGTTACCGGGTGGGAGGCGTACGATCTGCATGACCTACCACACATTTCCTCGGTTGGATATGTTTCTCTATATGTACAGATCCTGCACAACATCTCGTAACAGCAGATACAGGATCTACTGTAGATGATCTATATGACCTATATGATTTATATGACCTATATGATCTAAATGATCTATACGATCTATATGATATGTATGATCTATATGGTCTATATGATCTACGTGATCTGTATTATCTCGATCGTCGTCTGTCTGAGATGTGAAATAGTTGGAACGCGTACATACTATGCTTGACTGTAAACCCCAACCCCGAACCTATCCCCGCAGCTTAGGGGAAGGAAGGGCAGCAGAGCGTGGAGGAGGGAAAGCGGCATGCATCCAAAGCACGGCCTGTACCGACCTCTCGTCACTAAATACGGCAGTTGACGATCCCTAGCTTTGGCCTTTCAAGGCCTCGCACTACTTTCAGTTTGGGGAGTCCCTTGACGGTTGCCCGTCAAGGGGCGAGAGCACTGTCAAATACAGCGAAACAAGCTATTGTCTGTGTAGGTAATGTCTTGACGGCTATCCTTGAAGGATGTACTTGACGGCTGTCCTTGACAGCAGTCCGTAAGGGGGTAAGAGTCTCGTCAACTGACATCTTTGACTAATACCACGTAGCAGTAAATATGTATCGGTTGAAAGCCTATCTTTGCCCCATCTCGCCCTCGTTAGACTTAACGTATATACGACTTTTACTGTGGGAAATTCCTTGACGGGTGTCCTTGACAGGTGTCCTTGACGGTTGTCTTGACGTATGTCCGTCAATGGACAATAATACCTTCAAACGACGTTTTTTCTCCTTACCGGCGGCGAAACGGTTGACGGCCTACCACTACCCGTAAAGGCCTCGTTACGTTTTAGTGTGGGAAGGTCCTTGACGGCCGGCCGTCAAGGGGAAATAGTACCGTCAACGGGCGAAACCGTCGTCACTGTAGACTAAATATAGTATTTTTAGGGTAGGAAGTTCCTTGACGGCTTGCCTTGACGTCCGCTCTTGACGGATGTCCGCTAAGGGGCAAACGTGGCGTCAACCACCTTCAAGTATACGCAGCAGGCGTTCCTTGCCGGCGGCGAGGCCGAGCAGAAGTAGCCCTCGCGAGCGCCGGCCTCCTTGACAATGCGCACTATTTCCCTAGACGTCGTGCCGGGGACGATGGAACCACCTACCAACAGAACCAACTATGAATAGATAACTCTCCCCCTCCCCCCACCTCCCCCCTCCCCGAAGGGGAAAGACTACCGTGAACCAACCTCAACCATCCTCATGAATAGATAACTCTTTGCCCCCCCCCCCAACCCCCCCTTTCCCCCCCCTCGTCCCCATCACGGGGAAATACTACCGTCGACCAATTTCAACTATCCTTGCTCTCCCTACCTGCGACGAGGCCGAGCAGAAGTACACCTTACAAGCGCCGGCGTCCTTGACAATGCGCACAATCGCTCTGGACGTCGTGCCGCGGACAATGGAATCGTCTACCAACAGAAGCAACTATGAATAGAAAACTCTCCGTCCCCTCCCCCCCGCCCTTCCCTTCTCCCCGTCAAGGGGAAAGGCTGCCATCAGACCTAGGCCATGCTATCGTTCATCCGGTACATATAGACGCGTGCCACGATATAGGTATATACCCCTTTCTGGCTTTTTTTCTGTGGTTCTTCGCTTTAGGAGCTTAAGACATGTCCTTCTTCACCGAAAAACTGACTTCGAGAAAAAAAAAAAAAAAACTGCATTGATCCCGGATGAAAAACATCCCATGGCCTAGGTACACGACGAGAATCATGATAAAAAATGACCTATTATTTATTTATTTTCCGACGATTTTGGGTCAAGCAAGTTCCGCCATTCAGAAACAAGAAAAGACAAAAAAGGGTATACCTCTATTTTTCTTTTTTTTTCATCCTCCGGCGGATGGGGAAAAATCAAGCTCAAGCTCACCACACTTCCACGTACTTTCATACGTGTCGTGTGTCGATTTAACTCAGTTGTTTTCGCAACCCAGCGCTAGCTGGCGCGTCCTTCGGATCCCACTATAGCGATCGGCGTGAGCTGTCCCTATCAGCGGTCTTCGTTACAACCCCGGCAGCGCAAGCTGCCGTTGTTTATGGATGCGTGAACAATGGCAGAACCTCTATCGTAGCACGCGTCTATAGCTGGTAGCAGTTTTGCTTTTCTCCAAAGTCAGTTTTCGCGTCAGAAAGACATTAAAGAGATCCTCAAGTGGTTATGAGCCTCAGAACGGCAAATAACAAGTAGGAATGGTGATGCTGCCCCTACCGTACATAGCGTGCGCCGTTCAACCATTCTACCAATTTGAACCATCCTTGCTCTCCTTACCGGCGGCGAGGCCGAGCAGAAGTAAACCTTGCGAGCGCCCGCCTCCTTGACGATGCGCACGATCTCTCTAGATGTGGTGCCGCGGACGATGGAGTCGTCTACCAGCAGGACCGACCGCCCCTTCAGGACGCAGGACACGGCCGACAGCTTCTTCCGCACGTTCTGCCTCCGGAAGGCCTGTCCGGGCATGATAAACGTGCGCCCCACATACCTGTATCGATGTCCCAAGCACAGTGCCAGATGTATTATTGCGGTTGTGGTAGTAGTGGTAGTAGTAGTAGTAGTAGTAGTAGTAGTGGTGGTGGTAGTAGTAGCAGTAGCAGTAGCAGCAGTAGCAGCAGTAGTAGCAGTAGCAGTAATAAATGAAATATATAAAATTTATAAAACAAAATGAAAGTTAGACCTTCAGTATAAAAAATGAGTGAAAAATGTAGTGGTAGCAGTAGCAGTAGCAGTAGCAGTAGCAGTAGCAGTGGTTGTTGTGGTTGTGGTTGAACACGCGTGCCATGATACGATGGGGGTGTTGACAGCACTTTACGCGCCAAAACATTAGATCACCGCGCGAAAAAAATCGTGCTGCATTCAGCAACACCATGAGCGAAACACAGATTGTCCAATTGCCCTCGTGCAGGCCCTGGATTGAGAACATTGCCCCATGTTATATTGATATTTTTCTATAATAAAATGTTAAAACCATAGGGATCTAGAGGATTTCTTTTTTTTGCTCATCCCTTCTACTAGCTTCGTGCTTTTCCTTTCTCCTTCTCACCCCCTAGACGTACCTCAGATCCGGGGTCACCAAGCAGGCTCTTCTGCTCACCCCTCCCCACTATGGCACGTGCCTTCATTTTGTATCGCGGGAAGGTTCCGGCTGTTTCTTCCCTTGTCCATTAAACCAAACTGTTTAAAGAAATTTGATATCATTGTTAACCGTCAAGTGTGAGCGCGCAAGCAACACTAAGCGAGAAAGAGACTGCCGGCTAAAAACAGTCACTCTTGCACTCGCCTGTTTTTCGTGAGGCCTTCTTCAAAAGGCAAGCCCAAGGACGCGGCACAATGCATCGCGGCTATCCGGCTCGTCTCGGGCACGGGGACTACCACATCTACCTGTCAACAGGGAAAGGGAGAACGGGACACGACACGACAAGGAAGGAGCTTCAAGCATATCTTACGTTTCATCTTGCATCTCCAGAACCTTGACGGCCTCAACCGCTGTCTGCATCCCCCCGCCTCCCCACCCGCCCCATCTTCTCTCGAATACACCCCCCCCCCCCCTCCCTCTTTCTCCACCCCCTCTCCCCCGCCCCTCTTTCCCCTTCCCCTACCCCCCCCGCCCCCCCCCTCCACACCGACAAAAAATCAAGCAATTCAAAGCTGTCATCCACTATGAAAGAAGTACAAGGTGTCCGAGTCCGAGTCGCAAATGGTTCTTAGTAGGATGCAGCCCAACTTTTTTCATGCGACTCGTCGAACACCTCACGGCGCTCCGCTTGATGCAAGCAATGCCTTCCTGCTCGGTGAAAACCTTACGTACGCCGACCCGGCAGTATAGGGATGCGAGGGTCTATGGCGTTAAGACTACGGCCGCGAATGAAAATGAAGACAAATCCCGCCCTTCCCTCCGCCGCCGCCCCCCCCCCCCCCTCCTCCCCCCTGCCCCCTCTTCACCCACCTACCCTGCCCCCCCCCCAGCCACTTCCCCTTTGCATATTGCTCCCGCGTGGCTGCGGCGAAACAACAAAACGTGCACGCCTGCACTCGGGATTTTCTTATACCCCCTCCCCCCCTTGCCTGGCGAAACAGGACGGGGGTAAGATAAGCAAACAGTTTCTATGTAATATATGAAATAAGCGTAATGAGTGCCCCTATGTTGGAGGCGTCTCTATTAGGAGTAGGAACGGTGCTCCATCTCAAAAGGTATGCGTGATCAATGGTCAAACGACTGAGGTGAGCAACAAATGAGTACGCCGCCCCCCCCGCCCCCCCCTCGCCTGGCTCTGCCTGGTCGGTGGAAACCCGACATGCTCTGTCCCCGCATTTTAGGTCTGTAACACATGGTCATACCACTACGGTCAAGCATGAATATTGAGTACACCCCCCCGCGCCTGGCAGACACATAAAAATCGAGTGCATGTCCAGAAACACGGATGTTAGGCCTTGCCTCTCCCACGGGAACCTCTCTAGCAATCTTGCCCGCCAGCCGCAGGCCCATCGCCACTCGCGCCGCGTACACCTAGTCAAAACAGACAACGAACGCAAAAGAAAAAGGTCAGCCGTTTTGGACCTTCAGAGGGGCAAAAAAAAAGCGACGAATAAAACTGACGATGTTGCAGCATCCCTCACACGAGAGCAACCCGGGCCCTGCTAGATTACTGCGGAGGTCCATTGTTTGGGACAAAATCGCCCACCAACAAAAGTTGAAAGCATCATCACCTTTCTGGCGAAGTCTCCTACGCTGCGACTGTGATCGACAGAGGCTCTGTGTCGCCGGTCAAGACCAGCCAACAAAACAAACTTGATTCAAGCGCTGTTAAACAACGCCGGGCGCTTTTTTCTCTTTTTGCCCCCTTTTTGGCTTGATAGTTCATCCTCCTGACAGCGGATCTCTGTGATACGATATAGGTGTCGACGATTTTCCAGTCGAACTCCAATGCAGGTACCTGCAAGACACTCGCACAGCTTGCACCGCCGTTTGCTGCATGCTCACGCCATGGCCAGAACGCGCTTATAGTTTGTTCTATCGCTGTACATGGGCCTCAAAAGGGTCCAGACGAAGGTAGGAAAAACCACATACGTAAAAACCCCAGCTGTCACTAGAAACTCCGCCAGCGGCATCCATGGAATTTGTGATTGTGGTCAACCTGTGTGGCTGGTAGATCGGCGGTAGAAACAGCCATATCGAAAGGGGTCCCGATTTGTTTTGGTGTGGTGAAAATTGAAAACTCGCATTTCCGCTCCAAATATATCCTTCATGAGAATATACGAACCCCGTACCAAGCGTGATCGGAACACTTTACACAGCTTGCAGATACGAGTTTCAACAACATCCCCGATCTCACAGCCGTGGTGTATTGTTAATAATAACTATTGAAATTTACTAATATTCATTAGGTAAATAAAATATTACACTAGCAATCTGGCGGGCGGCGGTAGCAACAACGCTATGAGTTTTTTCGTTTTCGTTTTCGTTTTCGTTTCAGCTTTGCTTTTGTAACTTGATCATAGCATTCTCACTGAAAAAGCGACACGCGCGATCTGCTCAATCAAGAGTCTACTATAGAATGAGCGCGCTGCAGTAGCAGTGGTAGTACTTCGAAGTCGTAGTAGTAGCAGTATTGGTAGTAGTAGCGGTAGTAGTAGTAGTAGTAGTAGTAGGTTATCCTGGAATGGTACCAGAGTTGGTTCTCGGGATCCCGCGTGGGTCGGAGTTTCAAGTTTAGAAAAACAATAAATCAAAGGAATCAACTGCTGAGAGCGCCTCGCAGCGTACATAGGGCACAATTCGATAGGAGTCGACGAGGGATGAAATAGCCGGAATCCTCCCGCGATGAACATGAAGGCAAGTGCCGTAGTGGGGAGGGGGGAATAGAGTCTGCTTTGTGAGCCTGCTGTATCGATCTGACGTTACATCTAGAGCAGGGAGAAGGAGAAATAAAAAGTGCGAAGGTAATAGAAGGGCTCAGCAAAAACAAAACAATGCGATCGCAAAAACAAGGGTAAGAAGTTATCCGATTCAAGGCACATGCGATGGGACCAAAACAGCGACGTGCGCAAGTGCACCAAGCGTCTGCAGCAGGACGAGCTCGCATCAGCATGATTATTGCCATATGCTGATGCGCGCGTGGCCTTACGGCTCCTTACAGTGCGACGAAGACCGCATCCCTATACCTCCCGGCAGCGCGACCTGCTCCCTGCGGCCGATGCTGCTGTCGCCACTTGCTGTTTTTCAATACTATTTTGCCGCCCAAGCCACAATGGGCTGCTTTATGGTATTAGTAGTACGGTGTTTGCGAGATATCAACTTTCGTTGGGTAGGAGGATGGGTAGGAAAAAATCTAGTAAACAGAGACGTGCGTCGACACGATATAACGCCCTTACAATTGGAAACCCGTTTCGGTGACAAAGTTACTTGAAATTACCGACTAGTTAGTAGTCGCGACACCCTGCCGACTCACAGCTATACTAATTATAGAAATAGTAGTATCTAAACTGTCCAAGGTACAATTCAAGGCCAACTCAACCTACGAAAAAGCAAGCGAAAAAATACAAGCAGATTTAGAAACACGTTTTCCTGCACATTTTTCTTATCTTCTCAAATAATTTGTGTTCTTGGTTTTTTTTTTGGGAGGGGGGGGGGGGGGGGTTCATGATGTTAGTCGGCTTGAATACTATCAATATTGTTTCAATGTTTCACTAACCCAACAGAAGCAGAAACTCGCAAACGCCGTATTATTTAGTGCTGCAGTACGGAGATCCATTGTTGACAACTTGAAAACACCCCCGAAAAAGGAAAGCATCGCCATTTCGGGCGAGCTCTTCTACGCTACGACTGTGCTCGATTAGGCTCTGTATGCCCGGTAAGACTAGCTAACAAAATAACCTCGGGTCAAGCGCTATTAAACAAGGCGGGTGTGCTTTTTAGCGCCCTATTCATGTCTAGCATTCCACCCTGCTAACAGTCAGTGGATCTCCGCACTACTGCAGTACCTTGCCCATATTCCCGATGTTCTGCATATCACCGTGTATACTGGTAGCCTACGATACACAGCCCCGAGCCGAGAGGTATCGGCAGACACTCACCGGAACGCCGTCAATGATGCTGTCCGGGCGCGCCATGTAAACATACTCGAACAGGCAAGGCTTAAACCTCGTCAAGCTCCGCCCAGCCACTGCCCTTCCTCCCCCTCCCCCCCTCCCGTCTCCACCCTCCTCCTCCTCTTGCTGCTGCTGTCGCTCCTCCTCCTCCTCCTCCTCCTCTTGCAGCTGCTGCTGAGGGGAACAAATCCTACTCGACACAGACCCCGTACCAGCATCCAAAAACACGGCTTCCCCGGCCCGAACATCCCTCTTCAAAGAAAATCCCAACCCTGTCAACGCTGACGATTCCGACGCCACCCCCAAATCCATCTTTCCTGAGCCCCCTCCCCTCCCAGTCAGGACCCCCCCTCCCCCCGAAGCACCCCCTTCTCCTCCCGAGGCCGCGGCGATTATGCCACCGACGCCGACCCCCCCTCCCCCCGGGCGTGAGCCGAGACATAAGGGGCGGATGCCGTGGGGGTCGCGGAAGGACAATATGCCGTGACCGTTGATGAGAATCGTTACCGCGTATCCGCCTCGGCACCGGGCCATTACCGCCTGTTTTTAGTGGGTAGGGTAAGGTAGAGTAGGGTAAGGTAGGGTAGGGTAGGGTAGGGTAGGGTAGGGTAGGGTAGGGTAGGGTAGGGTGGGGTGGGGTAGGGTAGGGTGGGGTGGGGTAGGGTAGGTCAATATATAGTAGGGTAAGGGTAGGGTAGGGTAGGGTAGGGTAGGGTAGGGTAGGGAAGGGTAGGGTAGGGTAGGGTAGGGTAGGGTAGGGTAGGGTACTGTAGGGTAAGGTAGGGTACTGTAGGGTAAGGTAGGGTAGGGTAAGGTAGGGTAGGGTAAGGTAGGGTAAAATAGTTAGGGTAGGGTTGGGTTGAGGTGGGTTGGGTTGGGTTGGGTTGGGTTGGGGTGGGTCGGGTCGGGTTGGGGTGGGGTGGGGTGGGGTGGGGTCGGGGGGGGGGGGGGGGGGGGGGGGGGGGATGGGGTGGGGTGGGGTGGGGTGGGGTGGGGTGGGGTGGGGTGGGGTGGGGTGGGGTGGGGTGGGGTGGGGTGGGGTGGGGCAGGGTAGGGTGCTGATAGTGGGTGGGGTGGGGTGGGGTGGGGTGGGGCAGGGTAGGGTGCTGATAGTGGGTGGGGTGGGGTGGGGTGGGGTGGGGTGGGGTGGGGTAGGGTGGGGTGGGGTGGGGTGTGGTGGGGTGGGGTGGGGTGGGGCAGGGTAGGGTGCTGATAGTATTCAAGAAATACGCTGTGCAGTAGGCGTGGGGCAGGGTGTTGCGGATTATAGCAGGTGGGGTGGGGTGGGGTTGTGGCGGAGCGGGGGGAGCGATTTTTTGTGGTCAAGTCTTCCCTCTGAAGACACAAAAGGACCAGATCAATCAAATCAATCTATTTACTCGTCCATCGACTAGTCGTTTCTACCTCCAATCCTTTCGCCCCCTCCGCTTGCCCGGAAAAAATGCAATCAACAATAACAATAACAAAAACAACAGTAACAGCAACAACAACAACAACAACAACGGCAACAACAACAACACCCACATCACCACCACCACCACCACCACCACCACCAACAACGGGCCTACCTGTACGACTTCGAAGAGTAGATCGGGCGTTACGCCTGATTCAATGGGCGGCCTTCTCGCCGCTAGCTCCATCCCGAAAATCTCCGATATTAATTCCGTGTCCGAGTCGGTGATGAGATGCCTAGTCGCCGACAGCTGCCACGGGAAACATGCAGTAATAAACGCACAAATGTTAATGAAGCAAGCAAAAGAACAGCCGCCGAGCCGCCGACATAAAGTGCATCAAGAATTAATACAGGTTTCGCAGACGATTGCACGCAACCAAAACATCGTCGGATGCCGACACAGCAAGAATTCCTCAGGAATTAATAATCCAGGATGCCGTACAACAGTGGTCCCTGCACAGTGCCGGTGGAGCAGTGCCGGCTGCCCACATACTATGACCATTGGGTAGATGATAACAGCAACGGTGGCAACGGCGACAAGAAGAAGAACAACAGCAGCAACCGCAACAACAACAACAACAACAACAACAACAACAACAACAACAACAACAACAACAACAACCACAACAACATGGGTATCATCATAACCACACATACCTGGTCTCTAAGAAGCTGCCCGTTGCTGATGTGCCCGTTGTGCGCCACGCAAAAACCCACGGGGACGTTATTCCGAAACGGCTGTCAAGCGGGAAATGACCGCAACAAAAGGGCACGAACGTGTGAAAGGATAAAGCCGAACCAACTGTCACTAGAAACCCAAGCATGGGATATTATGTGCGATGCACTGCTGTGATAGTGCTGTGATGCCAATGTTCCGAAACCGCTATTCATTATTGTACCAGGGCAAACGCACCTCACACTAATTCCAAGTAATTTTATCCGAAAACGTGGGTGCAGTGACAAGGGAGTCAAGGTCAAACATAGGTCAAGGACACCCTTAACCCCTTTAGAGCCCCAAAATCCCTCCTTATACTAACTTCAAGTAAATTTGTGAAAAAAAAGGGTTTCCAGAAGCGAAGGCGTTCAGGAAAACGATTACAGTAGTGGTCCCTCTATAGCGCCGGTATGTGCCAGCCGGATACACCGGCACTATAGCGGCAACCGGCGCTACCCTGCATACTGAATCTATCAACATTCGTTGTTCTCATCTGTGCCACACGATTTCACAGGCACTTTAGCGGGCAACCGGCACTACTCAACCGGCACCATAGAGGGACCAATACTGTGCGCCAAGGGGTGTAACATGCACTATAGCGGGCAACCGGCACTGCTCAAGCGGCACTACAGAGGGACCATTGCCGTGTAGAGATAAACGGAAACCCACGCATGGGGTATGACGCGCGATGTACGCTATAGGTATCATAGCGTGGTTCCGAAACGGCTGTCGAGGGGCCGAAAAAGGCCATGGATGCCCGGAAAGAAAACGCCGAAGCGATGCAGGAAACCCAATCCACTGCCGTGGGGTGTGATGTGCGATACGCGGGAGCAAAAAAAACAAAATCTCACCCACACTTTTCTTTTAAGGAGCCAGACAGAGGGAGTGAGGGTTACTGAAACCAAGTAAAAAAAGTTGTAGAAAGAAAGCAATTTTCTCTATTTACACAAAAATCACAACGCTCCGATTTTTTTCCCCCCGTTTTAACCTTTCTAGGAGTGTGGCTCCGTTTTCTCATTGTTTGTGTGCTCCCCTGGGGCTGCGGTATATGTGTAGTATGATACCGTCGATCCGAACCGGCGCTCGAGAAGCAACAACAAAAGTCACAGGTACGCAGAAGAAAAACGTTGGGGCATAACCGGAAACACAAGCGGATAGCATAACGTACGGATATACCATAAAAAACGTTGTCCCGAAACGGCTGTCAAGGGGCGTGAAAAGGGCCACGGACGCCCAAAGGAAAACGCTGAGCGGTGACTGGAAACCCCTCCTTCCCTCTGTTTCATAAAATAAGAAGACCTTTTGACTTTTATGGTGGATAGGGTTCGGCGTTCCCACTGCCCGTCGATGTAGTCGTCAACTTTAGCCAACTCACGCTCTCGCTCCATCAGCGACCAAATAAGATGGTTTCATCACCATAAATCGCAAAAATCGGAAAATCGGAAAATCGGGTTGTCGAGAACCTCGCCTGCGCTTCTTCGACGCTGTTGCAGCCGCTCGTGGGGTATCGCACATGCCCCACCCCGTAGGCTCCGCACAGTGTCGACATGCTCTCCACGCCAAAAACGTCGCGCGCCTGTTTTGTTGGTTGGTGGAGACGATCGGGATGTCAGACATCGATAGTAGTAGCAGTAGAAGAGTACCAGTTGTAGTAGTAGTGTTAGTAGTGGAATTAGTAGTGGCGGTGGTAGTAGTAGTATAGTAGTGCCGGTCGCCCCGGTGGCGTATCAGGTTACTCTCGAGCCTGGTATAGGCCAGTTTCGTGAGTTCGAGCCCCCCCGAGTGCATACTGGTATAAATTCGTAGGGACTTCCTTTGTGCACAAATTGGCTTGCGGAAAGCGCGAGAGCGTGAGTTAGCAACACTCGATGAAAATTCGACGAGAAGTGGGATTGCCGAACCCTATGCGCGATAAAAAAATTGAGGGCAAGAAGCGGGGGGGGGGAGGGACGACACCTGCAACCACGGCTTGTCCGGAAGCTCGAAAGCAGTAGTGTGTGTTGTCTTCACATAAAACCGTTTCTTTCAACCCAACGACATCAGTATACCCAGTGTCCGTGCTGATTCTTCATCCCCGAGAGACACAAGCTATTATTATGTGGTCAAATACTGTGCAACAGAGTAAACCAAACATTCGCAATTCGTGAAAAAAAGAAACAAAGTAGTATTAGTACCAACAACAGCAGTAGCTGTGTAGTAATAGTGAGACAACAGTAGCAGTAGTAGCAGCAGTAGTAGCAGTAAAAGTAGGACCAGATAGAGTAGTAATATCATAGGTTATACCAACCAACCCCAGGTGAATGCTACACTGACACGTAAGAGAGGCAACAAATAGTGGCCTTCTTACCAGCCCCTTGTCCTTCCGCAGGAACATCTTCCGCCCATCCGACGTCGCAATTCCCGCCGCATCTTGACCTCGATGCTGCAGGATCGTAAGCCCGTCGTATAGCTCGGGGGACACCTGAGCGTCCCGGTCGGCCAGCAGGATGCCGATCACACCGCACATCTTCGGTCCGCCCCCATTCCTTCTTCGGGCCTCTTGCTGCCGCTTTTGCTGTCGATACGGCCGCTGTGGCACGGCTGCTACCCAGCGGCTTGAGAATTCCCGCGGGGTCGAAAAGGGGGAGCTGGTGGTTTGACGGGAAGGAAGTGGACTCCACCTGTCCGTCGAGATTAGATGCACAGCAGCGGGACGGTTGCAGTGGTGCGGGACACCTAACGTTGTCAAAGGTACTGGTATTAACAATAAGAAGCGGAGATGCGTCGGCCCAGCTTGGGGTTGTTACCTTGCAAAGGGTCGCGTTCTACACTAAACACAAGAGAATAGCGTCGGAAAATCATCCTTTTACAGTCGTTCTGTAAGCAGAGATGCCGGTCCGGCTTGGAGTTTGTCACTTTGCAAAGGGTGCGTTCTGTACTAACCACAAGATAAAAGCGCCGGGAATTCATTTTTCTAGTAACCGCCCTGTGGTCTGCACGGTCGCTGTGGCACTGCTGTTACCCAACGACTTCAGCACTAACTTGGAGCTGAAAAAGAGGAGGAAGTCCACTCCACCTGTCCGTTGAGATCGGTTATGCAGCAGTAAAGGCATATGCAGCAAATACTAGGTAGCAAAAAAACAAGGGTGCTGGCCCAGCCTGGAGTTCTTCCACTGGGAAAGGGCGTGTTCCACACAAGCTTCAAGCTAATAGCGTCGGCGTTTCTTATTTCTTAGAACCGCGTCGGGATTTCTTGCTGGGATTTCGTATTACGCCTGGCTTCCTTCGAGCTCGTGCTTTTACTTGATGTTCTGTACCGACGTATTGCACGAGTACATAATCTGCAGTACTAGATTACTATTGCAAAGTAGTATGGGTTGGGGGGTGCTCTGAGCGCTAAAAACCAGTACACGAGCGTCTGGTGCCGCGGTGCGTTTTGCCAAGAGCTGGGGCACTCCGTGGGCGGAAATTGTGCGAACAGACTACAGTATACCACCACCACCGTTACCACCACCGTTACCACTACAGTTACCACCACCACTACCACTATTAACATCACTATTACCACTGCGACTACTACCATGACCACGACCACGACTGCGACCACGACTAACACCACCACTACAACTACCAATACTATACCCACCGCCACTACCACTGCCACCACTGCAACCACTATCACTACCACTACCACTACTGTACCTTTTTTTTTTTTTTTTTTTTTTATTCTCCGGCGGGTGGGGCAAACAAAAAAAAAAAACTCAAGCTCACCACACTTCCGCGTATTTTCATACACGTCGCGTGTCGATTACTTCTGTACCACTGCCTCTCCCAGTACCACTGCGTACGACCCACATCACCATCATCACCACCACCACCACCACCACTACCACCACCACCACCAGCACCGTGACCCTGCCGCTACCGCTACCACTATTAATACCACTATTAATACCACCATTAATACCACTACCATCACCATCCTACCACCATTACCATCAGAATGCCACAGACAGCTGTAGAGGAAAGCAGAAGCAGGGCCCGATACAGCAGAGGCACGCGCGGTAAAAGTCGGGCCGGGAAAATATGGTCGGGGCGGGACGCGAACGGGAAACCGTGCACACCCCGGACAGCTCATCACGAGCTAGCTCATCCATCGTGTATAGCTCACGCGCTCAAAAGACGTGCAGATGAGCTATCGCCTATAGCTCAAGCATTGAAAAATGTGCGGATCATGTAGCTCCCATAGCTCATCCATGGCCAAATGAGGTAGCTCACGTAGCTCGTATATCTCATCCCGGAAAAACATGTGCGGATGAGCTATACGAGCTACATGAGCTAGCTCATTTGCTCGCCCTTCCAAAACATGTGCAGATGAGCTATCGCCTATAGCTCAAGCCGGGGAAACATATGCAGCTCCCGTAGCTCCCGTACCTCACCGGTGAGCTACCGTCGAAAAGAGCTAGCTCGAGCTACGGTGAGCTCATCTGTCCGGGGTGTGAAACCGTGTGATAGCTACCGTCGAAAAGAGTTAGCTCGAGCCACGATGATCTGGTCCATCCGGGGTGTGAAACCGTGTGATAGTTCGCCCCCGACCGCGATTTCCCGATCGTTTCCGGCGTTGGTTTCTGCTCCCACCGTCTACGATCCCGACGTAAGGTGTCTTGTTCCCGTCCCGACTGTTTCCCATCTCACTCTCTACCCAGCTGTTCCGATCCCCTCCCGACATGTGCACACACTTTCTCCCATCAATTGGGGCAGTTATTTCCGTACCATTTACCACCAGTTTTGCCGTTTTTCCATCGTATATATGGCCATGGATGCAACAGGACAAAGCAAAATTTGGGTGCAACAACAGAGGCGAGACCGCCAGGGACTACTTGTACGAAGTACAGATCATTTTACATTTTTCGTGATTCTGTCGGGTTTTTTCTGTTTTTTCTTGCCCCCTTGAGCCTTTTTCTGAAAACAATGATATTTTACCTTGCCGTATTTTTCAACACAGAGGAGGAGGAGGAGGAAGAGGAGGAGGTTAAATATAAAAAGAAAGCTGCTGCAACCCCCCCCCCCCCCCGACAACATAGGTCAGCTGTGATTCTCCCGAACCATGTTGCCGACCGAGTTCCCGACTTCTACCTGACACTGCTGTATATTCCCGACCGACTCGATATTGTCGACCGATATTCCGACCTGCTCTTGACCGTTCTCGACCCATTCCCCAGACCGTCATGTCCCATCAAGAATCGTGTACTCCCATCCCACCCCGTCAACCAATAGGGTTCCCCCACCTTCCCTTGTCATTCCCACCCCGCCGAAAACAAACGGACACCTTTCCCCGGACCATCCCTCGGGCTGCCTCGGGCGAGACGGTCCAATTTTCGTACTGCGTGGTGCCTTCGCCACCGCCCGTATACCTGCAACACAGCAGCAGCAGTACATCACTACCACCACCCACTACCACCATAATACCACAAAACTACCACCACCATCACCACCACCACCATCATCTCCACCACCACCACCACCACCACCACCACCACCACCACCACCACCACCACCACCACCACCGCCACCACCAGATTGCCACAGACAGCGCTAGAGGAAAGCAGAAGCAGGGAGCAGGGACCAACATAGCAGACGTGCCCGTGCAGCGGCTTTTATGATACGCGCCAGTAGTTTACTTGTTTTAATGTGCATGTGCATTACATTATACCTGTACGTACGTACGGCGAGACGGCGAGACTGTCAACTCGTCGAAGGATCATGAAAACATGACGAGAGAGCAGATGAGCAGATAGATGGAGCCGTACGTCTAAAACACTCTAACCAACACGAACACATCGAATCTCCGAATCACAGCAACAGCAACAGCAGTACTGTAGCAGCAGCAGGACCCACCTTGCGAATGCAGCCGCCGACGACCGATCAGGATTATAGCGGCTGCCTTCCCCTGCGCTGAGAAGCAACGCCAGCGCCGCTACAAACATCCACGACGACTGCGCCCGGTGCCCATAAACCATCTCCATATGAGCCTTGGCAGACCTGGAGCATTCCTCCTTCCTCGGGAGCGCAAGCAGGGGTCCTCTTCTCTACAGGCTCATAGACGCAGGTTGTATCAACGTGTGCCTCTCGGAATACACGCGATTCCCGGTCGTGCGAACCTGAGCTACCTGCGCGACACACGTGCACCTGGTAAGCAAAAACTTCCAAATGAAAAAGTCCACCAGCCCCCGATCCCCGGGTTTCCATGATGTTGCAATAAAAAGGCAAGCATTCTGTTGGTACATTGCGTTTTTGTAGGAGTTGTAGGAGCTGTACGTTCACTCTCAGTCGCGTTTTTATGCGACTTGGGCCGCTAGCTGTGCTCTTCGCGCGTACGGAGCAGTAAGTGTACATGCCGTATATGGCAACTGACACTGTATAACGCAACCCCTCGAGCGAATTCGAATTCCAATGCCGATAGAGTGCAAACAAGCACCAAGCAAGACGCGTTTGTTTTGTCTATTATTGTATTGAAAGATCTTCGACGAGACGAGAGACCTTCCGAAAAGCGGCACCCGTCGCCGCCTGTTTCGTTGCTTGTGACCCCCCCCTTCCCCCGCCGTGGTTTCGGAGGAAATGGGCTCTGAAATACATCTCGCAGAGAGTGCGCTACGTACAGTGCGCGACCGAGAATTACAGCACGCTAGATGATGTAAGACAATCTTAACTGGTGTTGCGTACTGTTACCAGGTACATAGTACTGCTGCTGCTGTCGTCTAGTCTATACATTTTGCCACGCACGGCATGCGCCCGCAGCAGCAGTACGGACTGCCAACTACTACAACAAGGAGACATCTGGAAAAAAAAAAGTTCCAAAAAACGCGTCAGCTGCGTGTGCAAGTGGTTCGATAAATAAAATGTAAGGGTCGATGCTCATCTTTGCAAGCTGCGTGATACACCAGGTACCTGCCGATCGGTTGTGTATACGTCGTACGATACCCGGGTCGGTACCCCTCGCTCATCACAACGAACATTGTTACAGCAGAGTATTCTTTTGTGCGGCTTCGGGCGAGATCCGCTGTATACAGTAGTAATGGTCACGACCGTTGGGTGTTATAGATTCCTTGCTATTTGGGCGCATGCACACTCCATGCACAACGAACCAACGTCGGTGGTGTGGTGGATGGAGTGCGCCTGTATTTTTCTTGGCCCACCTCCAACTCCTAACAGCTATTATTCTATGCTAGTCTAACTCCAAGTGTTATGTCCCCATCCCGGGACTCAAGATACTGAAAGGGGACGTTTTATATAAGGTTCCTCGCTTGATCACTTCCCGACGGGCCTCTCTCTCTACAGTATACCACCACGTATTATATAATATATATATATATTGCACCCGGCCACCCATCTGTGAGGAAAAAATCACCAGCTTGAAGCGCGATTCACAGCCGTCAAGTGCTGAACGGGATATCATACTTCGACAAGGTAGCATTATCTAAAACTAACCATGAAAAATGCATATCGGATCCGAAGGTATTATTTAATTAGTTGTAACGGTAGTATACTGCCAGGTATATATTTGACAAGGTCCGGTGAGTGAGACATGCAGGGACATATAGACTACACATGTAGACCTATGTGTACGGCTCAAAAGCGCAACCTCTACCAACTGTACCGTGACTCGGTCGACTGACTACGACTAAAAGGACTTGTGGACGACAGAGAGAGGTGGCTGTTCATGTCGTAGGTTTTCACCGCGCCTAAATAAACAGGCTGCATGACCAGACAGAGTTTTCTGGTATTTTTCTTATAATTATGATACTCTACGACAAAACTTTGACTATAGTCTAGACTACTATCAGTGAAATCAGTAATGAAGTAAAAAGTAAAAAGTAAAAGAAGAGCATTTTTTCGTAAAAAAATTAGGCACTCGCTGGCTGTACGTGTGCTTCCTCCCCGTACCCCCGTGTGTGTCCTTCCTGGACCTCCACGATTTCATTTGAGTTATCAATATATCAATGCAATGCTTCAGAAGACACGCACTACGCTATCCATCTACACGTGACATCGTCTAGTAGTCGAATCAACTACTCAATCAATGTATGAAACTACCCAGTCCCCCCCTGAGCTGCAGGGAGTAGCACAATGTTTTACCGTACGCAGTACCTGGTATTGGTATACGTTAACATTGTCCCCTCGCTCACAGGGAGGCATATTCCTCAAATATCGACACTACCCAGTCCCCCCCTGAGCTGCAGGGAGTAGCACAATGTTTTACCGTACGCAGTAAGTACCTGGTATTGGTATACGTCAACATTTCCCCCGCTCACAGGGAGGCATATTCCTCAAATATCGGAGTGTGTGTTGTCTTCCCATCAATCAAGCCGTTCTTTCTACCCGATGTTATAGGTCTTAGTTTGGGTAAGGTAAGCTATTGGTTAACCTTGTGCAAGTGGTCAAACTGACTACGATAATGCCCCACTAATATCTCAACAAATGGCGTCGTCGGCAGGACATGGGTTTCAGGGTCGTGGGTTCGACTCCCACCATCCACAATAATAAACTTTTTCAGACTTTCCCCATGTCGAACTTGAAAAATTCTCTCCCCGGTATACCCAGGAAATGAAACCGCTTGGATATTGACAGGTCCGCCCGTATATATATCCGGCCGACCTGGCATCCCGCCGTTTCAGGGGGGGAGAGTGTTCTAAGGCTTAGTTTGGGTAAGCTATTGGTTAACCTTTCGCAAGTGGTTAAACGGACTAATGCCCTACTAATACCTTAACACCAACGACATCAGTACACCCCGAGTCCGTGCTGATTCATCCTGTTAATAGAGAGATGCAAATTCTGCGGTCACAGACTGCCTGTTAAACACAGCAAACCAAACAGCAGTCGCAATTCGTCAAGGTAAAGCAAGTGAAGTGCTAGCGTACGGGGTACGCGAACACAACACAACAAGCCAGGCCATGAAAAGAAAGAGAGTTAAAAAAAGAGTACAACATTTATTTCTCAAGTCGGAGTTCGACACACTTTATAGATGATATAATAGGTTCGTGGTATACCGCAAGAAAACTAGATGACATGTGCGTGATCGAGCAGGACCTACCTGGTGTAGCGCGACCAACCCTGCGATGATAGATACTGAGGAGACGCGTGCTGCGGGCACACGTTTTACGCATGTTACAATAAGGCACTTTATCGTTGGTTCGTAGGTTGTCTCCGAAACGTGAGAGGTGTGTGCACAGTTGTAACCGAGTGTGGGGCTCGAGTCCAACCATAATCACCGAATTCACAATATATTTTTCTAGTCTATGATACACAATAGTTTGTACCCTCCAAACATGGAATGAATTCAGTCGAAAACCATGCGCGCGCGCTGAGAAGTTGAGCTATTTTTCATCACCTTGATTGATGAGTTTTGGGCAGCGAGTTGCTTCGCTTCGTATGTGCGATGCGATGTCCGAGAGGAACAACAATCATCACTCTTTCGCCACTACTTTTACCTCTTTGGTTATTGTCCAAAATTGACCAGAGGAAGGCAAGGAATGGCGTTGTACCCGCGGGAAGATGACCAATAACTTGTTGTCTACTAGGGCCCAGGGCACGCGGCGTTGTAGAATTATGTGTATGTATTTAACTCCGCCCTCCCCTTACCAGTTTACCGCTTACAGGATATATACTTGACAAACTGATGCATTTCCTTCTACTACAGCTGTCATGTTTTGTCCTCCTCAAAAACGGGTTTTTATAGTTTCCGCGCACACAGATTGGCGGACATCACCCTGCTGATCTTGGTACAAGCTACACTGTAGTTCCAAGGGGAGTCGCCGACCCATATCCTTAATGAGGGCACAACACCCAGTAATACGCGCGATCGGAGTATCACACACAGCTGCTTGCAAAGATGAGTTTCGACGAAATCTTCGATCTCACAGCTGGAGTGAGGAGTGTATTTTAATTTTTATAATACAAGATACCCTACGGGTACAACCCCTAGTTGCATTCCGAGCAGCGTAACAAATTGGAGAGAGAAAAATCAATGTCGGCGTATTTCCCGAAACAACATGAAGCACAGACATAACCAGAGCACTACGAAAGTTTAGTAGGATTTACAAAAGGCGACACGGTGCAGCCGCTCGCGTGAGTGGCCCCGAGCCCCAGCAATACAAGGCTCTTGAAGTCAACCTCTCTGGTTTTATGACTACGGCGCCATGTATTAAAGGAGTACACCCTACCTCGGCCGTGGTCACGGGGTAGAGGGGCACACTAAAAGCTCTAACCCTTTGCCTCACCCCCGGCACCATAGCAGCCAACCAAACGTTCTTGGGAACTCCTCAGCATAGACGTTTCTTTTTATCATTGTTATTGACATGCTACTGGTATTATAGTATACCGGTAAACCTACCCAGATCTTTTTTACTCTCCAAGTAAATGGAAGAGCGCGTCGAACTTTTTTTTTTCGCGTGCGCTCGTAATAACTACTACATCTATCTGCAGGACCATGGAGGGCCATGGAGAGTTATCTGCGGGGCTGATGATGGTAAAACCATACCGCGAAAAACAGCCACCCCTTCCCCTGATTCTAAATCCTAAAAAAGTAGATCTATAAAAAGTACCGCACGTTATCAAGACAGACAGGCGGACAACACACCGAAAATCGAAAACGTGCACTTGTTAACCCCATTTTTACCTACTACACCCAGCAAAAAAAAAAACACACACACACACACAAGAAAATTTCAAGTAGGTTGTTGTCGCCAAGGGAGTTCAGCTCTCCAGGAAGGCGTGAAGAACATCCCTACTAGATGTCATCCGTTGGCGTTCAAGACACAGCAGTCAGCGACACATGGAAAAACTGCCGCCTACCTATAGCCTACTTGTAGATCGCCTTTTATAGTAATAATGCAAAAAAACTTGTCCCAGGTCTGGTACCAAGTAGTTTTGGTTCAAACAGGGGCTGAGGCATGACGCTGGACAACTAGACGAGGCCCCGAAGACATGCCGTCAATCGGGAACCTGCATTTTTCTGCATGAAACGTTGATCTCAACAGTAATAATTCCACGGAGCTCGTCCCAAACTTCACGGGTGCAGGTTTAAGCGGGTTGCGAGGCATCACTGACTGGATGTCACTCGTTGTCAACACTGTGGAAGACAGCGCACATCAATTATTGAAGAATTGCCATCTACGGCGTAACCGAATTTTTTCCATCCGCCCCTCGACGACATAATAAAGCGTCACTCACTCAATATCCTCCGCCACACAACGTAAGGCGTAACTCTGCATGTTATCTATTGTCGAGACGCTGTGGAAGGCGTCTGACATCGTCAATTTTGAGAAACTGTCCCCACCGAATGGATGACATCCGGGCCATACTACAACGCATCGCTCTCTATGGATGTTCATCCACCACAAAATATAATGCATCGCCCCTATGGATGTTCATCCACCACAAAAGATAATGCATCGCCCACACTGAATGTCATCATCAGCTGGCAACACTCTCAAAGACACAACATCATGAACTGAAAACTACCAGTTAAGGCATCACCGAATGTCATCCGGTGTCAATCAATCAATACTGTTGTCGACTACGCGACCAATGGCCGGAACATCAAGGCCGACACAAAGACCAACCGCCCCCCTCCAATCACCAACTGCGCACTCGGCCATAATATACAGTAGCACCCACTGCTGTTGCGTGCAGATAGTTTTTCTTTGACACCTGCGGGCGGTTCCGCAACACTTTCACCCCAACCCTCACCCCCACCCCCACGCCCACCCCTACGTCCAACCCTTCCTCACTCCCGCCCCCGCCCTCACCCCCGCCTCCACGTCTTTTTTGTTGAACTCCCACTATAGCCCATGCAAATGCACGTACCTCCACCACCGCCACCACCCCTACCCTCACGTTTTTGTTATTGCAATCGCAAAGTATAGCCCATATGCGAATATACACGCCATCACCAATCCTCACTTCACCCCCATCCACATCTCGACTTTTTCTTTGGTTGAAAATCTCGCCAGAGTTCACGCGAAAATGCGCATACATGACGACACGATGCTCACCTGCCTCCTCTTCCATCGATACACTTACACAATCGAAAAGGTTGATAAAAAACCCGACATCAGCAGCAGTCCTACTGTGTAGGCTTGCGACGAGGTAACTGATACCAGTATAGTGATACCGGTTGAGCCTCCTTCCCCTGCGTGCAGCACACGCGACACCCCCCCCCCCCCCCTTGGTGCAAGAAATGCCTTCCTGGTCTCGGTGAAACCCGACGTGCTCCGTCCCGGCATTGTAGGGATGCGAGGGTTTAAGATCATGATGATGACTACGGCCATGCGTAAGATGATCGCACCCCCTCCCCCCAGTCTCGCGCCGTCCTTAGTTGACTATAGACACTGATACACCTATACGTGCCGCCCTCCTTACTCCATGTGAACCCCCCAACCGCCCCTCGCACCCGGGGCTCGTTCCTTACCGAACACAAAATTGGTACGCCCTCTCGCCGTTTTTTCTCATGAGGGTTTTGCCAGGCGGAATGTGAGCAGAAGAAGTCGTGGCCCCTCATTAGTGCGCTGCCTTGCACAGGGTGACGATGCCCCGCGCTAAAGGTGGGACCCCGAACTATCTCGAGATAGCGCAGTACAGCGGTACTCTATAGGACGAGGTCGCAACGAGCGGTTTCGACCGCACTAAACTGGAACACCGCACGACAGGGCACCGCAACTACCGCGGCGGGGCACAACTATAATAGCAACAAACACCATAATACGGTGTGGAGTACCGAAAATCGGGGAAATTCATTTTCGCTGCTTGTCACTTTGGTAGAGATGTATTTATTTTTGTTTGGACTCTATAGGGATTGTATTTGTGTACATGAAAAAGAAAACTAGAACTCCACCAATAATATCGTGATGCTTTCGTTATCAGCACCGTGTAGAAAACCAAAAATAAAAAAGCCAGTTTTCTGGACAATATATTGATAAGAACACGACGACCACTACTAAACTAAATCTGAGTAGAAAAAATAGAATAAAAAAGGGCCAGTCTTTTCGAGAACCACAAAACCTTACGACGTGTGTACGACGACCCTTAATGCGCGCAGAACTAAAAACAAAAAACGCACCTTGTTTTTACCACTAAATCTTACGGCAACGACGACGACGAACACTAAACTAATCTGTGTAGAAAAAACTAAAACAAAAGCCATTTTTTTGCTGGCCACCCACAAAAACTTTTTAAGGCCGCCGCCGCCGCCGCCGCCGCCGCCCACTAATAACGACGAACTAAAACTGCACCCTCCTCCCCGCGTGCGCCTCGCCGAGCTCCACATCACGCACGCAGCGCTCACGCCGAATGCTTTTAGATCATCTACATCATGTAGGAAAACTGAAAAACGTGCAAGGTCTTTCTGGCCACCAAAAAAACATACGATAACGACGACGCACCTCCCACGTGGTCTCCGTATTGGAAGTAGCAATAATAGATAGTCCTCAGTCTCGAAAGGAGGCCATCACCACCACCAATACCACCACCACCACCTTTTCTCTGAAGGGATGCGTGGTCCATGGTAAAAACGCTAAAGGCAAGCAACACATGAGTACGCCCCCCTCTCCCCGCCCCCCCCCCCCCCGCCACCTCCCTCCGCACATGATACAAGCGCGATCTCCCGTACCAATCACTCGTGGTCATAGATCGCCGTATGATACACCATATACAATATACGACAACGACAAAACGCACACCACTTTTTGTTTGTTCGTTGCAAACACGCCACTCTGTATCCTGAACCCAGCAGTACGGGTCGTTTGGATGTTAGGATGAACGCCAACTCGTCCTTGAAATATTCAGGAAAGATTGCGGGGATTTCTACCTTTTCGGTAGCTGTCCTTATACATCATGCAAAAATTACACCACTTCAGCAAAAGTGTTTATACCACGTGGTACACAACCATGTCAGCCACAGCCGAACTGAAACAAATTCACAAGTCACAAGTCAAGGTGGCATGTGACTTGTGACGTGTGACGTGTGACGTATGACGTGTGACGGCTCACGGGTCACGCGAAACGAATGGTGAGAACGAGTAGCGAGTAAACGAGCAACGAGTAGCGAGTAGCGAGTACTGAGTACGGAGTGATGATGACCGAACACCGAGTACTGAGTACCGAGCGACGAGGCAGCCACACAAATAACTCATCGCTAATTGCACGTCATCCCTCATGACATGATGTCATCGATCATGAAATGTCACCACTAGTGACATGCCATCGCTATTGACGTGTCATGTCATCGCTCGTTACATGTCACATCGCTCACGACATGTCATCCTTCATGACACAGCATGACATCTCTCATCGACTGCAAAAAAAATCACCCCCGATAATACATCCGTCAAGGCATGCCATCGCTCATGCCATCGCTCATGATATGTCACGACTCATTTCATGCCATATCGTCCCTGGGACAGTCGTTAGCCTGAACCCACTGGATACACGAGTCCACAATTTTCGAGTGACGTGTCACGGATCACAGGTCACAAGTCACAAGTCACAAGAGTCACGAGCCATGAGTCACGTGTCACGAGTCGTCGCCGCGAGCCCGATTACTCGCCAAAAAATCCTCAATCTTCACCGTTTCCGGAGAGCCCTCTTGCGTCTCTCCCCCCTCTTTTCTCCGCACACCCTCGGCACCCGCCTCCCCGCCTCCCTCGGCTGAACGCTGGTCGGCGGTGCTCGAAAACCCGCCCGTGGTCTTTCCGCCCAATCCTTCCCCCGAATCGACGACTTCCTTAGAACATAGCGCCTCGATGCAGGCATCGTCCGTCCCTTGCCCCCCCGCCACCCCGCCTCCAATATTCGTCGCGGAATATGATATCCCCTCTCCCTCCCCTTCGGACTCGTCTATTGCAAAAGCTTCGGTATCTCCCCCGCGAGACTCTCGCCCCCCCCCCGCCCCTCCTCCACCATCGTCATCGCTGAAGTTATCGCGGAATGGGAGTTTGTCGATAGGGGTCGAGGGGGAGGGGGGGGGGAGAGCCTCGTTGTTGATCTCCGGTTGGACCACGTGTACCTGAGGTGTTGGGAGCGGAAGGGGAAGCGTTGTGCCGGCCGCGAAAAAAACTAGGTTAGATTACTTGGATATAGTATAGGGAAAGGTTCGGGGGCTCTAAAGGGGTTAACCCCTTTGCAACTGGAACCCGTTTTTTGGGACAAAATTACTTGGATTTGATATAGGGAGGGGTTCTGGGGCTCTAAAGGGGGTAAGCTCGTGTAAAAACCCTCAACTAATAATCCCACACTAGTACGAAGGTCCACTACTGTGAACAGGATAAAAATGCACGCAAAATATGGAAAACGTCGCTACGTTTCAGGCGAGCTCTCCTACCCTACGACTGACCGTGCTCAGTTGAGGCTCTGCAAACTTGGCAAGATCAGCCAGACAAAGTGAACTTGGGTTCAGTCGTTACTAAAAAACGGCGAGAGTGCTTTTTTGCCTCATCTGTTCGCTTGATAAAATCATGCTCCTATTAACAACGCTAGATCTCCGCAGATAGTGATCGGTGTTGCCCTATTTGCCATCTGACACTGCTGTGTGTAGCGCTTGCACCAATCGTACCATCCGACACGTAATCGTAACCAATCGTACCACCCGACACGTAATCGTGCGTGCATTTTCCAGATAACAAGGCGTTAACTCTCCGGACAACCCGTTTATTACTGGAAAATGTATATCACACACAACAACGTCACGCCACTCGTAGCGCGTGCTACACACATACACGATAATGGAGGTAGGCAGCACTTTGGGCCATTTTTTTTCCGAATGACCGAGCTCCTTAACGCCTTGACAACTGGAGGCCGTTTTTTTTACCAATTTACTTGAAGTTAGTATAGGGAGGGATTTGGGGGGGCTTTGAGCGGGCTACTTAACGCCGAATCGTCGAAATGCGATTTTTTTTTTTTTTTGATTTGTTGTGGAACACGATGAATGTCTTTTTTTTGGCCTAGGCTAGGCGAGGCCGTGAATCTGTTCATCGAGTTGCAATTTCGGTTTATCAAAAAACAAACAAAAAGGCTTTGGTTGGGGTGAGGTGCTGTAAATGTAAAGCCTTTCAAAGTCAACAAGCTTGCAGGACCAAAAAAAATAATGGTGAAACTCTACCGTGCTATATATCAGTCTTACTGATTTTAGTAGCATAGACTATGCCTTGAGTTCACCCTAAAAAAAAAACGGGGGGGGAGTTGTAAAAAGAGATTAATGAAACCGGGAATTAGTAGTAGTGTAGATATATACGTCACTTTGATGTGTTTGCAATGTGCATCTACTCGACCCGTGATAAGCTTTGGCAATAACAACAACAACAACAGCAACAACAACGACAACAACAACGATAACAACAACAACGACAACAACAACAACGATAACAACAACAACAACGACAGCAACAACAACAACAACAGCGACAACAACAACGATAACAACGATAACAACAACAACAACAACAACAACAACAACAACAACAACAACAACAACAACAACAACAACAACAACAACAACAACAACAACAACAACAACAACAACAACAACAACAACAACAACAACAACAACAACAACAACAACAACAACAACAACAACAACAACAACAACAACAACAACAACAACAACACAACAACAACAACAACAACAACAACAACAACAACAACAACAACAACAACAACAACAACAACAACAACAACAACAACAACAACAACAACAACAACAACAACAACAACAACAACAACAACAACAACAACAACAACAACAACAACAACAACAACAACAACAACAACCATGTTCTTCGCGCGGTATGAAACTATGTCGGCTTAAATACGCAGGAAAGGTGTGTGAATAAAATGGAGAAGTTTTTTTTTGTAAAATGTTTTTGCGTGCGAGCGAATGACGCCGGCTTTGGGTAAGTAAGGCGCGTAACGGAGAAAATAGAAAATACTTCGTACATGTGTCTAGTTTTTGTGGGCGAGATGTTGGTTTATGCAGGACTTCAGGCAAAAGTGTACTATTTGCGAGGAACTTAGATGGCAAGGCCCTCCGCGGTGTATTAGTATCATACCTCGCGTACGCCAAGAAGACAACCATTTTTTTTTTTTTTTTTTTTTCTTTTATTCTCCGGCGGATGGGGAAAAATAAAGCTTTACAGCTCACCACACTTCCACGTATTTTCATACGCGTCGTGTGTCGATTTAACTTAGTTGCTTTCGCAGCCCAACGCTAGCTGGCGCACCCTTCGGGCTAGCTGGCGCACCCTTCGGGCTAGCTGGCGCACCCTTTGGACAATTTTTCATTTTTTTAGTTTTTTTCGGGGCGAGAGCTGTAGTATATACGGGCCGGCAAGACCCTCCGTGATGAATTAATATCATACATACCTTGCGTACGGCAAGGAGACAACACCGGAATGCAATGGAAGACAACCCTATTTTTTAGATTTTTTCGGGACGAGAGCTGTCGTATGTACGGGCCTTATCGCGAAATTATACTACTGATAGTCAAACAAAAAGGAAGGCTCTTTCTTTCGGCGAAACAAAAATACTGCCGAAAAAAAAAAAAAAAAAACGGTACAATACCCCCACGGGGGGCACAAAATAAAATAAAATTACCCACGTTTCTTTCAAGGAGCCAGACAGGCGTAAAAAAAATCAAGCGAAAAAGGTTGGGAAAAAACGTCATTTTCTCGATTCGCACAGAAATAAACAACGATTCGATTTTTTTTTCCGTTTCGGCCGTGCTAGTAAGGTGTGGCTCTGTTTTCTCTTTTTTGTGTGCTCTGTTGGTATACCAGGTATAACCGAGGGAATACTTTTTGTTTATTTTGTTTGGTAACGGCCGTACTGGTACCACTATGTCTTCAAACGTGAGTGCCGTTGACCCGTGCTGCGATATAGTGTTACAGTCAGTAGTGCTCCCTCTATAGTGCCGATTGAGTAGTGCCGGTATCCTATATAGTGCCGGTTGAGTGGTGCCGGTATCCTCTATTGTGCCGGTTGAGTAGTGCCGATAGCCTCTATACTGCCGGTTGAGTAGTGCCGGTACCCTCTATAGTGTCTGTGAAATCGCTTGGCACAGGCGGGAATAATTAGTGGTGGCAGCGAGCGGAGTAGTGCTAGTTGCCTCCATAGTGCACTTATTTCCCCGCTATAGTGCACATACCGGCGCTATACAGGGAGTAATGATGTACCACTCACGTGCGAAAGCGTTTAGCCGTCTAAATATCACAATAATTATTGGGCTTGTGTTAAGGTATTAGTGGGGTACTAATCCGTTTGACCACTTGCGAAAGGTTAACCAATAACTTACCCAAACTAAGCCTTAGAACACTCTCCCCCCCTGAAACGGCGGGATGCCAGGTCGGCCGGATATACGGGCGACCCCTGTCAACACCCAAACGGGTTCATTTCCTGGGTATGCTGGGGAGAGTATTTTTCAAGTTCGACATGGGGAAAGTCTGAAAAGGTTTATTGTTGTCGATGGTGGGAGTCGAACCCACGACCTAAAGTCCATGTCCTGCCGACGACGCCATTTTGTTAAGGTATTAGTGGGGTATTATCGTAGTCCGTTTGACCACTTGCACAAGGTTAACCAATAATAGCTTACCCAAACTAAGCCCTCTAACGCTTGCCATCCGGCAATGTCCAGTACTATATGGTTTTCAACGTTGATCACTCAATGACATTCTCTTACACGAGGAAACCTCGGAAAACAACAAAAGGAAACTTACGCACCACGTCTAAATACGTTATTATCGATTCATGGTATTACTGTGTTGACATCCGACATATGGCGCATTACGAGCTTCGACCTTGTTGTTGTACGAAGTTGTCGTTGTTATTTCGGCATTAGCGGGGGGCATTTTACGATGATGTTAATTTGCTGTTTTGATGCTGAGGTTATTATGATGTTACGATGATGGTGTTATGATGATGTTATGATGATGTTATGATGATGTTATGATGATGATGTTATGATGATGTTATGATGATGTTATGATGATGTTATGATGGTGTTATGGTGATGTGTTGATGTTATGATGGTGTTATGATGATGTTATGATGATGTTATGGTGATGTTATGATGGTGGTGTTATGATGATGTTATGATGATGTTATGATGATGTTATGATGATGTTATGGTGATGTTATGATGGTGGTGTTATGATGATGTTATGATGATGTTATGATGATGTTATGATGATGTTACGATAATCATGTTACGATGATGTTATGATGATGTTACGATGATGTTATGATGATGTTATGATAATGTTACCGTGATGTCATTATGATAATGTTATGATGATGTTATGATATACCCCCATTCTCCCTACTACGGTGGTCGAGCCAGCCGCACGAGTGACGCTGTAGTTCCTCACTGACAAAGCATGTTGGGCGATTTGTTTGACGCAGCGTAGCTAACTGTCCAGATGGGGATTCACATAACAAAAACAAAAACAACGCGAAAGCCTAAAGACCGCAAGAAGCAAAGAAAGGGGTCACTCGCGCGATCCACCCCCAGCCACCGTCAACCAGAGGCCCCCAAAAACGACATGACATGAACGTAACCTCGCTCCTAGACCGTACGTGGCTTTGTGGCCCATGGTAAAATTGAACCGCATTTACGCCACCAGGCAATGTGCGGCATGATGACCTTCGGCGTCGATCTCCCGCAAACATCCCCAGAAAGAACAAGAAGTACATTGCAAACGATATACCTGGTAATAATACGTAGCTTAGTCTGTGAACGTACGAAAACAACAAAGTCACGGACAAAAATGATGTAAAAGGCATGTCTGTGTCGGGAATCCAGTACAGCGACAGGGAACGCTAAGTATTATACATGTGTATACCATATCCTGGAAAAAGGGCTGACCTTGTAAGCGAGGGTCTTCGGGCGCAGCCTGCTGTAAGAGTTGTCCCAAACCATGACCAAGACCGCCGTCGAGTCTCCCTCAGCCGCCCACATGCCCTGAAACGTTTCTCCGGCAGCGTACCTAAAACATCACACCACACCAAAATGAAGGATGCATATGAACGTTGGTGGACCTAGAATACCGAAGGGGGGATGTTATGATACACCCCCTTTTGCAATGTTCATCCCCCACTTCAAAATACCCCCCCCCTCCCCTTCAAAATATCAAGCCTCCCTAAAATTTACGAAACCCTGCTAAAATACTCTACCCCCCCTGTGCAGATTGTAACACCCCCCCCTCCGCCCTACTGTCATGCTTTTCTGTTTTTTTTTTTTACGATTCTAGCCAGGCTGTCAGCTAGCAGATGTGTGCTTAAGGGTCATATCCACCCACGTTGTGTCGAGGGTGATATAGCCCAACGTTTCGGGTGATCTCACGGCTGAGATCGAATGAGGTGAGTCATACTGGGAACTGAGCCGCGACAGCTGATGTAGGCCGCTGATATAGTCTATCGTGCGTGATATATAGTGCAAAAAATGTGTCGACGATATAGTGAGTCAAGGGTGATATAGCCCAAATCCAGTGACCAACTCATCATGGCTGAGATTGAATGCGGTACGACTGGTCGCTTGTGGAGCGGTGATATAGGCACATCACCAGCTATATATAGAGTCGTGATACATGAATATTATGCGTGATACTGACGGATGATATAGCGTATGAAGGGATGATATAGCCCAACTTCAGTTATCATTGATCGGCTGCATCACCGTGGTTACAACATGAGTGGAGACGATACTTAAGCACACATCTGCAAGCCGAAAGCCAGTTTTGCATCAAAGCCTGTTTTGCATCATGGGCGTGGCTGTGGGGGGGGGTGGGTTCAAATCTGGGCACAGGAGGGTTAGAATATTTCAGAAGGGGTTACGGCGTATAATATTTCAAAGGAGGGATTCGTCTATTTTAGGGGGGGGGGGTTACAGTTTGAAGGGGGGTTGATATTTTGAAAAAGGACGGTCGAAATAGTGAACGGGGGGTTGAAATTTTGAAGTGGGGGTGTGGATATTGCAAAAGGGTGACGATAAATCGGGGGGGGGGGGGAGGCGATAAAGCGCAACAAATGGGCACACACGAAGCATGCCGCTAATATGAGTATTAATAGTACTATTAGTACTGACAGAAGTACGGTAGAGCTGCGGCTCACGTTTCTGGAGCTGTTCACGTGGGGACTAGGAGGACATCCCATACCTCAGATGAAGGAAAAGTGCCAAGACAATAGAAGCGACGAGCAAAAAAAATAGAGTGCATATAGTAATCAGGACCAAGCATGGTTACTAAAAAAAACAACGGGGAACACATCATATACTTCTAGTATGTTTTCGTGTGCGTCGTGGGTTCTGATTCCCACCGGTACGATGCTCCGAAACAAGGGCGAACGGAGCATTAGGTGGCCTCATTCCTGTCTTACGCTACTACTGTTCGTTGTGCCATACAGCTTGTGCGATAGGCCTTCGGATTTGCGGTCGGGTGTCCTGTTCGTTTTTTTCTCACAAAGTCAGGAGTTATCGGGTAACGTATTTTTTTCTTTCTCTTTTTTTGATCGTTCACTTTTGATTTCCGGTCAGGTGTCCTTTTCATTTTTTCTCAAAGGCAGGAGTTGTCGGGCAACGCATTTTTCTTTTTCTTTTTTGATCGTTCACTTTTACTCTCCGTCTCAATCCGAAAGAGTTTCTTACCCTCATCGACCTTCAGGACAAGCCATGCCGCGGTCGTAGCAAGTGTCTTCCCTGCCCCCCCCCCCCCCCCCCCCCCCTCCCGATACATGTTCATCGCGCAAAAGGTTTAGCATTCTCTGCTTATATTTTTTTCATGCTGGTCGATGCCTCCCGTCGAACTTTGCTATAGCCAGGAGCCGTAGAGAGAACCTGTGTACTCCTTTGGTACGCGGTCCAGCTTACCTTTGGAGCTCAAAAACGTCCTCTTCCGTGGACCCACCCATGCCTTGGGAGCGACAGCGAAGAGCAAAGCCGAGGTCGTAGTCCTATATGCCGAGGAGAAGATGATGCCGGTACAAGGGACGAAATGCCGGCACAAGGGAAACAAACGTACCGGTAGAAGGCATGCACGCGCACGAGGGGACGGGAGGGGGGGATGGATACAAGCAGCACAGACAGGAAGAGAGTTAGAAGCGTTATTTTTTACGAGGTAAGTTCGATTCTTGTTTTGTGCATTGCACTGCACCAAAAATTAGGGACATTTTTTTCGAGATATATATGAAGCCAGATTGTCCGTCCACCGCCGTACACAAGCTGACGAAAGTTATCCTAACTCGAGCACAAAAAAGTTTCGGGAATCGTGGCCGGGGAAAAAACTAAACATTTTCCCGAGTCGTGATATTGGTAAGGAATCCGTACTTTTTATACAAGTATTCGTTTTGGCATTTTTCTATTGAAAAACATTGATGTCAGCGGATTCCTGACATATGTAGTCTATATATATTTTTTCGTTTTTTAAAACGTGACATTTCAGAATTTCAAAAAAGGCCAGGAATCGTGACATATTGTCAGGGTTCGTGTTTTTGTTTTTTCGTTTGAGTTAGGAACGACCCCTTAAGATCATCCTGCTAGGGATAAAATGGGACAAAACAGGAAAAAAAAAAATCGGATACCCCGACATACGAGAGTGAGCACAGAAACGTCAACACGGGACGGTTGGAACAAACAGCACATAACTATGATCTTTTTCCGGATTTCTGTTTTTCCTCGTCCATTTGACTAGGACGTGCGAATTTCTAGACGCAACGTGCCCCTGTCCTTCAGGGATAACAAGGCATGCATTTTTTGGGCGTGAAACAAAACGAAAACGCCTCACCTCTACCCGAAACTCCCAGCACAAGTAGCAGCCGGCGGCGACGACAAAGGTTTGAGTGAGGGTGCTACCGCGCGGCACGAGGAGACCGGTAGCGCCCTCCTTGCGCAGAACTTTGGCCGAACCATCCTCTCTCAGCTGCTCGGCCGCGAACTCCTCCAGTGACTTTGCGCTCGCCACTAGCATCTAGGAAGCGGCAAAAGGTGGGGAGTCAAAGGAGAAAATTATGCATGACTTAATAAGCGGCCGAAAAAGAAAACAAGCAAACAAGCAAACAAACAGATAAACCAACCAACCGACCAACCAACCAACCAACCGAATGGACAAAACAAAACAAAACAAACAAACAAACAAACAAACAAACAAACAGACAGACAAAACGGAACAAACAAACAAAAAAACGAAAAAAACAAAAAAACAAAAAACAAAAAAAACAAAAGACAAAAAAACAAAACAAAACAAAACAGAACAAAACAAGTCGTCGTCCATGTCCATTTTTTACCCCAACACCCCGACACCCTAGCCCTAATGCTCTAACATCACCCCTAACCCTTACCCTGACCCCGCTGCTACACGAGCACCGCACCTTTCCGATCGTCCTTGATGTGGCGGTAAACCCTACCCTGGCGGTGCCAGCAGCGGTCGACACCATCGTTGCGGCAGCGCCGGCTGCGCGCCCCAGTTGAGGGGACTTGCTCAAGGCCTGTCCCCGAAGAAGCAAATGCACACAACAAGCAAGCAAGTTAAAGGAGCGCGGAGGAGGGGTGTCTTTATTAGGAGTAGGAGCGGTGTTACGTCTCGAAAGGGAGAAGTGGTCAATGGGCAAGAAAAAAATAAGTACCCCTAGCCCCCGCCCCCCCCTCTCTCATAGCAGGGAAGGGAGGGTTTATGGTCATACGACTACACATGACCTATATATGGAATGAGTACACCCCGCTCCCTTTCCTCCCCCTCCCCTCCCTGGAAGGCCACTAAGTCTTACAAAAAAAAGGCCACCACACATCTCTTGCGAATAATGCGATCAAGTTTCACCTCTGCCGCCCGTATGAAGCGCTCTCCGACAAACCCTCGCTCGAAGGAGTTCCGCCCCCGTCCCTCTGCGTTCGCCACCGCCGCCACCATCTCCACACCCTCCTCCTCTTCCTCCCCAACGCCGCCAATCTGCATGGCTCCTTCAGGCTTGCCTCCCCCTTCGCCATCACCATCGTTAGCGCCATCACTCTCACCGCAAACCTCTCTAGTAGCCCCAGCCTCCACCCCTTCGCCCTCCCCCACCGACGCCTCTTCCGATGCAGTGGAATACAGCGCGGCCGTTTCACTCTCCTCCTCCCCCGTACCCCCCCCCGCCTCCTCCGGCATGGTGGCAGAATGCATCGCGGTCGTGTCACCCCCCTCCTCTTCCTGCTCCTGCTCATCCTCCACCAACACCACCGTCTCAATTTTTCTTTCAGCCTCTTGTCCAATCGCGGCTTTGGCAGTGGTGGTAGTGGTGGCGGTGGTATAAGTGGGAGTGGCAGTCGAAGGCTCTTGTTTAGTAGAAGTCGGAGACTCTCTCTCTTGAGGCGCGGGTTTCTTCGACATAGCGGCGGCACCGGGTTCCGGTTCTCTTATCACGGCTCTCGCAGACGCGGTGGTGGCGGTGGTAAAAGTATAACTCAGAGACTCCTGCTGTGGCGAGCGTTTCAGCGGTGTAGCAGCGATGGACACAGAATCGCTCGACTCGCCGAAGGACTCAGATTCGTCGACGGAAAAGCCTGGGTAGGGCAGCCTTAACCGTTGCTGCTGAACATGAAAAACCGACGACGATTTTTCCTTTTGTTCCTGAAAATGGAAACCCGACGAAGCGTTTATCGGCGTGTTTTCGGTGGAAGCTGTGGGGGTCGGTGGTGAAGTGATCGACGCCGGGGGGTATCTAGGATACGAAGAGGACGACGATGATGCTGCTATACGGGAACGATGCTCGATCGATTTTTGTTCACCGGTAGGGGAGGGGTTGACAGTGGTGAGGTCGGAACGCCTGCTCGAGGGGACGGTTGGAAACCCTTTTTGCTCTTCGACGGACGATGGAGTCGGTGATTGACTGGTGGTGGTGCCAGAAGGACGCTCTTCGACGGGTGGTGTTGGTGATTGACTGGTGGTCACGGGCGGGATCGATGATTGTCTGTTATCAAGGAACGGGGTCGATGATTGGCTGGTGTTGGCGGGCGGGGCCGGTGATTGGCTTGTGGCGCCGGGTAGGGTAAATGATTGGCTGGTGGCGCCAGAAGGGCGCTCTTCGACAGGCGGGATCAGCGATTGGCTGGTGGCGATGCCCGGGATCGATGATTGGCTGGTGACGGCGTCCGGAGGAAGAGGCGGCTGCTGAGTGGTCGCGACGGAGGGAGACGTAGCAGCTTGCAGGACGCGTTGGTCGGGGCTCAAGACCTTGATTTCGTCGATCATCTGGTGTACAGTCAGGGAGTTTGACGGAGGATCGTTGTCGGGAAATTATATTTCAAAGTATGCTTTTTGTGCTAAGAAACAGACAAAATCGCATGTGACCGACGAAGCGCAGCCGTGGGGCCGGTGGTCATTTTGCGACGATCAGCACAGTTCAGTATCTCGCGTTATTGGTCAAGCGTATGAAAAGTAATAGATATGGCCCTGATTAATATAGGAACGTAGCGGCACTAAACGGTCAGCGTATCTCCAACGTTCCTGACAAAGTGCGCAGCCATTGCACCAGTTGACGTTTTGCGGTGATGTAGCACAGTCAGTATCCCCGATATCGACAAATGTGCGCACAGTAGTTATGGTGCTGATTGACATGAGAATCTCGCAGCAGATTTTGGATGAGTACTGTTCGTATCTATTTCCTGTGGCCACGTGATAACGGCAACAAGCCGTTTAATTTAATACGACGTGCGGCTAGCCTGGTTAATTTTAACAAGTTTAGTGCTGCACTGTGCGGAAATATAAATCTGACTCTACCTGCAAGTAATTAGTGCGCGAAATGGGAGTGCAGTTCTAAAGAGGTTATGACCCCTTCGCAACTGGAAACACGTCTGTGGGGACAAATAAATTGGAATTAGTATAGGAAATCGCGTGTAGTAGTTGTTTCTCCAGAAGGGAGGTAAGTACTATTAATAGCCACTTTTATATTGTTTTTAGTGCAAAGTCTATACTACTACTGTGTGTAGAAGGCAGAGAGGAAAAATACACTGCTGTAGTAGTTGGAGGATGATCAAGAGGAAGCTGAGTGGCCTCCAACAACGCCTGCAACGTTATTTTTATAAAACAATACCTGGTATTAAATATATTTGAATACACTCCAGCTGTGAGATCGAAGATTTTGTCAAAACTGATCTTCGCAAGCTGTGTATGATACTCGTATATATACGTGCACAGCTGTCAGACTTTGTCCTCAAGAAAGGGGTTTATAGTTTCCGCGCACAGACTGAATAGCATCACCCTGTTGACCCTGATAGCTACATACACTGTAGGTCCAAGGGGAGTCGCCGACCTATATCCTTCATGAGGGCACACAACCCGTACTACGCGCGATCGGAGTATCACAAACAGCTTGCGCAATGATGAGTTTCGACAAAATCTTCGATCTTACAGCTGGAGTGTATTTTTATTTTTATAATATATTCGCAAGCCAAGAGTTCGATACATTTAAAGGTCGATCCTCATTATTTCTGCAAGCTGCGTGATGCACCGGACATTCGTTTTTGCAGATGGATTTTATCTTTAAGAGATACCTGGTACACTATTAACACAATAATAGTGCAGATGCTTATTAATAGCAAAAGCATAGACTAAGTACTTCTCACCCCAAGATAATACCTCATGATGAGTAAAAGTTGCTACTGGAGTACCAGTATCGTCTTTGCCCTGGAGAGCTAATATCATGTGGACATCGTGTGATATCATACGTGAAACCCTCAGAACAAAATGAGCGCCGGACATGTCCCAACCAATCATATTATGACAGCGCACGGTAGACACGTGTAGCGCGTGTAGCGCATCGCAAACAGCAGATAAAAAAAGTCAAGCCCAAACGCGCGTACATGATACTCCAAAGTATACTCGTATTAGTCGTACCCACGAAATGGTATACCAGGTATTGCTTACATCGTACATACATACCCGAGGACATCGTCCACATCCCCAGCAATTTTGTGATGACGATACCATATACTTTGCTGCCCGTAGCGCAGGGCAACTTCAAACTCAAAGCAAGAGTGAGATAAACGGCTACAAAAAAAGGGAAATAATATCCAAAAACTACTTCATACCCCCAAAAAAATATCAAGAAAATTTACAGTTGAAAATTTACACATGTCATCACATGAACGTGCAGTACTTATCTTCTGTGCGCAAATTACTCTGTTTAGTACAGCTGCATGCCACATGTATTATGTATTCTTGATGCCAGGTACTCGTACCCTGTACCGGAGGTATACAAGTAATTCAATAAAAAACAAACAAATACCTGGTACAATTTACGAGTGTACCAACAACGCGGCTCGCAAAGATGATTAGTCTATTATTGACCTGAAATTCGTCGAACTCAATCAAGCCGACGTCCTTGATTTTTTTTTATAAAATTCAATGACATTTTGCACCTTCGTAATACTGTACTGCTGTGTGTGATACGTACCACGGCACGGAAAACAATTACATGTAGTCTATTCTATGCAATTATAATTGTTTCGGCGACGTGCATGTGCAAGAAAAAATGATACGTACGACGTACCTCTTGCAGCCGTCCCCAGGGTCCCTGCAGCGGCTGGCAAGGGTTGGCAGAGGATGCAGCAGCAACAGCAGCAGCACCAGCAGTGCTTGTTCCTGCCAAGACACCCCGGGTGGGCATTGAAGAGCCGCCGAGCGAGGAATTAGGCAATAGTGAAGATGAAGAGCCGGGGGGCGGAGGAGCCGCCACCTCCGCCACCTCTCCCGCCGCCGCCGCCGCTGCTGCTACTGTCCCCATTGGCATCGACATCATCCCCGGATCATAATACCCCGAACCTAGTTGACGTTGACCTTGAACCATGTTGTCGGCGGCAATCGTGCTCTCTCTTCCTTCTCCTCCTCCTCCAGCAGCAGCAGCAGCAGCAGCAGCAGCAGCAGCAGCAGAAACATCATCGAATAAATCGCGACTCGTCGACGACTCGTCGATTATTCCCGCCGTGGCGTCGACTGATGACACAATCGCCGTCGGCGACTCCATCTCGAGCTCGAAAATTCCCGACATAGCAGAGCAGGCGCTCGGCAAGGCCTGTGTCATGGGCGACGAGCTCAGCTCGGAGTCCTCGCCGGCGTTGGTGGTGCCAGCATCATGAGACGGACCGAAGAACGTCCGCATTTCTCGGTGCTTAGCACGCGTCTCTGTAATGTTGAAGGTAATTCCGGCCGCGTGTGCGATGCTACCAGTAGGGGCGGTAGAGGGTGACGGTGCTGCTGCTGCTGCGACTGCTGCTGCTACTGCTGTCGTTGTTGCCGAAGAAGGCGACGGTCGTCCTGGCGTTGGGATAAGAGTCAAGCCACAAATTTGCAGGACAAGGATCAAGATGGGTGGAGCTTGCGAGGGCCGGAGAACGGTTCTGTCGGTCTCGCGGACGGGAGAGTATTTGGTGGAACTAATTTGTGCGGCGGGACTATTAATAGCTGCTGTAGGAGCCAGGACAACTTCAGGATAGACAACACCAGCAGCAGACTCAAGCTCAGACTCACCCGGTACTACTGCTGCAACGTGGAACCCTGCTGACCCAGCCTCGTCCGTCGCGCCCTCTTCCCAAGCTGGAGAGACTCCCGGGTAGAGAGCGCCTGATACAGCAGCTGGTGTTGGTGGTGGAGAGGATGCAGCATCTCTGAACTCCGTGGCACAGCAGCCAGCATCAGCGGAGCTACGTGTAGCGCTGGCTGGGGAAGGCGGAAGAAGATGCTCGTGCACATCTCGAGGAACATCCGGCGTGGGAGGTGCAACGATTGTAAGACCCACGGCCTCGGCTCGATCCTTCTGTTCGACTGCTGAGATATCCATGGGATCGACGGGTGGCTGGTAACTGGGCTAGCTTGGGGCTCCCGTCCTGCCCTTGCATCTGGCACCGGTTTTGCATGGTTCCGCGAGATCTCACGTTGAAAACCGTTACTGGGAGAGCAAATTTGCAGAACGCGGCGGAATTGGTGAAAAATAAGGCCGTTTGGATGGAACTCCCGATTTTTTCGTGACAAATTTGTTTCTTACGTACGTTCTTCGTCGCACCCGCGTGCGAGTTGGAGCAGCGACAGGAATATAGAGCATTGCGAGCAAAGGAGTTGGGTGCCCTGCAACATGCGGATCTCGGTGGATCTTGGTATGCTTCGAGGTTGTTGGATTTCATAGAAGGTGCGTATAGACAACGGAAGATATAGGCTTGCCTCTCGCATCATCTCATGATCGAGTGGTTGCTCTGATGGATGTCAAAAAAATCTCTTATATTTGTCTGTTGGATATTGGATCTTCACCGTATTAACTGCTACTACTACATTGTGTAAATTCATACCACTCTGTACGGAAATATATTCAACCTGTTACACTTGAAAATTCAACAAAAATGTTTCTTATGTTGGACATTTTGTACCTCTCGGTGCCAATGAGTACCTTTGCCTGGGGTGATCGTTGACCGTCGTTCTAAAGTTTTAATGACAGTGTCGTGTGTTATTGTATTATTCGATGCACACCCTGTCCTGGTGGTATGAATACGGCGTACCGGGTACAAATACCATACGTTTCCAGGTTGCGACACAGCAGCGCTGTTTGTACACCCACTCTATGTGCTACGTGAACCGATCATGTACGTACGTGGATGTGTCCACACGTCGGACAGGTCACCGGTCGATCCCCACACATACATGATGATCTACCTACCTGGTAAATCTTTCAGGGAAGATAAATCTGTATGATCTGTGTGATCTAGCTTATGTTGCCGGGTGGGGACCGTGCGAACTGCATTATCTAGCAGACAAAGGAGGGTCGGATCTGGTACTCTTCATTATTAACAGATCCTGCTACGTATAAAAACACCATCATAACGGCATAGACTATACACAGGAGATCTAAGCTGTTGTTGTGTTGTACATGATCTACTACTGTATGTAGATGGTCTTCATGGTCTACTACCAATGCTACAGTAGATCTCGTCATCTGTCCGCGGTGTGGATATATATGCATGACATATGTGTGTTCCGGCGGACACTTGATGTTATCCCGGGGTGTGTGTGCAATGTACTGGGACAGTTGGCTAATGGCTTTCTTATTTGTTTGTTTGTCTTGTTGTGGGTGATGCGGGTGACGATGGTTACGAACCTGTACGATACAATTTCTCCCTCAAGCAATAATGCCCCTGGATTAATCCTGTACCCTGGTGCGTATCAGTGTTCAGCCTGCGGAGCACATGCAGCTACCGTACGCAGAATCTTGCCCGTCATTATGCCATGCATTGCTGTTGTCCATCAACATTTTGTGTCCGTTCGAAAATTATCAGCAGCAACGCAACACCCAACCAGCAGAATTCATATTAACAGTACAAAGTACGAGGCGCAAGCAAGCACAAGCAGTAGTTTACAATCAGTAGTAGTAGTGGTACTGGATTGATGGACTTGTCTCACGTGATTGCGTATTCCATCTTCCGACCCCCCCAACCAAATGCATGATTTTGTCCATGAACCCTGTTACAGAACGTTAGAAATGCACCCAGGTTTCTGTAAGGGTTGGGCTACCGCCTTTCGGACCCCGGCGTATATACCGAGACATAAATTGCGTCGGGTGCGATCTTGCCAACCGTCTCTTTTTAAAACGTGGGGGGAGCGGGCAACATTGCGCGACTGCAGCACTACAGCAGTCAGTAGTAGTAGAGCAGTGTTCCCTTTTTCCCTCCATAGCGCCGGTTGAGTAGCGTCGGTTGCCGGCTAGACTATATATCTAGCGCCCCTGTCAAATTGTTTGGCACAGATAGGAACAATCAGTATCATCGTATTGCCAGTATGTGGAGTAGTGCCGATTGCCGCTAGTTGTAGCGCTGGTTATTCTGACTGACACGCACCGGCACTCCGGCGCTATATAGAGGGACCATTGCTCGGCAGTGCCAGATATAATAGTATCTTGCTGCGCACGGCGTGAAAGGATTTCCGCACATTGCGATTCGGACGTACAAATCACACCCCTCTGCCCACGGCTGTCCCCGGACGGATTCCTGTGTGGACATTGCAATAATAACAGTCACATGTTTTCCCAGAACATTAGACACATTACCGATCGACCTCCAACACTTGATGCTTTAGATCTTTCAGGGAAGATATGTATGATCTGTATGATCTGTATGGTCTAGCTCATGCTGCCGAGTGGGACCTGTACGATCTGCATGATCTTACACATGTTTCCAGGGTTGGATCTGTACTCTCTACGTACGTACGTACTTCGAACTATATATAATATATTTAGTACATTAGACTATAGCTTATTATGATAGATACGTCGTTCCGTTATATATCGAATATATCCTTCCACAACTAAGCAGCACCGGTAGTATCTCTCCTATGACCCTCTGCCAACCATTTCTCCGTTTACTTTCACCGCATCTCTTCCATTTTATTAATAGCTGCTATCGATATCTTAGTCTATATCCTAATCCTTGTCAGCATTCCGTCCCCAGGCCATAACATAAAAAAAAGCGTTCTAAGTGCCGCCGTGCCATATCCCAAGACATTGGCACTGGCATCACAAATAGAACCCCGCCGGAACTAAACGGATAAAACAGCACGTTTCCAGAGGCATACCGGGGCTTCTTGCACCCTACTGAAGTACACCTAACGCCCCGAACAAGCGCTTGCTGCCATGCAAAAAAAGCATGTCGAAGTTACGTTGGGGCGAACAGGGTGTACAACCGTGCCACAACCCTAGGCATTGGCACTGGCATCACAATAATGGAGCCCGCGGCGTAACAACAAGATAGAGCAGCGCATCATTGTCAGGTGTACACCGCGGTTATTGACTACCGTACTGAATGCTGCGTATACTATAGTCTATACGCACTCACGACACGCCATGAACAGGAGGAGCATGCTGCCCTACGATACATGAAGTCTGCCGAAGTTACGTTGGCAACAAAAGCTACCGCCGCGCCCCCCAAGATATTTTGCCAAACAAAATGGAGCGCCCTCGCCGTCAAATTATGCAAGGAAGGATGAATCAACACATTTTGTTTTTGTTTTCTTTAATCACCCCTTTTAGTTTTCCAGATCAACACGTAGTAAGAGCTTGAACCCTCAGAGACACTTCTGGGCGAGCCGCGGCCACAGGTGCGTGCTTCCCTTTCCCCCCCCCCCGGTACGTGCCTTTCATTTTTATCCCGCATAGGGTTTAGCATTGCTACTTGTCAGCTTTTTCATCCTCCTCGTCGATTTTCCATCTCGATTTCTGCTAGCTCACGCTCTCGCTCTTTTCTCTGCGGTCATTTTTTTTACTCAAGAGAAAGCCCCTCCGAGCACGAATATGCACTCGGGAGGATTTGAACCCGCGCCATTGGCTTCAGCAGGGACGATATTCACCTACTATTAATATGATACTCCGCGCACTTCACAGCGGACTCCTGCTCATTAGTCGTGAGTACCACAGAGAGAGGTATAGCGCGGTCATTGTTGCACTACACTACACTACAACAGTACGTTATTATTTATTATTATTATTATTATTATTATTATTATTATTATTATTATTATTATTATTATTATTATTATTATTATTATTATTATTATTATTATTATTATTATTATTATTATTATTATTATTATTATTATTATTATTATTATTATTATTATTATTATTATTATTATTATTATTATTATTATTATTATTATTATTATTATTATTATTATTATTATTATTATTATTATTATTATTATTATTATTATTATTATTATTATTATTATTATTATTATTATTATTATTATTATTATTATTATTATTATTATTATTATTATTATTATTATTATTATTATTATTATTATTATTATTATTATTATTATTATTATTATTATTATTATTATTATTATTATTATTATTATTATTATTATTATTATTATTATTATTATTATTATTATTATTATTATTATTATTATTATTATTATTATTATTATTATTATTATTATTATTATTATTATTATTATTATTATTATTATTATTATTATTATTATTATTATTATTATTATTATTATTATTTTTTCGCACACTTCTACTTTCCAGCTGCTGGACAAGCCGTGGTCACAGGTAATCGTCCCTTCTTCCCCCCGGTTCTTGCCTTCAATTTTTATCGCGCATGGGGTTCAGCAATCCCACTGCTCGTCGATTTTTCATGGAGTGTCGCTAACTCGCGCTCTCGCGCTTTCCGTAAGTCAATTTGTGCGCAAGAAAGAGTCTCCACGAATTTACACGAGTATGCACTCGGGGGGATTCGAACTCGCGAAACTGACCTATACCAGGCTCGAGGATAACCTGATACGCCACCGGGGCGACCGGCTGTTATGTCGCATACGGAGTGTATGCGCATAAACAAACGCGCTGATGAACGAGAACATACATACGGTCATACATCGAAAAATCTGTTTTGAAATTACGTTGGCCGTTTTGTTGACCGTTGCGGAAGTCACGGCGGCTGCGTGTTGCTTGGGTTAAATCCAGGGTCTGGCGTTACCGGCCGGACGGACCCCGGGTTGTGCTTACGCTGAACATTTTTTCGCGTGCTACGTACGATAGATGTATAACATTTTTTGGCCAATTCGTTTATGAACAATGGGCTCCTCCATAGAGGAAAGGCCCAATATCTTTTGCGTTCCTAATCTGCTTGTATGGATGGGTGGGGTTATTTATGTTTGTTGTACACTGCGTTAGGAAAGGCCCAATATCTTTTGCGTTCCAAATCTGCTTGTATGGGTGGGGTTATTCATGTTTGTTGTACACTGCGTTAGGAAAGGCCCAATATCTTTTGCGTTCCAAATCTGCTTGTATATGGGTGTGGTTATTCATGTTTGTTGTACACTGCGTTACACTGCGTTGCATGGGAACATTCCATCGGATCGACCGAACGATTCTTCTCAAAGTCGAGGTTTGGGGTGTGTGTGGTGTGTGGAGCTCCTCAAGACGAGGACTTTGCGGAGAAACATGACATGATGAGGTGTACCTCCGCTGCCGTACGTCGTAGCACGCGTGAGCACGATAGAGGTGTAAGGTATACCGACTTTTGGCTATAACAAATTTTTATGAAGGACGGGGTTCCTTAACCTACCTGCTGTCGTAAGAAAATCGTCCTCGAGTGTTTCTTGTTTTGCATTATGAAAACTATTTGTATAACGCTGCAGTAGGCCGTGGGCTTGTTCGTAGGGTTGCGCTTTCGAGTCATTCTATTGTTAAGGAATTAGTGGGGCATTCGTCCGTTCGTCCACTTGCAAAAGGTTAACCAATAGCTTACCCAAACTAAGCCTTATAACACTCCCCCTCCCTGAAACGGCGGGATAGCAGGTCGGCCGGATATACGGGCGGACCTGTCAATCATCCAAGTGGTTTCATTTCCTGGGTATACCGGGGAGAGCATTTTTCAAGTTCGGCATGGGGCAAGTCTGAAAAAGTTTGTTGTGGTGGATGTGGGATTTGAACCCACGACCCAAAAACCCATGGTTTGTCGACGACGCCATTTGTTGAGGAAATAGTGGGGTATTAGTCCGTTTGACCACTTGCAAAAGGTTAACCAATAGCTTACCCAACCTAAGCCTTATAACACTCCCCCCCCCTGAAACGGCGGGATAGCAGGTCGGCCGGATATACGGGCGGACCTGTCAATCATCCAAGTGGTTTCATTTCCTGGGAATACCGGGGAGAGTATTTTTCAAGTTCGGCATGGGGAAAATCTGAAAAAGTTTATTGTGGTGGATGTGGGATTTGAACCCACGACCCAAAAAAAACCATGGTCTGTCGACGACGCCATTTGTTGAGGAAATAGTGGGGTATTAGTCCGTTTGACCACTTGCAAAAGGTTAACCAATAGCTTACCCAAACTAAGCCTTGTAACACTGTGGTGTAGCCCCCTCACGTTTGACGCCTGCTACGACAGAGGTATTAGAAGGTATACCCCTTTTTGGCTAAAACACTTTTTCTGGATGACGGGGCTTTCTTAACCCAAAATCGAACGGAATTTCGATATTTCTTTTTGGGAAAAAAAAAAATCGTTGTGTAGTTAGTACCTGACCCATGGGATTGATCATAGGGTATTATAGTATAATATCACTTTTTTTCTCCCCACAAATCTGTTTTCGGAAGAGGTACAAGTATACAGCTCCTCTCTTCAAGTGGTTTAAGAGCCCCAGGAAAAACATCGTGCGTATTTTTCCGTAGAATGCGTCTTTCCATTAACGAAATTGCCGGTTTTGAAACCAGCTCCCGGCCGTATCTCCTTAAATATGGTGGCCCTTGCCACCGCGACGTCATCGTTCGATAGTAGTACTACTACTACTAGTAGTCCTTTGCAAACCAGATAGCATGTGAAAACGTGTTTTTTGTCGTAGAACCCTTTTCCTCGTGTCGAGCAGCGGCGAAACATTTGTTCAAGAAAATCGCCGGTGTTTTTTTTTTTTGGGGGGGGGAGGGGGTATCGTAGAATCAGTATTTTTCATAGCTATCAAAATTAGGGTTAGAGGGTAGCGGCGCACCGTTACCTTTTCTGAGGCATGCTCACACGAGGAGAGCTCTCGTGCAACCCCACCCAAAATTGTTTTCCTTGAGAAAATCGAAAACAAAAGCGAAAACCCGATCAACAATCCCATGCATGGCCCAGGTATACAAAAAAAAAGCATGCCTGTGGCACTGCAAAACAAGAACGATGGGGCATTCCTTGTGACGATTTCGGGTCAAGGAGCCCCGTCATTAGCCAAAAAACCCGGTATACCTTAGTACCTCTAACGCGCCATAAACCTCATAAGCTCATCAGGTTAAGAGCCTCGGAAATAAGCGGTGCACGGCTCCTACCGCGTAGAGCATGTCGTTCATCATAACCACTCACCGACGCCAGCGCCGACTGTGGCAGGGTGCTTGGAGCTATGGTGCGCGTTTCACAGAGCTGCTATATCCGCTTTCGCGCGCCCATCGTTGACACGTGGCGCCGGCGCGACCGGTGTGCTGGGAAAATCCCACGGTGTACCAGGGGTGCGCAGCGGAAGTTTCTGAGCGCCTAGCATGAGAGCTCGAGGCCTCACCCGAAATATGTCTTGGAAGGCGTTCCTTCGCGCAACTCGACCAACACTCGTTATTAGTATGCCCTAGTCCTAAAATAATATGTACTCCTAAACGCGTCAGACTAACTAACCAGGAGTTTCCTCACGTGAGGAGCTCCACCGCAAGTAGTTCCTCACGCGAGGAGCTCCACCGTTGTCGTAGCATTACCACCATCACCAGAAGTTTACGGTTGTCAGAAAAAAAGAGCAACCCGCTACACAGTGGGACGACCCTGGGCACTGCCCAAGACCACAGGCTACGGCAGGAGGAGGCGGGGGGGGGTGTACTCGATATTCATGCACGCATGTGGCCGTGGTGGTATGAGCATATGGTATGGTAGGTATTAGTAGGTATTGGTAGGTATCAGTAGGCATAAGTAGGCATTAGTAGGCATTAGTAGGTATCAGTAGGTATTAGTAGGTATTAGTATGTATTAGTAGGTATTAGTAGGTATTAGTATGTACTAGAATGTATTAATAGGAATTAGTAGGTATTAGTAGGTATCAGTAGGTATTAGTAGGTATTGGTAGGTATCAGTAGGCATTAGTAGATATTAGTAGACATTGGTAGGTATTAGTAGGTATTAGTAGGTATTAGTAGGTATTAGTAGGTATTAGTAGGTATTAGTAGGTATTAGTAGGTATTAGTAGGTATTAGTAGGTATTAGTAGGTATTAGTAGGTATTAGTAGGTATTAGTAGGTATTAGTAGGTATCAGTAGGTATTAGTAGGTATTAGTAGGTATTAGTAGGTATTAGTAGGTATTAGTAGGTATTAGTAGGTATCAGTAGGCATTAGTAGGTATTAGACCCTCGTACGTCCACAATGCGGGGACGCAGCATGTCGGGTTTTCACCGACCAGGGGCGGACCTCGCGTGCACCAATCGCGAAGCGCCGTGAGGTTTTCGGCGAGTCACATGAAGGGTGAGCTTTTGCATCCTACTAAGAACCACTCTGTGAGGAGGAGTTCCGCACATTGTGCGTGCTTTCTTGCTACGGTAGGGGGGGGGGGGGGGGGCATGTTAAGGGGGGAACTTTTAGGGGCAAGAACTCGGCGGCGTAGGCCACTGACGCGGTTCACTACCCTGAACCGATAAAATGCACCGCCGTGGGGAATTCTTTTGTTACACTGCGCGCCAGCAAAACATTTCAAGGTTCGTTTTTTTCGAGGTAGGTACAGGACCGCCCGTGCTTTGGAGTGGTCTAAACCGGGTAGTAGAAAAATAGCGAAAATCGGGGCGTTCAACGCTTTGATAACGTAGCCCGGATCTACTACTGCTGCCGTGTACGAGGCCTGAGGCTGACTGATGTTCCCTTTTAAGTCAAGGAGCAGGGGAGTCACTCGCGCGAGTGAGCCCGACGCACTAAAAACGGAGACCCCAAACGTCACCCCCCCTTCATCTTAGCCTTGTTCAATCTGCACGAATGGTCTGCGGAATGTTCCTTGTCCGAAGGGGGGAGGGGGGGGGAGGGGCGCGTACACCTTCTTGGGCGCTTGACACCCGCCACCCACTCTTGCACCCTCAAAAGGCGCTGAAGCTTGGATTGTTGTTCCCTTTTATGCATTAGGACTTTGCGGACACACCCCTGTGTTAAGCACGCGTAGCACTGCTCGCGCGGCTGCTGCAGTTCACGCGAGGTCCGAAGTTGACTGTTGCTCCCTACGAATGCTACGAAGGCACAGGCGGACGGCGGATCTACCTCTGCGTGTCGTCGACCGTAATAGAAGGTGGACTAAAGGAAAACCAGGGCTACGGTTGTGGGGGGGGGTCATTTTTCGGACCCTGTTTCGCAGTGGCTCGGGGTCACTTGCGTGAGTGACTTCCCTTGTTCTTTTTTGTGGTCTTAGCTTTTCGTTGCTCATTTAAGTTTGCGATATGAATCCACGACGGAGTGATATGAATCCACGATGGTATGGTCATAACTACTCTTCGCCAGGCAACATCGCCTAAACATATTATTTTTCTGTCAGTGAGGTATATATTAATCTTAGTCAGTCGAGTGAACAGTGGGGTATATCATAACATCATCATAACATCATCATAACATCATCATAACATCATCATGACATCATCATAACATCATCATAACATCATCATAACATCATCATAACATCATCATAACATCATCATAAAATCGTCATAACATCGTCATAACCTTATCATAACATTACCATAACATCATCATAACATCATCATAACATCATCATGATATCATCATAACATCATCACAACATCATCATGACATCGTAATAACATCGTCATAACATCACCATAACATCATCATAACATCATGATAACATCATCATAACATCATCATAACATCATCATAACATCACCATAACATCATCATGACATCGTCGTAACATCATCATAACATCATCATAAGATAACATCATCACAGCATCATCATAACATCATCATAACACCATCATAACATCATCTAACATCATAATAACATCATCATACCATCATCATAACATCATCATAACATCATCATAAGATAACATCATCACAGCATCATCATAACATCATCATAACACCATCATAACATCATCTAACATCATAATAACATCATCATACCATCATCATAACATCATCATAACATCATCATAACATCATCATACCATCATCATAACATCATCATAACATCATCATAACATCATCATAACATCATCATAACATCATCATAACATCATCATAACATCATCATAACATCATCATAACATCATCATAATATTATCATAATATTATCATAACATCATCGTAACATCATCATACCATCATCATAACATCATCATAACATCATCATAACATCATCAAAATATAATCGTCACAACATCATCATAACACCATCATAACACCATCATTACATTATCATGATAACATCATGATAACATCATGATAACATCAGAGTAACATCATCATCGTAACATCATCATAACATCATCATCATAACATAATGATAACATCATCATCTCAGTACCGTCGTAACATCCCCCCTACCGTAGTCTTGGTCGAAAGTTAGCTACCAGCTACCAGCTACCAGGTAAAGTATAATAGGACGCGATGTATTACCCACATTATAACGTCGGCCACTCCCGAAGCGGCAGACATTGGGAACATCTTCTCGAACGTCAAAAATTACGCCGCCAAGCCCGCAGAACACACCGTGGGCATACGCGCGCATGTTTAGAGACATCCGAGGTTCCAAATAGTGTTCAGAAGCTCGGCCTTTTGCTGCTCTTCTACTGCAGTACACCATCTACTACGTCGATGAAACATGGGGGGGGTCCCGTTCACCCGCATTGAGGTGCGCCAATTTTTCTTAGGCCCCTATCTTGGGAGAAAAAAAGAATAACGATAGAGGTATTAATAGCACTTTTTTTTTTTCCCCAAGCTACGGCAGCTCCTGTAACACCCCAAACAAATCTTGTCAGAACGCCATTTTTTGTGTTTTTTCTGGTTGTGCAATGTGTATTTTTTGTGTATACCTATGCCCATGGGGATCCATCTGCCCTCCCATGGGGTTGCTTGCGTGCACGTTCAGTTTTTTGTTTTTGTTTTTGCAGTACTTATCTTTTGAATACATGTAGCCTATGGATCTGTCTGTCCATCGGGGTTCACTTGATCAGTATATTCACAATCAGTGTTTCGGGGGAGGTATGGAGCTCGTTAACGTAACGCCTTTACAAGAAGACTGGAAACCCGCTTTTGGGGACACCTTACCTGAAAATAGTACAGGGAGAAATTTCGGGGACGTAAAGGGGTTGAGTGAGGAAGGAGTATAAGACAAAAACGGCGCGCCTCTACCTTTAGCCTTTGTCAAATTGCAATACCAGACGAATCGTAATCTCTTGGCCTAGGTATCTTATAACGAAAAAAAAACACCGCAATTAGCGTGTTTTTGCAATTTCCAGCTTCTGTTGGGTCCGAGAAATAAGAAAAAAAAGAAAAAAAGTGTATTGGCACGAACCGACGAATGTCATTGTAACTCAAGAAGGCCAACCAACTCACGAAAAAAAAAAAATAGGGTAAATGAAAATAAAATATATACGGTGTATTTATATAAAAAAAAACCGTTTCTGAACACCATTGCTTTCGCTGATTTTTTCGTGTGATTGGGTTGGCCTTTTATGAGATGATTGTAACGCTCGTTCGACGGATTCATTTGCTATTATTTTTCGTTTTCCCACCCAACCTCCTACCCAACCAAAGTTGGTATAATACATCGCAACACACCCTGTTGTCTTCTAGGGGTGAGGAGCCCCGCTAGTCAGCCAAGGAGTGCCACCCCCGTCGCAACATGTTGTGTCTACTCGTAATCATGCGAGGCATCGCACAGGGGTGCTATGACTCCGATATGTGCGATTAATCGCATGATTACGGTGCCTTTGTTTTATGAACGAACGCTTTGCGGGAAATTCCTTGTCGCCGGTGGGGCGCGCGAACAACGTTTCGTTCGCTTGGGACCACCCCCCCTCCCCACCTCCTCTTCCTGCTCCTGTTGCACCCTCAACAGGATCTGCGACACGAAAGCCACAGGATCAGTGAGCCATTCCCGAGAAGCCTGAGGCCCATCCCGGCCAACAAGCGGTTTGTTCCGGGCAATGCGGCCGTCATCAACATGTACTTCTTCCGACGAGCTTATGGTGGTGGTGGCGCTGCTGCTGCTGCCTTCGGGCGCGAGTCGGCCGATCTCTACCGCACCGCCGGTGGCAACCGGTTTCATGGCACTAGTCTTCGTCGTGGCCGTCCCGTGATTCTCTTTGTCGTTCTCAGGAGCTTGTTGCGGGTTCGAGAGAGTCGGTTTTTCTTCCGCATCAGATGGTCGTCGTCGCTCCCCTTTCTGCTCGAAACATGCAGCAACAACAACAGGAGGTGCCGTACGTAACGTTAAGACGGACTGATGTACAGAAGGGGCGTATTGCGGGGAATTATAGTGATCAGGACCAAATATTGCCAGCAGGAAAAACAGGGATACATATGTAGGTTTTGGCGTATATCGTGGGCCCTGATTGCTAATGTTCTTCGTAATAGACTGCGTGCAACGATATTCATATGATCGTCGTCGTCGTCGTCGTCGTCGTCGTCGTCGTCGTCTCCTTCCTTTCTGAGAATACACATTACGGTGTCAAAAGTCGTACGTAACAGAGAGAAAGAGAGAGCGGTCCGTGTGTTGCCACCCCGCACTGAATGTGTAGCGTGAGCTTGAACATCGATAACATGTACACTTCGAACTATTTCATTTGTCTTGTCCCTCAGGTACCGCAAATATATAAAAAATCTCGATTCCTCGAGGCCAGCAGGAAAAACGACGACAACCCAGAAGACAACCCAAAAGGCAACCTAAACCGGTCGATATCACGAAATCGGAAATATCATAGAGGTGGCCAGCCGCACCCCTCCCCCCCCCCCCCATCGAGAGGCTTTTAGCCGCTGAAAAAGAGGCCCAAGAAGTGACTCCCCCTACCGAAGCCCTCTGGTTCTTTCGCTCTACCTGTCTCCTCCAACCTGCAGGCTTGGCAGGCCAAGAAACCGACCACAATTCAGAAAGCTCTCCCGCCACTGCTTTTACGAAATAGGACTTGAAAATTGGAAGAGCTACCGCCGATACCATATCGCGCATGAATATATATATATGAAAAGTTTAAGGCCTTAATTTTTCCGACTCGACCTCGTCAAGATACCCGCGAAAACTCAAAAAGCACCAACTTTTCCAAGCTAAAAACGAACATAAACCCGTACAGGCATACTCGATGCAAACTTCTTCCTGTGATACGCTAAGCTGTGAAATCGTTTCAGCGATGAGTAGCTGGTGTTGCTTGCCATCGGTGCCAAGCGGCTAGTTGTTTGTTCATCGGTCGGGACGCGTAATGCGATGGAGGCTAGCATTTTTTTTCCAGCTTTTTCGTTTTTTGATAATCATGGGTTCCTTAGCCCAAAATCGTTGGATTTTTTTTCGCTCTTTTTTTTTTGGCGCTATGCTCTCTTTTGGCATGCATGCATGTCTACAGCAGAGCATGAACCTGTTCATCGGCTGGCGTGCACTTTTTACTTTACTCTATCCCCCCCCCCCCCCCCCCCCCCCCCCACATGCCACCAAACGCTAGAAAGGGCGAGGTACAGAGCGTGTTATCAAGCTGAAGAGCCTCGGAAAGAAAAATAGCGTTTACCTCCACACACCGTGGCTTGTGTCAGTTGTCACGACCACTTTTTTCTTTTCTTGTTATTTATGGCATATCGCCCCTCTCTGTGTAAATGTTAGGAACGCCTGTGGTCCCCCTTTTTCAACTTGCGACATCCCCCCCCCCAAAAGCAGTGATTTTCTTCAACGAACGTTTCATGGCTGCTCGACACGAGGAAGGATGCTATGAAAACCATATCTTCGAATATTATTTCTTGTGCTGCAAAGGACTGCCAAACGACGACATCGGGGTGCATGGGGGACCTTATTTTCAGAAGATACGGCCGGGAGCTGATTTCGAAACCGGTGATTTCGTTGAAGAAAACTTGGGACGTCTACCGCAGAACGACACCCTCCCCGGGGGGTCGTTTCAAGCCAAGAGCACAACCCGACAAGTTAGGGAACCTTGCAGCAACTTCTGTAACCTTCTCGATGGTTGTCTTTTTACCTTGTTGGGCTCGTTCGCTTCTTCTTCAGCAGTACCTTCTGCGACTTTCCCCGCTCCGTCGACCTCCTCTGCCGCCCCTTCCTCCTCTTCGCCGGTGGTGTCCGGTGAGGTGGTAAACCTGCCCCGCGAAAGCTCGAACAGCCCCGCGATCACGACCTTAAACTCGTCTGGCATCAGCTGACAAAAAGCGCGCGCGCAGTGCATGGGCCGGGGTGCTGCTTTTTGTTGGCGTGTGAAATGTGGGGCAGTCAGATGGGCACAACATTGACCTTGTGCGAAGTAGTCTTATCCCGTTTGCCATCTGGCAACGCGTAGCGCTAGTTCCAATCATACTATCTACATGTTACGGGGGTATATAATCCAGAGACGTTAAGACAAGGAATACATTGCCAATCAGATCTTAATAAGTATCCGTTTTTGTGCTGGCAACTCGTCCGTTTTTAATTGGACGTTTCTAGGAGAATAAATAGGCGGCATAATTCAAATGTTTTATCAAGAGCACGTTTTGGACTAGCCGCGCTTCTCTGCTACAGAGCGCTACCCATCCAGGATCGCGGGAGCATCGTATGTGCTTCACCGTATTATTTAGTATTTGTCGGGTTCTAGCTTAATTTTCTCTCAGAGTCGGTGTTTGGGTGGGGCATGAAAAGCCCTGACTAAGTGAGGAGATCTGATCCTCAGGAAATCGACGTGCTACCGCCATACCGGCATAAATCGGCACCTGCCAGGGCGTGAATTAGGGCTCCGGCACCTGTGTCAATTTTTCGCGATAATTGTGTGCATAGATAGTGCTATCGCCATCATGGCATAAACCCGCACCGGCCAGGGCGTGAATTCATTAGGGCTCCGGCACCTGTGTCAATTTTTCGCGATAATTGTGTGCATAGACAGTGCTATCGCCATCATGGCATAAACCCGCACCGGCCAGGGCGTGAATTCATTAGGGCTCCGGCACCTGTGTCAATTTTTCGCGATAATTGTGTGCATAGACAGTGCTACCGCCATCATGGCATAGACCGGCACCGGCCAGGGCGTGAATTAGGGCTCCGGCACCTGTGTCGATTTTTCGCGATAATTGTGTGCACAGACAGTGCTACCGCCATCATGGCATAGACCGGCACCGGCCAGGGCGTGAATTAGGGCTCCGGCACCTGTGTCAATTTTTCGCGATAATTGTGTGCATAGACGGTGCTACCCCCATCATGGCATAGACCGGCACCGGCCAGGGCGTGAATTAGGGCTCCGGCACCTGTGTCAATTTTTCGCGATAATTGTGTGCATAGACGGTGCTACCGCCATCATGGCATAGACCGGCACCGGCCAGGGCGTGAATGAGGGCTCCGGCACCTGTGGAAAATTTTGGCGATAATTGTGTGCATAGACGGTGCTGCCACCATCATGGCATAAACCGGCACCGGCCAGGGCGTGAATGAGGGCTCCGGCATCTATGGCAAATTTTCGCGATAATTTAATTGTTGTGTGCATAGGCTCCCTACAAAACAACCGACGATGCACGTTCCGAGGGGCCTAAAGGATAACCCCCCTCCCACGTACGACGAGAAAAAAACGATGCCTCAGTTTCGTTGTTCCGGCGACAACCGTTGTGCCTCACGAAAGGCGTGTTGGTGTTGCGCGCGCCGCCCGCTAGGAAAAACAGCAATTCCGACCCGGACTTTCGCGCCAGCTGGGAATTGCCCCCGTACGCACCTCCATGGCGCGCAAATCGAGGGTGGCACAGTTGATGGGGGAGGAGGAGGAGCAGAGACGAGTCGAATCATCCCGGCCCCCCAAGAATATCGCCGAACCCTCTACCAATCTGGCAGTAGTTACTCAGTGGGTAGTCCTGTATAACCAACAAAATATATGTTTTCGAGTTTGTGAACTGATTCTCACCGACTTCGAGAACAGGGATCTCCGGGGCTCTCCCCTTGTCACGCACTGCATACAGTAGTAGTACTCGCGCAATTTCCTCCATTTCTCCCCCGGCCTCTGCCGGCCAATCAATTCCCTCTCCTCTTCTCTCCTCTTCTCTTCTCTTCTCTCCTCTTCTCTTCTTGAAGTGCCAAACAGACGAGACACAGATTCAGGCATAGGCCTGGTTTAATAGTTCTAGCAGTAAATAGCAATACGATAATATTAACAATACGCAATACTGTACTTGTAACACCAATAATGACAAAGATACGATAACTATGAAACGGGGCGCTTGCATTTTGCGTGCGCTTCGTTGGAGTACGCACCTCCATGTCGAGCAAATCGAGGTCCACGCTAGAAGGAGCAGGAGGAGCAGAGGCAAGGTGAACAACCCCGGGGTCCAAGGTCATCACTGCACCCTCAACGGACGACCATGTCCCCCCATTTTGGGCATTCATCTCCCGACCCTCCGCACTGCCGCCGCTGTTTGATGCTAGCAAGTCGGTGGCGTGTTGTTGCGCCGCTTGACCCCCTCTGCTTTGCAGGTAGGCGTTTGCATCATTGAACACCTGCCGGTGGTGGAGTCAGGCCATAAAGAGGCGTTATTGTTATGCGTGCCCACATGTTTCTGATTGGTCCGTTTTTCGAAAGGAGGCCTTTGATTGGTGGAAATGTCTGCGTATGCAGCATACCTGGCGCCATTCAAGGCCCCGTTTGTTGAAGGGGTATACAAGGATGCTTGCGATTGGCGGAAAATGACCAGTGACGTCACTTCCTGTGTTTTTTTTGCGCCGCATTATCCATTGTTGTCGGTACGCGGTTGCTTCGTTGAACAAAATGAATGCCAGGTACACCTTAACAGTGGCGTCAAGCCAGAAAGAGGCGTCATGGTATGCTTGCGTTTTTCTGACTGGTCTCACTTTCTGTAAAAATGTTTTTTTTTTCGTTGTTGATATATATGGGAAATCTCTGCGTGCGTGCTTCGCCTTTCAAAGAGAGGGGGGGCATGTTTTTTTCTTTCTGAGAAAATCGGTTTGGAGACCCAATCAACTCAGGAGGCGTTTTTTCTGTATCTTTTGTGTACGGTACGGTATGCGGGTCACGTTCTCGGCGGCTTTATCTTCGCAAAGGCTCGAGAACACTCACGCGAGTGACCGACCCTGCTCCGTTTGCGGTCTTGAAGTTTCGTGCTGTCTTAACTGTATCGACGTGAATCGACGGGTGATACGATATGATATGATATGATACGATATGATACGATATGGTACGGTATGATACAATATGATATGATATGATACGATACCATACGATATGATACGATATGATACGATATGATACGATACGATACGATATGATACGATATGATACGATATGATACGATATGATACGATATGATACGATATGATACGATATCATACGACATAATACGATATCACACGATTTCATACGATAGAGGTAGCAGTGCTTTTTCGCTCGAAACGGTTTCTGAAATGACGTCGGAAAAACTCCTTTGACCCAAAATCGTCGGAAAAAATAGACCATTTTGTTTTTTTGGTTTGCATGATTCCCGTCGCGTACCTGGGCCGTGGAACGTTTTACCCGGCAGTTCAGTTTTTAATTTTTCTCTAAAAAATCGGTTTTCGGGAGAGGTCGTAAGCTCCCGAAACAGAGGAAACCTTGAAGAAAAAAAAAAATGGTGCATGCACCTCTATCATGTGGTAGCAATAAAAAAAAAAAAAAATGGCTAGCTACACCGCGCGTCAAAAAATCGCCGAAAGCATTTTTTTATTTTTTATTTCGGACCAATATTACGGTGAGTTTTTTTTTTTTTTTTTTTTTTTCCGGCCATTTTTTGGCAGCGGCCGGGAGTCCCTCGCGCGCGTGACCCCCTGTTTCTTTGCGGTCTTAAAAAAGCTTGGGTGCTGTTTTAATTTCGCGACACACGAATCCGCAATGCAATGATTAGCCACGCTGCGCCGCCAAGCATATCGTGTAAAGTTGTCTCGTCAGTGAAGTGCAGACTCACTCTTGCTTGCCGAAGTGAAAAACGGGGGTAAACCTCCTACCGCGGCCGTTGCAGACAGGAACGTTCTTGAGATTGATTCCGAGGCTCTTCAGCTGAGTATCGTGGGCTTACCCCGCTGGCGTTTTTATTTACAACAACAGCATTTTATTTTTGAGTCCCAAGGGTATTTATTATCGTTGAAAACGTCGCTTGCGCTTTACGACATAATGTTATTTTAGTCCCACGAGCATCGGTGGAATGCCGCGTGCGTTTTACAATGACATCTCCCTAAGTATTGAGTACGGCAAAGGTTTCCCTTCCTTCGGGATGTGGTTGGCTTGAAACCCCAGGGGGTTTCGTCGCTAGAAAAGGGGGGGGAGGCGGGGGGGCGGGGGGGGGGGGGGGGGGGGTGCGTACCTATTTGTTTGCTTGCCTTAGTCATTTGACCATTGGCCACGCACCCCTTGTGGGGCAGAGCACGGTTCCTACTCCTATTAGAGACAACTCCAACATTTCGGGAAGGGGGGAGGGGGGGGCGGCGGAACTAAAAAAAAAATCAAAAAAAGAAAAAAAATTAGCGACCCGGCAAGTAAACCCCCCGCAAGTTAACGCCGACCGCCGCAGACGAGTTTATGGCGTAGTCTATATCCCTAGGCTAATAAAGTTTGTTCATCTAGAATGATGCCGCTTCCAGTTTTTCTGTCATTGTCCGTCCGGGGTGAGGCAGGGGGAGCAAAAAAAGAAAAGAAAAGAGAAAACTCAGCCACGCTCCTAGAATGGTCAACACGAAAAAGAAAGAAGCGAAGCGTTGTGATGATTTCTGTGCGAATCAAGAAAACATGACGTTTTTTGTTTCAACTTTCTTTTTTCATCGTCTTGGGTTTAGCAACCCTTCTCCCCCCCCCTCTGTCGGACTCCTTAAACAAACGTGCGGGTGAGTTATCTTTTTTGTTTTTGGATTCCCCTGGGTGAGGAGACTCAGAAAATATACGGGCATCCTTGCCTCTTATATCTATGTTTTCCGCCAGATGGGTAGTCTCTTTCGCAATGATGCGCATCGAGGCTCTTGACTCTGTGATAAGAGCTGGCACCGAAGAGTCTGTTATGGCAGAGTCAGAACCTCGATTTTGCATCACTGTGAAACGTTATGAGCCTCGATTCACATCGCTGTACAAGGTTATGAGCCTCGCCCTTTGATCTACTGGCACCAAGAAACAGCGTCCCCAGTACCCAAAGATGAACGCCAAAAAACAAAATCGCAACTCTAAAAACAGCTTCTCAACAAACATGCTGCTTGACCCGTGTGTAGCGACCAAAACAGCAACAAGATTGCGATGTTTTTGAGCGTCTACCGATACGCGAGCTAGCAGCAACACGATGAGTAGGGTCATGCTGCGCCTGTCCCTTACGAGTGTTGGCATTGTTGTCGCTCGGGAACCAGTTTTATCGTCACCAAACCGCCTGTAGTAGCCGATTCCGCAATGGTCCTTTTTGGTGGTCAATTCGTCCCTATATTGCAATAAAGTGAGGTCTCAAAGGGGTTAAGCTGAGGTAAAATAATAGTGCACAAACGACGGAATCATTCAGGTCCCGATATTTTTCCGGATGAAATTCTATGCTGCCTACGCACACTTCGTTCCGCCAACAAGCCCGAAGTACAATTTCAACCGCGTTCCGACTGCACTCGAGTTTTCAGGAACGAACTGCTTGGATTTAGCGTGGGTTAATTATTGAGTCATCCCACGCTAGTAGGGGGGGTGCAGCAGAAGTTTCTAAGAAGTTTCTGAGCTCCTAACATGAGGATATTATAAAAATAAGAATACGCTTCAGCTGTGAGATCGAATATTTGGTCGAAACCCATCTGTGCAAGCTGTGTGTGATACTCCGATCGCGCGTATTACGGGTTGTGTGTCCTCATTAAGGATATAGGTCGGCAACTCCGCTTGCAACTACATGAGGATATATGTCAATATTTCACCCGAACCATGATGGCTTTGAAGGCGCTATTCGTTCGCGCCACCCCACCATCATTTCTATGCGCTACTTGTATTAATAATACTAAAACAATATACACTCAATCGTAAAGTAGTATTCCTAATACTGAACGATAGTTGCACACTTGGGGAGCTCGACCAATCAGAATGTCAGAAGGTTAAAAAAAAAGTTTGACCCCAAAAAAGTGCAATCCTTGCCGCACTATAGAGGGATGGCTCACTTTTTTTGGTTCAAAAAGTTCAACCCCTACCGCACTATAGAGGGATGGCTCACTTTGTGTGGTCTAAATAGTGCAACCCCTACCGCACGACATAGGGATGGCTCACTTTGTTTGGTCCAAAAAGTGCAACCCCTACCGCACTATAGAGGGATGGCTCACTTGGTTTGGTCCAAATAGTGCAACCCCTACCGCACTATAGAGGGATGTATCACTTGGTTTGGTCCAAATAGTGCAACCCCTACCGCACTATAGAGGGATGGCATGCGTCGGTTGCACGGTACCTGGCAACCTGGCAACCTGGTGTGTGCTTGCTGCTCGCCCGCACCTTTTTTACGTCTGCTGGTGCTATCCCAGCCTGTTCCTGTAGACCGGCCTCCTTGGACAGCTTTAACAGGCTCCGAAGGGTCATCGGGACGAGGGAGGGACCCGCGTACAGCTCATACAGGCGGACCACCTGCCGCACGCGTAGAAACAGACAGTTTGGACGGTTACTTCTAGCCTAGCGATGTTTGATACATTCGAGGGCTAGGAGGTTCGAGACAGGCCCGCATGGAGTTGATACCGCCGGATGACCCGCCATGGAACAATCAGGTACAACTCAGCACAGTTAGAACAGTGATCGTGTAAATATTCGGAAGCAAGTTTACGGGTGGCGAGTTATCATGGATGAATAATGTGCCGCAATTCTCTGGAAGGCAAACGAAACAATGATTTACAGTAGGCATATAAAAAACAACATGGAGTAGGTTGGTGTTATTGTCGAAACACGGAGTATGTGGATGTTGTTGTCGATTTGAGCTACGTTCGACGCTCGTCCAATAGCAATATCCGTTTGTTTTCCCTGGCTTGTCTTCTTCTGCTTCTTCTTCCTGTATCCTAGCTGTTTGTGAATGACAGACACCAACGCTTATGATCCACGCTGTAGGGTCGCAAAACATGAAAACGCTGAAAGAACAGTTCGTTCGGCGCTTGGTACGGCGAAAGGACGGAGGGAAAGGGTGAGTGCGAAGGCGTTTCCTGCTGATCGTCCGTGTAAAAGACGAGCTAACTACGATGGCCAGGGCAAGCGCCTGGTACGAATTGCGTTCAAAATCGGCGTACTAATACGTTGTAGACTCTCCGCGCGGTGATAGAGACGCGCGCACATTTTCTCCCCCTAAGATGCTGTAAAAAAAAAAAGCAGGTTACGCGGATGTAAGCCTCCCCCTCCCCCGCTCCACCATGCAGCATTTCGCGTGGTGAACGAAATGACATCCGTGCTCGGCGCATTTTTTTTGGGACGCCACATTAACATGGGATCTGTGAGTCATCCCTCGGTAGGAGTTGCGGTTGTTGGATTAACTAATAGTGTACTTCTGTCCGATTGAGCTCCTTAGGTGAGGAGCTACCGGTTAGTCATTAATTAGTCAAGTAGTTTCACGAGTATACTAGCTTTAGAACTGGTGCATAGGAAATGTTGGTCAGGTTGCGCGAACGAATAACGCTTTCGAAGTCGTCCTTAGCCCGTGCGTCGCCGACCAAGCTCTCGGTGTGCCACTTCGCTGCCGATAGCCCACCTTCTCGCGCTGAGATATTCGTTCAGCTCCTCATGTTGAGAGCTCAGAAAAAATTTAAGCGCCACCCCCAGTGTGATATGACTCTTTTCACCTCTACATCTGCATCGGCCGGCTCTAGCTCTTGAAGGACAAGGGCTTCGGGGGCGTTTGCGAGCAATCAGGTCAAAGCTCATGCTGCACAGTTGTCGGAGACCAAAAGAAAGGAAGGAACAATTTACAAGGGGGCTTGGTATCAACTTTAAATTCATCAAAATCTACGCGGCAATTATCACCTGTTCGTCGGCCGTTTCTAGCTGTTGAAGCACGCCCGCCGCCGCAACTTCGCCCCTCTCTTCCGCGCGCTTACCCGCCGCTCCTACCGGCCTTCCCGCAAGCGCCCCTTCCCCCCCCCCCGCCTGCACGCCCCCCCCCTTTCCCTCCCCTCCCCTTGCCTCCCCCCCTCCCCCCGCCCCTGCCTTTTCCCGCCCCACCAGCGCCGCTCCTGATGCTGCTGGTACTGCTAGTGACGGCGTCTTCCGCGGCCAGCTCAGCTATGAGTCCGGATAGATGCATTGCAACGAATAACTTGAAGTCGGCGTTAACGGTTTTTTCAGCCCCCTCCCCCACTATCCCCGCTTGGCTCTCGCACCCCTCCAGGACACTGACGAACACATTCCCTTCCGCGAGGGAGACCCCCCCCTCCAAAGGCGCCGTGCCAATTCGCGATTCGTTGATGTTGTTGTTGTTGTTGTTGCTGGCGTCGTGGGCTAGACTCCGGGGCGTGAACGCAGGGGCAGTGTTGACTATGTTGGCGGTATTGTTGGTCTGGGGCTGTGCAATTCGGCCTAGCCGAACGACCCCTTCAACGAACTCTCGAAATGTGATGGCCCTTCGTGAGTCGTAGATCTGCCCGGCACGGGCGGGGGTCTGCGCGGGCGAAGGGGGAGGGTTGGGGGGGGGGAGAGGGGGCGGAGGTTTGGATTGGGGGGGTTGGTGGTGGGGTTGACGGGGGTTGGGGGGCATTAGGGGGTGGGGGGGGGTGTACTCAGTTTGCGCATGGCCGCAGTCGTATGAACATAGACCCTCGCATCCCTTGTATGCCGGGACGGAGCACGTTGGGTTTTCACCAACCAGGCAGGCATTGCTTGCACCAAGCACGAAGCGCCGTGAGATGTGCGGCGAGTCGCATGAAGGGTGAATTGCATCCTTCCAAGAACCGCTTGTAAGACGAACGTCGGCACCTCGTGCCTATTTTCTTGCTTATGGATGACAGCGCCAATGACTTATACTTGATTTTCTGGTGTGGCCACCCCAGAGACAGCGATGGGTATTACTATGTAACTGCCTCGTGGGTGCCGTACCATATTCACACTACGTGATGCGATCATTTCCCATGTGCGGAGTTAAGCTTCTCACCCCCGCACAATATGATCTAACTCGAAAACCATCCCGGCGACCGCCAAAAAACAAAAACAAAAACAAACGGTACCCTGGTTGTCTAGCTCACGGAGTGATTGGCATGTTTCACAGCGTCGTTGCCAACCAACGCCAACCTCAATATACCTATAACATTTTACACCGTCGGCGCCAACCAAGGCCAGCTATTTTTTTCCTATTTTTGATTTTTTTTTTCTTCATCCTCCGGCGGGTGGGGCAAAATAAAGCTCAAGCACACCACACTTCCACGTATTTTCATACGCGTCGTGTGTCGATTCAACTCAATTGCATTCGCAATCCAGCTGGTTTTCTGGCGTGTCCTTCAGTTCCCGTGATAGCGATAGCGCGAGCTGTCCCTACCGGCGGTCCCCGTTACTACCGTGGCAGCGCAAGCTGCCGTTGCATACGGATGCGTGAGTATCCCACCCGACCCGACCCCTGGAGATCAGGTACGATGGAGATCGTCACCCGGAATGGCATCGTTCCGGGTAGTGTGGGACTTGCGCAAGCTCACCTACTAACAAAACCCCCGGCTATGAGAGAACAGCCTCCCGCCCGACTTGGTCCAGTTAAGGTCCACCCTACCCATTCGGGCGTTGGTCCTCGGAACTATTGTATATTCATGTTTTAAAAGGGGGGGGGGGTGAAAACGCCAACATACACAAGCGGGAAAAACAAGCAACGATGGAAGGACATACCTGGCAGGCGGTGAGGAAGTAAAGTGAGGAAGGGAGGGCTCTATTTTAGAGTGGTGGTTGTCTTCAAAGTACTGCTACCACCCAGTACCGGTGATTTCGGGTCTTGATACAGTCGTTGTAAAATTGACACTTGAACACGCACGCCGCACATTTAGGTGAATCGCACACCATACAACATCACAGTGAAGACAATGGTGATGTTCCCTTTGGACTGTTCGCTTTCCGTGCTGAACTGGAGGACAAAATTCATAAGGACCTTAGTCTTGTTAAGATTCTAGCCTGCAGCAGTTCCTAAATTCCTGTGCTAGGTGGGCCATGACCGTCCCCAGCTTCTCCCCATCCGCATCTCGTACCCCGTCCCTGCAACTGCCCTTCCTCCACCAGCTCAATACATCGAGACGCCAGACCGGCGGCCCTTCTCCTTGTTTCTGTCCCTTTACATGTGCGCACGCGCCGGGGTCCGTGTCAGCCACGTGCTCGCCCGCAATCCCAGCGGCAAGTGGTGCTCTTCCTATCGGCGCCGCGCCGCGCCGCGACTCACTTTATTTTCAAGCGAAAACGGTGAACACGAAATTATACCGCAATTGGCTCTGCGCTCGCCAGTAGCAGTAGTATGAATACTCGAGTATTAGTAGTAGTATTACTAATAGTATTTATGGCAGTCTATACTACAGTAGCAGCAGTACACCCGGTAGAAAAGACTGAAAATGATACCACACCGAAGTTGGCCCTGCACTCGCCAGTAGTAGTGGTGGTACTAATACTCGAAGGAGTAGTATTAAACAGTAGGATGCTAACAGCACAGCATACCTCGTATGATAGTCTACCTGGCAAGGTATTCATAGCAACATTAAGCACAGCGCAGTGGAATTGTAACAGTGAGAAAATACACAAATTACTGCCCCGCGGGAAGATCTGTGGCCATGCCGCTAGCGACTGTATATGTACAGATGAGGAACCGACACTAGCCTGTCTTTTTCTGTCTTTTGGATCGTTCAAAAGTCTATTTTTGTCGCTTGTCAACCCGACGAGGGTCTCGGTTCGAAAGAAAGACGGCGAGAAAGCGACGAAGAAGGTAGGGGCCTAGGCGGCCTTAAGGACGAGACTAGGAAAGAATGGCGTTAGAGAAAAATATTTGTTTTTTGGGGGGGAGTTTGACACTGTAGGAGGCCGCACATGGTGTGTGTGGCAGAATGGGAAGCAAGACAAGAAACAATGAAAACAGTGAGCACATTCCTATTGGCTGGGAGGGGTCAACATTAACATGTCTTTCGAGCGTATCAGCAAAACACTCTTTACTCCAGAATGTATCGCTTCTCACCCCGTTGGAGGTCTCGTTTCCAAAATAAGACGACCAGAAAGCCAGGTCCGCGCCCCTCCCCCCGTCCCCGCCACCTCTCCCGCCTATCGCGGCCTCGTGTCCAACACCTCCATGGTCCACGCCATCGCTCTTTGAAGCCCTGCTTACTGCCCTCTCGAGGCAGCTCCTGAGTTCCCAGTCGTGCTGACGCCGCATGCGGAAAAACATGCGGTACACCTGGAGGGGGGTGGGGGGTGCCGTTTTTGCGACTACGAAGCGGTGAACATTTTGCGGACACTACGGTAAAAAGCATGCTCGCCCTGCTAATTGGGACCACAAAAAAAGTGGTTCAATGTGGAACGTTGAATGTTTAGCGTCTGAGCTTCAATGTCTTCAAACAACGCTTTGTTATACCCTTGATCGATGGGTAGACGTATCGCTTATAGCTCGTCATCTTTACGCTTACCCTTACCCTTACCCTTACGCCTACCCGTACCGTTACTCCTCCCCTTTCCCTTCCACTTCCCCTTATCCCTAGCGATGCCGATATTTTTTGCTCTTACCTCTCCGACGGTGACGGGCGTTGACGGCGCGAGGGCTTTGCAATCCCTTGCGAACACGACGAACTGCTGCATCGACATCGTGAACATCGTGCTAAATATAACAAAAGGAAAGCGTTTCGTGGGTTGGGTTGGGTTGGGTTGGGTTGGGTTGGGTTGGGTTGGGTTGGGTTCGGGTGCGGCACCATGGGTGGGTGGGTGGGTGGGTGGGTGGGCTGGGTTAGGTCGGGATGGGTCTAGCAGCGACAAAAAAAATCGGAGATGCGTTGACAGCGTGAGCATCGTGCTGCGGCGGGGACGGTAAACACAAACCAAAACACAAACAAAAAACGAAAACTCAAGATGCAACGGAAGTTGTGTTTGACTGATCCTCATCAACAGCAAACACCACAAACAGCTGCATCGACGTCGTGAACGTCGTGGTGCGGACTAAAGAAAGGGAATAAAAAACGAGCGAAGATTTACTCTTGTAGTAGAGCGTTAATACATACCAGGTACGCAGCTATAACGCGAACCAGGTAGATAATAGCGTGGAGACGAGAAATGCAATTGATTCATACTATTTGAAGACACTAATTAGGTCCTACATTCTAAGGCGACGATGTTACCAGCACCCAGGCTTATCATTCTCCTTTTTTGTTTTTCTGTGCCTGGGAGGTAGGGGTGATGATAACCACAATGGAACATACTTCGCAGCATACACATGTACGTCGAAGTATACAGGGGGACAGCGAAATTAAATGAATACATGTACTATTTATTATAGTTCAAGGCGGCAAACAAATCTATTTTTGAGAGAGACGGTATTACGGTATCGAGCATACGACGGCGGTTTTGTTTCGCCAGTCCTAATTGGTAGATATACAACGCCACAAACTGCTGCATTGACATTGGCAGCGTTGTGCTGCGGGGAGGGGGTGGCACAATACAAAACAGTAGAAAATCGAGGACGCATCGACATCGTGAAATATCGTGCTGTGTTCAGAAAGGGGAAAAAAAACGAGCGAAATTCGAGGATACGACGGGAGTTGGTGGGTTATTGGATGGGTTTTCACGGATCGGATCTACTTGGGACGGGTCGGGTGGGACCAGGGCTCCTGATAAGCTCACAGGTCGAACCGGGTCACTGACGCGGTTCGATCTGTTTGAAATCTCACGGGTCGGGTGGGACCGGTTCTCTCGCTAAACTCATGGATCGAACTGGGGCACTGTTTGAAATATCACGGGTCGGGTGGGACCGGGGCTCCTGATAAGCTCACGGGTTGAACCGGGTCAGTGACCCGGTTCGATCCGTGAGTATAGCAAGATAACCGGTCCGACCCGACCCGCGATATTTATAATACTTCCCGACCTGACCCGACCCAAGCCGACTCGAACCGCGAGTTTTTTCAAGCCTTCTGACCCGAACCGCAGCAGGCCGGGTCATGACTCGTGAAAGGCCCTGGTTTTTAGGACTCTGAACTAGTTGGACGTGATGGTTGGTTAAAATTCTGCACGCAACCAATCGTAACGCCTTCCAGGTGAGTGACTACAAATCTAACCGGTGGGGAAATAGCTAGCCAACTACGTGGTGCCTAGTTGGCGACATATAGTCAGCCATTTTAGCAGCCCTAACCGTGTTATGCAGACCCCTCAACGGTATCAGAATTATCCTATAACGTCCTTGCCTGTCTCGAGGAGCGGTTACCCCAGGCTTAGCGTAGTGCTTGTACAGGAGCTTAAGATCGCTGTTAATCTGCGCAAGGGGCGAACGGAAACGAAACCGCCATTATGCATTATCCTTGGTCGTTGCAGAATATCGTTGAAGTGAAACCATCGTTCGACTCAAATCCATCCTCGGTCGATACAGAAGGAACATCGACGCGAAACCGTCGTTCGACTCTCCATCGTTGACCGTTACAAATATGTCGTCGAAGCGGAACCGTCATCTTTGGTCGTTACAGAAATATCGTGGAAGCGAAACCCTCATTCAACGTCGTCCTCTGTCGTTACGGAATTAGACCGTTTGACAAATATCGTGGACGCGAAACCCTCATTCAACTTCATCCTCGGTCGTTACAAAGATCTCGTAGAGGCGAAACCGTCACTTGACCCCACCGCACGTCGAGCAACACACGCGTCCGTCAAATGCAACGACACAAAACGCTGAAAAAATAGAGTTTTATACTGGTATTCTCAGCGCGCAAAATGGTTATGGACTCAAATCGTCCTTGAGCTAATCCATGGGATTCACACATCATTCCAGAGCAAAAACACCCGCGACCGGAGTATCGTATCACCCAGCTTGCAAAGATGAGTTTCGAAGTTTCGACCCTTAAGTTGATCCAATTCACAGCTGAGGTGTTTGAAACATTTTTCAAAGAAAATACCGCGCGAAGCTAACTTCAATGCCTAGCTAACCAATTTTCTTGTAGTCGGTGGCTTATTGCTAGTTGCTATTCATGTTAGCATAGCCAACCCAACCCCTGCCCTATCATTTAAGGTGTTTGCGACGGAACCAACTTTGATTGGGTAGCAAGTTGGATAGGGAGGGAAACATATAACAATAGTATCGAAACTATCGAACGTTGCAATCCAAGGCGGACGCAACCCAAAAAAGGCAGCGAAAAAAAAAAGGATAGGATTGAAACCGTTTGAACGAACGCCACAAAAATCCGACGCCAGCCCAACCCACGAAAAAAAATCAGCGAAAAAAAATGCATCGAATTAAGAGCTGCGCTTTTCCTACAATACCATTTTAATATTATTTTATTTTATTTTTTCTGGCGCGTGTGCTGCGATAGAGGTAGCACTTTTCGTCTGCGGCAGAGATATACCTTTTTTTTTCGGCTTTTTAGTTTTCTGAATGACGTGGCTCCTTGGCTCAAAATCGTCGGGGAAAAAAACGCCATTTTTTTGCACGATTTTCGTTACATAGGCCATGGGATTTTTTCATCTGGTACAAGGTATCACAAGCAGTTTTTTTTTCTCTCTAAATCAGTTTTTGGGAGAGGTCTTAAAGCTCGTAAAGCTCCCGAATTGAGGAACCTTGAAAGAATAAGAAGAAAAAGTGGTGCACCTCTATCGTCGCGCGTATCTTGTAAAATATTGTCAAATATTGTAAAATCTTGTAAAATCTTGTAAAATCTTGTAAAATCTCGTAAAATCTTGTATAATCTTGTAAAATCTTGTAAAATCTTGTAAAATCTTGTAAAATACTGCAAGATCTTGTAAAATCTTGTAAAATCTTGTAAAATCTTGTAAAATCTTGTAAAATCTTGTAAAATCTTGTAAAATCTTGTAAAATATTGGCAAATACTGTAAAATCTTGTATAATGTTGTAAAATATTGTAAAATCTCGTAAAATCTTGTGTAATGTTGTAAAATATTGTAAAATCTTGTGTAATGTTGTAAAATATTGTAAAATCCCGTAAAATCTTGTTTTTCTCGTGGGTTTGGTTTTGGTTAGCCGTTGGCGATGACGTTCGTCGGGCTTTAATGCTTGTTTTTTTTTCTTGTTTCAAACCCAACAAAAGTTTGGAAAATTACAAAACACCCTATTCAGTCGTCCGTGTAAAACAACAATAGCAAAAACCGATGTATAGAGCTCCGGGAAGGTTCTCTCTCGTTTCTTCTGGCAAGAAACTACCGCTAAAAGCGAATTAAGGCTGTGACTCAGCAGGAGTTCACGATTACCACCTGCTCGTTAGCTGCTGGGATAGGTAACTAATCGACGCTAGTCGCCAAGCCGGCTTGTGAAGCCAACAGATTACCATCTGACTTGGCGACGTGAACCAGGCGAGTGAAGCGAGGAAACTTAGCCTCCCCCGCGGCGGGCCGATGCGCCCCCGCCCCCCCCCCCCGCCCCCAAATACATCCCGCATTAAACAATCGTTCCTAAGTATGGAAACTCATTATGTCGGATAGTCGACACCACAGGGGAAAATCCTACCTGGTAACGTTTTTTTCACCCAATATTCTTAGACGGTGGCGTAAGTCGTGTCGACTCACAGCTCCTGCCCAACTTCGTAAAAATAACTTTTTTTTCTTGCCTGTAGAGCAGACCGCTCTACGTCTCGCACGGCAGCCGCCCTCGTTGCGTCATCACCACAATTAATCAGGTCCCCTATCTTGAGCTTGACGGCGGAAGACAGCTCAGGGTGGTCGTCGTCCTGCAGGAAAAAATAGACAGGGGGGGGGGGGGAGGGCCGGGGGCCAGGGGGGGCAGGGGGGCAGGCGCGGAGGGAGGGAGGGTGGACAAGGGGGGAGGGGGCGAGCGGGGGCGAAGACGCTAAAACTAAATATATCAAACCATCCTGTCAAAGAAGACTGTCGGCCAACTCCTAAACGCCACTAGTATGTACGTACTGCTACCGTTGATAGTCACCCGGGTCGTCTTACCGACCATGGGTGTATCATTATCGAAATACCCCCCCAGCGGACGGCCGCTTTCCGTTAAGAAAACCGCGAGGCAGTGCTTTCGCGCGTTACTGCATCAACGTTTTGGTCGAGGCTGGCTGTGAGCCACGTCGTATAAACGCTTGCGTAGGTCGTACTGATACTATAATAATCACCTGGTTCATATTTCCCACCATGCTGTCATTATCGAAAGACACTTCCAACATACGGCCACTTTCCGTCATGAAAACCGCTGGACCGTGCTTTCTGTTCTTGTCCCACTGTCCGGTATGCCTAGACCCATCCGCGTACATAAACGTACCCTTGTTATGTCAGTCGGGACGGGGCGGGAGGCGGGGGGGGAGGGCAAGGGGTGGACAGGAAGGGGGAGGGCAGGGGATGGGATGGGAGGGGGGGGGAGGGGAGACCCATCTCATCTTTGCAATCTACGTATAAGCTCAGGTAGCGCGGCAGTATCGTGATTCCGCGCCGGTGCGCCGAACTGATCTAGAACTCGCAAACTTAACTCTGAACACTCAACTTAACTCCGCTTACTCCTCCTCCTCCCCATACCTGGCCGTGCCTCATGCCGCCGGACCACTCTCCCCTGTAGACGTTGCACATCTGCTTCTGAGTGTCCATCGACGCAGAGGACTCCGGCCTAACATTCGAAAGGGAGCGGTCGTCCGTGTTCGTTTGCGGATGGTGGAGAATATGCAGTAGTTGATGAACCGGAAAATAAGCACCGCGCTTATCGAGAGATAACTTGGTTCGCCGACATCACTGGCCTTGTTGTTCGCCTGCACTGGTACTAGAGTGCACCAAGGCTAAGGCACGGGGGGGGGGCACTCTGAGGGTCTGTTGTTCCAGCTGGTCAGCGCCACTCACCCTAGTGGCTAGTGTATTTGTTGTTCCAGCCTCCCGCTTAGGATTGTTACGCTTTAAAAACAAAAAGACAACTATGACCATTTTTAGAAGAGAGTTTCTATTTTCCGACGGTGCCAAGGTATCGGAGCTCCTTCCCAGCCTCGCGTGCATGGATTTTCATGCCCCACCCGACGGCCGGAATCTCCGAAAGATAATCACTAGGAGTAATTGGTGACAATGAGACGCTACCCAACGCAGTTCTGTTGGGTCGGGTTGGGTTGGGTTGGGTTGGGTTGGGTTGGGTTGGGTTGGGTTGGGTTGGGTTGGGTTGGGTTGGGTTGGGTTGGGTTGGGTTGGTTGGGGTTGGGATGTTCAGGGTAACGTGGGGTTTTTCGCCCTGAGGTTTTAGCGAGAGGTACGGTATCCTTAAGTTTGACGGTAGCAACACGGTCCAAACCCGGTAATGTAAGCGGTGGTAGTCCTCCTCTCGCAGCCTTGGTCTCTTGTTTAATACGTCACTATACATTACTATACATCGCTACTGCTTTTTTCTGCGCATCGAAGCGTTATCCGTACCTGTCCTCTATCCACACATGCTCGCCATACCCACACTGTACGTCCGCTTTCCACTCGCCCGTGTAGCGTTCCCGCCTCTCGACCCAGGTCATCGTGCCCCTCCCTTCCTTCTGGTCCTGACGATCAAAATGAAATCGGGGGAAGTCCTCGGTAAAATCCGCGGCAATAACTTGGCAAAACTGCAAATCATTGTTTTGCTTGTCATCCGACAATTATGAAATTTCAGCGTCGATCACTCATGAAACACCCCCAGAAAGAAGGAAAACAAAAAAAAAACGCAAAGGAAACAAAGAAGAAAGCCTACGCACGAAGCCAAACTCCCTTTTGTGCCTACCTCCGGCTTAGCACCGCCTTCCGTTGTCGTGGGCTGCTCACCACATTTTTCGTACCTCCCGCCAAATCCCTACGGTACGTGTTGCCTGAACATGTACGGTTTTCACGGTGCCGGTTGTTCTCACAAGGTGAACCTATCCTGCTACGTGATACGCACCTTCGCCCACTCCCCTCGGTAAGCATTGCCCGACGCGTAGGTCATGGTGCCCCGACCATGACGGCTGTTTTCCTGCCACTCTCCCTTGTACGAAGACGCAGACTCCGTGCCGACACCGTACCGCTGCTCGCCGTGGCCGTGCCGCTTGCTCGCCTTCCAGCTACCCTCGTACACCTGGCGATCCGGTCGAGGGCGCGCGCGAAGGAAAGGACACGTTTTACGCGTGACAACAATGTAGCGGTCTTAAAATTTTCTTGTTTTGTTTGTGAAAGGTTGTGCGATTGGGTTTTGCGACTGGCACTAGTTTGGAACCAAATTTCGTAAGTCAAAACGGGAAATGTCACACATCCTACGATAGAGATGAACCAATGCACCAACCATTGAGTCGTTCTACGGTAGCCCCCCCTAACTTTTCTTTAACGAAATCGCCGGTTTCAAAACCAGCTCCCCGCCGTATCTCCTGAAACACGGTGTCCGTCGACACCCCGACGTCATCGATCGATAGACCTTTGCACACAAGAAAATGTATGGATAATTTTTTTTTCCATAGTGTCCTTCCTTGTGCTGAGCAGCAATGAAACGTTCGTTAAAGGATATCGCTGTTTTTTTGGGGGGGGGCTATCGTAGAATCAGTCATTTTGTTTATTTCTTGAGAGTCTTTACTCGAGGAGTTCCGAGGAAAAAAAACAACTGATTTTGAGAAAAATGGAAGCCCCAACCCTATCATGTCTTTAGGTGCCATGTCATAGGTACGAAAACGACGAAAAAACACGAAAAATTAAATCGACATTCCATCGACATTTTGGGCTAAGTTGTCCCAAAATTCAGAAAACATTTTTGGCGAAAAAAAAGGGCTACCTCGCTATTGTAGCCCGCGTCATGTATACCAGTTTTTTGCCTATGTCGTGGGTCTTGATCACTATGGCCCGCCGTAATACTAGCGCTGCACAGTGTGGGACGGAAAGCATGATAAATACCGTAACAGATACATGGGGTTGGGGTTGGGGTTGGGGTTGGGGTTGGGGTCAGGGTTGGGGTGGCGGTTAGGGCTCTAGAGGGTTAGAGGCATGTATGAAATTTTGAAAAAAAAAAGATGAGCATTGCCATTTACACGGCTTTAAACCGTACGTGTTACACGGGGGTGTGCGTACATTTTCCCCGTACCGGTCGAGGGAAGTGCACGGTGTGAGCGTTTCTTCAAGTCTCGTTCACAAAGCGAAACTTTTTCTGTCCTTGTCCCTGACCCCGACTCTGACCCCAGACCCTAGCCCTAACCACGGCAACAACCCTGGGATACTTGACGACCGGTACGGCAGTGTGCGTATCGTGTCGCAGTACATCGCTTGCGAAAGGGCGTGCCCCGACAATGCTGCGGTTGTGGATCACCAACCCAAACCCTAACCCCACCTCCAAGCCTAACCCCAGCCTTGACTCCAACCCCAGCCAGGGGATGTTCGACGAATTATGTCATGGTTTGCATGTCGTGCTAGAGTGTCATAAGCGCTTGCAATCGTGCCGTGGCCATTGCGCAAGCCTCTGACGACGTATCCGGGGTAGATCAACAACCCTGACCTCAGGTCCAGCCATGGGGTGTTCGACGAATACTATGGCTTTGTGTCGATCGTACCAGCGTGGCGTAAGCGCTTGCAAACGTGCCGTGGCCGTTGCGCAAGCCTCCGATGACGCCTCCAAGGCAGATCAGCAACTTCAACCCTAACCCTAACCCCAACCCCAATTCCAGCGCCTTGGGATGTTCGAAGAACTGTATAACGGTTTTCATATCGTACTGCGACAGAGTGCCATCAGCTCTTGTAGACGCGCCGGGATCATTGCGCAAGCCTCCGACGGTCCCTTCAAGGTGGATCAATGATTCCAACCCCGACCGTGACCCCAAACGTAGCGCCAATGTTACACCTGAGATACTTTAAGGAACGCTACATCATCGTACTTGCCGTATCTGAGTCTCCCTTGTAACGCCAACCCTAGCCCTAACTCCAATTCCAACCCTGAGATGTTTGGCGGACCATTTAAAAAAAGCGGCGTGGTCATCGTACCGTAGCGTTGTCAGCGCTAGTAAATGCGCCCAAGCGGCCCGCCAATCTCTCCCTTTTGTGTCAACGGCCTCAATGTTAACCCTAACGCAAACCTTAGGCCGTTTGAAACTTGGTTATAGTGCAGCGATATAACAGAGTGTGAAAGGGAGCGTTGTTATCGTGGTGCGAGCGTGCAGCACGCGGCAGCAGTGCAAGGCTGTGCGCGTGTCTCTTACAGGTACTTGCATTGGAGCTCGACCGTAAAAATCGTCTTGAACTAATCTACTCGTAGCGGCCCGGGGTTCTTTCGTGTGAAAGATGCTGCAATATAATCAGTTTCATTCGTCAGTTTAGTTTTCTCTGAAAGCCCCCACAGGGTTATAGCCCCAACACCAACCTTTACTCCACAATCCCAACTCTACCACGTAAACTCTGCGGTGGTTGACGCAGTGGAGCAGCAGCGAAACCACCTTACCAGAGTGCCGTCGGCGCTTGTAAACGTGCCCTGCCCGTTGCGCAAGCCCCGGACAACGTCTCCCTCGTAGCAACTCCCGTCGCTCCAGGTGTACCGCCCCTTTCCGCTGATCTCGTTGTTCCTACCAGATGGGTGGGTGGGTGGGTGGGTGAGTGGGTAGGTGGGTGAGTGGGTGACGCGCCCGACACCAACCACTTTTTGCAGATCACATACAGAGACCGTCAATAATCAAATGCGGTTGAAGACAGTTGACGGAACTTGTTTGTTGGATCTGCCAACATTGACGGGAGATGTGTGAGTTCGTTCTTCGTTGGGGGCGTTATGATATGTACGCAACCGTCGGAGCTCTGTCCTGGTCAGCTCGGTCGGTTGTCCACTCTACGTTCTCTCTTGTTTTTTTGAAACAACGCACGATCAAAACCGATATCAGCAAGACTAGGTGGGAATCAGGGCCGACAAGCCGGAGGCTATGAACAGAACTCTGGCCTCTTGCGAGGGCGCACGAAAACAATCCATGACCCACACTACCCCTCCCCCCCCCTCCACTAGAACAAATCGTTTTGTTTTGCCATATCGCCATGGCAAGTTCCCATAGACCAAAATGTGGTACACTACCCGTTCGGACATGCACAACGAAGATTTTCACACGTTTCCGTGCATCGTGTTCATTTGAAGTGCGCCCTTCGACCCTCCAACGACTGGAGTAGAATACGCGCGTCAGGGTTCCACATAAATTGCGGGGCGTTCGTGGGGGGTGGGAATATTTGGAACCATCCCTTGCCCAGTGAATCACTTGTTACTAGTGTGACCAACCCCCCCCCCCCCCATCCGAAGGTACCCAGTGTGAATATGGCAAGGCACCCACGAAGCAGCTACATAGTAACACCCATTGCTGTATCTGGAGTGGCCGCACCATAAAGCAAAGTAACTCATTGGCGCTGTCATCCATAAGCAAGAAAGTAGGCACGAGGTGCCGAAGTCTGTCTTACGACCGGTCCTTGGAAGGATGCAGTTCGCCCTTCATGCGACTCGCCGACTATCTCACGGCGCTTCGCGCTTGGTGGAAGCAATGTCTGCTTGGTTGGTGAAAACCCGACGTTTTCCCGTCCGGGCATAGAAGGGATGCGAGGGTCTATGGTCATACGACTACGGCCATGCATAAACTGAGTACACCCCGCCCCCGAATCCGAAGGCCTGGATTTGACATAAATGGAGTGTGGGTTATGGATTTGTTTTTGCTCCCCCCCTCATGGCGAAAGGTCGTCCAGGACATCCATCAAGGACATCCGTCGAGGACATCCGTCAATTCCGTATCTTTTAGGCACTCTCTACCCTCTCTTTTTTCACCTCAAGTCTCCTTCGTAGATCGTCCCGTCCACGATCCAGACGTACCGACCGGTACCGTTCATAACGCCACGATGGAACTCCCCGACGTAGGTGTTACCGCTCCGGAAGAGAGCTTCGCCCTGCCCGTTGTAGCTGCACCGCGTACGTTCAAAATGCATACGGTACGGAGTCGCATCGTGTGTAGGTGGTGTCCTATCATTTGTAGCGTCACATACTTGAACATCCTTTTGAGACATGACATCCAAAACATTTCGGCTGCAACTCCCGATACTAAAAACGTTAAAAAAAAGCCGGGACTACTATGTCACGACTCGTCGGTGTGGCGTCCGGTAACGCTTGAAGATGCGCCGGAGCGCTTGAAGATGCGTCGGAGCACCCCGAGGGCTGTGGTTCGATTCCCGGTTGTCAAGGCTTCATCACCGAGGAGGACCTCAAGGTTGCTGTTGGTGCTACGAGCGTCGCTTTTTTTTTCTTCATTTTTCGCTCAGAGCTCCCAGCTTCCACCCCAAACGCTCACACACGCACACACGTTCGCACCGATCACCCAACAACTCTTCTCCCCACCTCGGGCTTCGTCACGCCCTCACATTCAGTTCTCCGTGTTCGCACAGCAACAGGGTGCGGGGCTACAAGCTAATAATGTTGTATTCCTCGTGGCTGGGGGCAGGATCTAACCACGCGAAAGGATGGTGTGTATCCCTCCATTATCTCATTCTCCATTCTTTAGTTTTTACGTGGCATACTGCTTGCTGTACTTGTACTCGTATTCATAGAGAGACAAGGTTGGAACCGCGAGCGAACGGGGCGGTGTCGGGGGGAAACCGGGCGACGACGGGAGCAAGCGGGTGATGCCGGGATGCCACGACGGACTCGAGCGAGAGCGGAGCTCGTTGCGCCGCCGCTCAGCTCCCTTTCATCGAGCTCGTGCCGCCAAGAGCGCGACGCTGCACGACAATGTGGTTTTTCTACTCGTACTGTTTTTTTTTTACTCGTACTGTTTTTTTTTTATCATTACTATAGTACTTCTGGTTCGTAGAGCATCGTCTGCGAGAGCGAGCGAACGGGGCGATTTCGGGAGCGAATGGGGCCGATGAGAGCGAGCGGAATGACGGCCCGAACAAACGGAGCGTGCGGAGCGACGGTTGGGTGGAGCGAATGGAGCGCGTAGCCCCGCCGTTCAGATATGTTTTGTCAGGCTCGTCCTGCCGCCGAGCGGGGGGCGGCGTGACGATGTGGAATATCTTTCTCCGACGAACGCTCCGCGCTCCAACCAACATTATTTTCATTTTTTTGTCGTATTTTCGATTTTAGTTTTTTCGATTGTTTTGCCCTTCCAGCAAGGGCGCACAAAAAAAAAAATCCTGGACACCTACCTGCAGTTTTTGCATTTGATCGGCAGGGAGGGGGGGGGGGGGGGGGGGGGGGGGGGTCTGCCAGCACACTTAATCCTATATAAAGGACTATGCAACTCTAATTCCTATATAAAGAACCATGCAACACTAATTCCTATATAAAACAAAGTGACTTGGCCATAGACTAGGCACTGGGTGCCACCCACGGCGGAAAATGGGTTAAGTCGAACAAGAGGCGAACCCTCGGCAACGTAGGTGTGAGGTCAGTGACACTTGGTGCCACTACTGTACGGGCGTAGTACATCGTGCTCGAGACGCCGCCGACACCACGAGATCGAACCGGGCCAGTACACAAGCTTGCACAAGCCGACACAACGGCATCCGGCAAGCCCCACCCGCTCCCTCTTCATGCTGACCTCACCCATGCATCAGAAGGGGCTGGAGCATCGAATACGGCCTCCTCGTCGTGCATTGGGGGGAAAGTCGTCTGCACGTTCTGTTCCAAGGAGATTCTGGTGTCAAGAATGCGGCTTCATGTTGCGGGGCACATCCTTGACAAGGTGGGCTGTGCATTCAATTTAATCCAATACTCTATGTATGTAGTCTAGACTAGTGGTTGATCATAGCCATCGTTTGCTGCAATCTCAGAATCTTCGAACGTGCAATACACGGAACGCGTCGGAGTTCCTGACCTACATTCCGTACTGCGTTCCGTACACCAATCACGCAGGGCTTGATGGGGAGCGGCACGTGTGGATTCTGCGGCCGAAACGACGGCTGTAAGTCCTGGGTGCACGCACCACAGACTGGCAAAGCAGCGCCGCGGATACATTCCAGATGCCAGCTCGCGCCGAGACTGGCCAAAAGCCAAGGTCCAATCGCCTCAATAACTCTGAGGTCGGCACTCCGATCCACGCCGACTTCGCCGTGCACTAATGCGCCGCTGAAGTGCATATTCTGTGATAACCACTGGGAGTGGAAATACTCTATGAATGACCACGTGGAAACACAGCACACCGGAGAAGTGAGGATGAGGAAGGATGATTCGGTCGGCCAAGATTTCCTCAAGAGCATCGTCGTCAGCGAGGATGAGAAAACCGCTGTGAAAGTAAGCCTACAAAAGGATCTAAAAAAAAAGCGTGGAGCGCGTGGTACTCAAACAACCACGGTGATAGTCCGTGGGAAACGCAAAGGAGGGAGTACCAGAAATCCCGTAGACGACTCCGGCGCTTCGGGCGAATCAAGCGATGGCGACAGGGACGGCGATGATGGAGACGGCGAGGAGGAGGAGGAGGAGGAGGAGGAGGAGGAGGAGGAGGAGGAGGAGGAGGAGGAGGAGGAGGAGGAGGAGGAGGAGGAGGAGGAGGAGGAGGAGGACGAGGCGGGGGGGGGGGGGCGGGGGCAGCCGTGGGGCGTGCCTCTGGCGTAGCCCCAGGCCAACGCAGGACAAGTCGGGTCAGGCGGAAGAAAAGGATGTGGGGAGAAGAGGAATCGGAGGAGGAAGAGGAAGAGGAATAAGAAGAAGAGGAGGAAGAGGAAGAGGAAGAGGAAGAGAAAGAGGAAGTGGCAGAAGAAGAGAAAGTAGAATTGGAAAACGAAAACGAAGAAGAAGAGCCTTGCGGGGAGGGGGCGGGGGCGGCCGAGGGTTCGGCTGGCGGGGCTGCCTCAAATGTGATTTTAGGCGTAAGCAGTCTTGGCCGGGTTAGGTATAAGAAACGATCGTGGGAGCAAGTAGAGTGAGACGAGGAGAGAGGAGAGCCCTGCTTCGGGCGGGAGAGCTGATGCGGGCAGTTTCTGCAAACACCTGAAGGTGTCCGTCTATGATCGCAGGGAATATTATTATTGTTGCACGGCCGAAATCGGCCATTTTTTCATGTTTCTCCAACGGCCGATCTTAGCCGTTCGGGCAAAAAGGGGGAGGGGGGGGAAGCTTGGAGGGGAGGCGGGGGAGCAACGACAAATAGCAAGCAAGATCATCTGCTTCACTACTACCACCGTGTTGTACTGTCTGTCTGTGGCGTCCATTTAATCTAAGTTTGATACAACATGCGTGAGGCCTTTTCCAGAAAGCAAGATTAGAACAGGACTTGACACAGCAAAACACGCTTGTGTACGGTAACAAAACCTTGCAAAAGTCCCATCCCCCGTCGATGGTGCTCCATGGTGCTTTCTTGATGACCAAAAAGCCACAAGACGACGTTAAACGGCCTCAACATTCGACGAAACTCAGGGAAAAAAAAACATTTTTTTCGGCGTCGGATCCGGGGGGGGGGGGGGGGGGGGGGGGGGGGGGTAGGTAGGTGTCCGGGATTTTTTTTTTTGTGCGCCCTTGCTTCCAGCATTTTTTTTTTCAAAAGAAGCGAGTTTTTCATTTTTTCATTATTTCTTTCCACTTTTTTTTTTGTAAGTATAGGTGGAAAAACGGGGGCGAAAATACAGCAATTGTTGGCGTTTTTTTCTGTAACTCTTGTGAAAAAATGTGAAGTCACATAGTAATAGACGAGTCGCTCCTACAAAAAAAAGCTTTTCACGTTGCTCTAAAAAAAAACAAAAAACACTTTGCTTTCTCCATTCATCCAACCAAATACCTGAACACCTACTCTTCTCCTCTCCTCTCAACACCCCTGTTGTTCATATTTTGCCACAAGAACGCTTCCAAGGTGTCAGGACAGGATCCGAGAGTACTTTTTTCAACACGTGGTGGACCACTTTACAACTCAGACAATAACTTATCCCCCGATTGCCATGACTTTCATCTTTACCAGGCAGGCAGCGATTCAGGAACGTGGTGAAAGCTACTGAACCGAGCCGGAGGTACGGGTAGCTTCATTCGGAGCGTCGTGACTCATGAGGTTATTACACTACCGGTCCTCTCACAAGAAAGAGCGCCATACGAATCGTAGCCTAAAAAACACGGGGAAATACGGAAATCGACAATTTTAATACCGAAGTTAGTGTAGGAGGTACATCCTTTCTCGAGTATGAAATCTAGCTTAAAACCAGTATACCATCCGTTTCTTGTGAGAGGATCTGTACTACTGTATTGTTTGTGCCTCTTGAAGCGGGCCAGCTACAAAACCAATGGGCTCCTATTCATAGGTTCGCCGTTTTGGTGTACGTAGTTTAATGCAATTTGAGTAGGGACAGCTGTATGTGCCTATTATGACCTCTCACGGGTGTGCTACAGTACTCGAGAGGGATGGCACGTGGCTGTACGTTGGAACACATACTCTCACGAACATGCAATGTGGCACACACCCACCGCATCGCAGAACAGATAAACTCTTAAAAACACGATAGTAGTGCAGTTGTCATGCATCTTGGTACGAGTACGATAACTCAAATTGTAGATCGTCGTACTGACATTTTATTTCGAATTGAAGCTACAGGCACAATAAGCCCGTCGCCCGTGTTTGTACCATAGTCTAATCTCGCGACAACAAACGGCACAGATCTGGTAGCACATCACACACCAAAATGCGCGTCAAGCATCTTGTACATCGCACATTTCTCACCATCCATGTTCATCGGTGCCCCCCACGTATCGCTCCACAATGATCGCCCCGAGTTCTGGGCCTAGCATGTGCTCCATCGTGTTCATCGCGCTTGTGGATCACCACACGCACGGCCGTACAGTCGAGGCCTCGCGTTAGTGCGATACTGGTACCGGTTAGTGCGGGTTCCCGGTTTAGTGCGATGAAAATCGCTTGCCACGACCTCGTCCAACGGAATACTGGTACAGCCGGGAAAATTTGGGGAAACACCTTAGTGCGGCTACTATCCGCTGGCAAGGCACCGCGCTATGATATGGAGGGACTGCCGTGCGTATTGATCTTTTGGGTCGCCACCAGCACCGCCGTTACCTTCAGGCCGGCAGACCGACAAACACGAAAAATATCCTTCCTCGTGCCCCGCAATTGTTTTACATTCAGAAGCCGCAGTGATGCAGTACACCTTCTACGCTAATGCTTTCTCGAGCGTGGGCTCGTTTGACCACACTCCGGGCAACTACAGCTGTCAGTCAGCGAGAAATGCTGCTCGCTCGTTGCCGTTCTTGTCGAGAACACCTGAAAATTATACACGAAAAATATAAGTTGAAGATACGAAACCGTTACTGAAAGGGTTTGTGCAGATTTGGAGGCGGTTTAAGCGGGGGGATTTCGAGACTTTTGCTCTCGCGCTGAGGTTGCAGCAAGTTTGGCAGTACTTCTCTCGCAACGGAGCATGATAGCTGGGCGAAAGAGCGTGCTGCAGGTGGCCGTCGTGATCGGGCTATGTCCCTTGGTGGCCGTGACGGGATTTTCTGTTTCTGTGCGATCGGGAGTGCGGGCTGCTTCTGCTAGTACAGGTAGTGCTGTGTACGCTCTCCCATCTGACACAAGTCTCGGCAGCAGGAGACATGCATCCGCCACCACCACCACGACCATGGCGGCCACCGGAGCTACGCCAGGCACTGCTGCTGCAACGAAGGCACCGAATTTCGGAGAGATGTTGGGAGATAAGGTTGCGTCCGCGATCGTGGGCTCTCCCATCTATCCTCTTCTCATACGGCAGGCGAAAGACACCATGAAGAAAAGCGCACAGGTGATGCTTTGCATACTACAGCTGGTATTTTACGAGCATGTGTAATTACGAGTTTGCACTCGTGGTCAGAGCGTTTGAATAAACATGCTCATGCTGCATGGTGCATGACTACGAAAGAACGGAGCCCAACGGCCAGGGTGTGCTTCGCACCCTTCCGCTTCCAGTCTCCAATCTCACAACGGCAGCAGTATCGTAAGGGCTGAGCAGACACCCACCAGTTCTCCTGTACTCTGCTGCATACGCTTCGCTTTTTTACTGCCCGCCGTGTCCTCATCTCCGTCCTGAATGACGGTTCATCTCCACCAAACGCGCTCTCATTTATCGTAGTACCAGGGACTGATGTACCTCTATAAAAAGTAAAGTAAAACATACCACTAACTTCCAAGTGCAATCCCGCTCCACAAACCCCAGATTTCCCTAGTACATTCAAATATACACGTCCAGCGGTCAAGGGTGTAAAACCGATCGTTCCACACTAAAACCTAGCAGTTTGCAGTTCAGCGTCAGTTGGAAAATTGCCGTCGGTCAAGGGGTGGAAGTTTTGTCTCCTGACGTATTGGATGACTCCCCTCACTGAAGCCGCCCACGTGTACAGCCCAGCCCGTGTAATGATGCATGATGCATGATTCATGATGCATGATGATTGTCGATGCTGCCACAGGTCATGATGTGAGGTCTCGCCGCCTTGTCTGAAGGTTGATCGTCGTTCTCGTGTTGCTGGTATTATATCCTCCGGAGTACATACCGACAGGACCAGATGCCTCTGTACCAGGGCCTCTGTAGCACGTATCGTGACAGTATTGCACATAACACTAGTGGTACTGCCGAAGTATGCCAGTTGCCGGCCGGTATAACGGAGAAAAAAAAAAAAGGTATGTACTACGAAAAGAACTAAAAAATAAGAGGGTGACAGTAGTAGTAAAAGTGAAGCAGCGTGTACGGTAGTACACCGGTGCCTGCAAAAGATTGGCCCGACCACAGCACGAAACAATTAACCCACGTACGAAACGATGCACCAACCAGCCAGGCACCACCCAGTGCACCGACTACCCACCCACTACCCGCCGGCCAACCCACTACATACAGCAGTACAGCGGTGCAGCAGTTGTACATTATACCGGTGTTCGAGGGGCATTTAGTTGTTTCTCGAGTCTTGACCCAGTCAGAAACTGGGGGTGTTCGATGCGGTACGCGAGGAGCCGGGTGGGGATTTCCATTTTCTTACGATTCTGCACGTTCCTGGGGAGAGGGCGAGCCGTCCCCGGGAGAGCCTTTTCACGCTCCCCGCTCGCCGAGTTGGGAAACGTCGGCCGTTATGTCGCCAGGGACACCGAGGGGTGATGTGCGAGGCGGGCGTGGCAAGGCCGTGCGGTCGCTGGGAGCCGGGTGGCGAACGGTAGCAGCGGGTCATGCGAAATGAATACTGAAACCGAGTGTTTTAACATAATCATAATGAGACTACTTCGACGCTACGGAAATAAATAAGGGTATCACACAATGGAGGTGCGGCCCTGTTCTTTTTTATGGAGGGCCTGTCGTAAGCGCATTGGCTCACAGAGCAATGAGTATTGGATCCTACCTAACCCTATAACCCTAACCCTAACCCTAGACTTAAAACCCCTTGGGACCCGGTCTACAGACCCAAAAGTGACGAGCGCGATCTAGTCAAGCTCGTCTAGGAAAAAATCGAGACGGTCCGAGCATCGTCATGCCTCACGCTTGCCTCACAGCTTCCTGCGTTACAGTTGGAACCCATCTTCTACACCAGCACCAGCAGGTCGGATTGCTTCATGTGGCCGATGCTGTAATGGGCAGTTTTTTTCGTCAAGTTTTGCGTGTCGAGTTCCGAAGGGATTAACCCTTACCCCGACCCCCACGCCTTCGCTGTTCCAACATTCATTTAGAACATCGGCGTCGACTGGGATGGCGAAGTAGCGCGAATCCGAGCAGCTCGAGACTGGGACGCCGCTCTCGACGACCTCCTCCAAAACTCGGAGGTTGAGGTCCCCGATTATTACAAGAAACCGTTTCACGCCTACTCCGATGGAAACCTCTGCTGGGAGGCAGCTTGGGAGCAGCACCTCGCCTCCAAGGCCGTCGGGTGGGTGGGTGGGTGGGTGGGTGGGTGGGCGGGTGGGTGGGTGGGTGGGTGGGTGGGGTGGGTGGGTGTCTGAGTGTGTGGGTGTCTGAGTGTGTAGGTGTCTGAGTGTGTGGGTGGGTGTGGGTGGGTGGGTGGGTGGGTGGGTGGGTGGGTGTGCGTGCGTGTGTGTCGGTGTGTGGGAAGGATGTGTTCGCGTTTACTGTTTGCTTTTTTTTCAGTTTGGCATTGGTTTTGTGTGTACGCTTTGTCAGGCACTATTTCTAGAAACGTTGTTTGACCGTCAACAGTGTTTTCATCGCAACAGCTCCAAGTACGCAACGTATATAATAATGCCTATTCACTCGAAACACGCGCAGCGGCGTCTATTCCACATTCCATTATAACGAGAATCAGAGAGATTTACACACCTTAAGTAAGGTCCCATCGCCCCCCCTCCCCGCTCTCTAACGTCTCAAACAGAGTGAGGAACTTTCCGGACGATGCGCAGCAAGGCGAACACCTGCTGCGCTCCCAGTACGAGGACCAGATGAAGCGGCTGGGAGTGCTGGTGGACGATGGTGGCCTCGTGGTGGACTTGGGGTGTGGGTCGGGCACAAGTACGAGGTCCGTTAGTTTCAGCGGTGGAAACGATACCTAAGGAGCTACGGTGCGCGACACCAACTAACCCTTGTTCTGGCGTTGCTATACTCGAAGCTGGGTTGCTAAATCCATCATCACCCCCCTCCCATTCAAGCAGTGGTGGATGCTGTAATCGACGCTTTCTGTTGCCGTTGAGTTCTTATGACGTCTAGAAGCAAGGCATAATCTATGGTCATACGACTACACGGCCATGCACAAACTGAGCCCCCCCCCGCCCCCCCCATTTAAGCAGTGGCCGATGGTGTAGTCGACGCTTTCTGTTGCGGTTGAGTTCCTCTAATTCCTAAAATAAGCTAGACGTAAGTTCGTTTTTTCTTGCGTGCTATCATATTTAGAAGCGGAAAATAACTTCATTCTTTTTTGTCCCGTGCTACGATAGGGCGGGCACTGTAACATTTTTTCGGCTGTATTGTAGCACTAAATTTTTTGAGCTGTGACGACGGGGCTTCTTTACCCAAAATGGTTGACGTGAATGATGCAATGGTTGACGTGGTCAATTTGCTCTTGCACTGTTGCTTTGCGACATGTCACATGTCACATGCAGCTTGCAAATGCGAGACGAAATCGTCGATATCACAGCCTTGTTGTATTGTATTTTGTTGTTGTTATAATAATTGGTTTTATTATTTTGGTTTTACTATACCTAGGCGATGGAATTCTTCGTCGGCTTGGGCTTTTAACTTTTTTGCTCCACCAACTTGTATGGGGTGAGGCATGTGTGGACCTCCTCACCCGAGGAGCCTCAAGAAAAAAAATGGCGCGACTCTGCAGTGCCATACTTGTGGGCCAAAAAGTGCCGCCAGTATCGTGGCCCGCGTCCTCAGCGCGGCGGAAATAACTACCAGGTAGTGAGCTACAGCATTCATGCTGATAGTGCAACGTCACACCACCTAGCATTTTTGGCACTGCGCAAGAAATACCACACTGATTCGAACACTGAGGGTGCAGTTATATGGTACGGGGATTGAGAAGCTCTTGCTTTGGGGCCGGTAGGCGAAAATTCGTGTTCAAGGCGGGGGTGTGTCCTGCTTTAATTTCAAACATTAAAAAACAACGTATTTTATTACAGTTCGCCGTCTTCGCTCCTTGCCGGTGAATGGCACTCGCGCTTTGCCAACACCCGCTTGGCAATAGACTCTTCGCCCCCCCCTCTTGCGGTTGTGGCGATCGGGTATCTCCTAGCACCAGAGGGGAACACAAGCCTCCCTGCTTACATGGAGACCCCGGGATCTAAATACGACGAGGGTCTCGTACAGCCAGAAATTGTAAACCAAACAAGAACGGTCAGGGCTACTTGTAACATTAATAGGATGAGCTAACCCCCCCCCCCCCTGTGTCGTTTCGTCTAACAGGTATCTGGCGAAGCAGTTCCCGACTGCGGGTAAGGTGCTGGGCTTCGATCTGTCCGCACACATGCTGCTGACGGGACGCTTCATGCTGGAAGAGAACGAGGCGAGTCGTTTGTTGCCCTTTTGTACCGGGATATCCGTCAATTTTTGACGTGTTGCCACGCAGTTTGCAAAGATGAGTATCGACCTTTCAAGTGGTCGAACTCGTAACTGACGTATTTGGAAATATTTTGTAGAACTAATACCGTGGTCGTCGTTGACCTTTGCATCATGATAAGTGTACTTTCCCACGTCGCCCCATCCCACCCTACCCCACCCCACCGCTTCCCCTAGCGCTAGCCGTTTTGGCGCTGCCGTTGCTCTGCAGCGATGACCGATCCTCACGATGAGCGGCCACAACCTGCAATGTGTATTTGGCCTCTGCCCCATGTCGGTGTTCTCTGACTTGGTCCTTTTTTTATCTCCGGGTCTGACACAGGACGCGGACTCTAGGGTGGAGCTAGTTTACGGAGACGCCGCGAAGACGGAGCTGCCCGACAATAGCGCTTCCGTTGTTTCACTGTGCCTGGTTGTGCACGAGCTGTCGAGAGATGCGAGGAAGGAGGTGAGGAGGCGAGGGGCGTGCGTGCGTTTCCCCAATTTTGTTTTTCGCAATCCCGCCTCTGTGCTTTCCCGTTTCTGTGCTTTCCGTGGACCCTGGACCCTTGCTAGCACTTTTTAGCTGACAAACGAGGAACCACTCGAAATCGTTGAAATGCCGTTTTTGATTTGCACAGATATTTACGTTTTTGTTTTGCTTTTTTTCTTTCAGAGATGGGCCATGACATTGTCTGGTTGCACTTTTCAAATGTCTTGAAGCCAGGCTGAGGGTGAATGATAAGAGCTCCCCCGCCAATGGAAACGCCTCGCCTTAGGGTGAGGAGGGAGGGGGGCACGCACCATCCCGTTTTTTTCGGCTTTCCTATTGCTGTGCTTGTTCCTCCTCGTATGCTCCGTTTCTATGGTCGTACCTCGCTGCTTGTACATCGTACCTTGGTATATGGTTAGCTCTCTCTTTCTCCTCGAGCGCCCTGCGCGGTTATCCTGCAAGCGGCGTCTGGTAACGTCTCTTTTCACATGTGCCGTCCTATCCCCTCTCTCAGACCTTGCCTCGCGGTTGACTTGCAGCGTGAAGAAGATCGCGCCCTTTCTCCGTCTCCGCCCCCACTTTTGAGGTCAACCTGCTGATCGTGCTTGACACTCTCCTTTGACCTCTTTTGTAAGGAAAAAAATCAAAACGCGTCTTGTATCGTACCCCGTCCCTCTCCAACCTCTCAGATAATGGCGGAGGCGTGCCGAATACTTCGACCTGGCGGGTCGCTGTCCATCATGGAGATGGATCCCTCAGCCCCAGGTTATGTCAAGCTTAGGAAGAACCCGGTGAGGATTTTTTTTGTTCTTGTTCTCGCTCCAAAAATACTGTAGTTTCTTGCTTGCGCTCCCAAAACACTTGTTTTTTTTGTCTTGTTCTCCTTTTGAAAACGATGTTTTTGTTTTTTTCGTTCCAACAATAGCGCTCTTCTCGGTTCCAAAATCAGGTTGTTTCTGTTTTTGTCCAAAGCGTAGTGTTGCTCTTAGTTTCGTCCCAGACATGGTGTATATAGAGTAGACTATTTATTGTTTACGTTGGTTAGGGTTAGGGTTCGGGTTGGGGTTAGGCTGTACTTTGGTTCGTTGTCGCCTGTGAAGCGCCGTTTTCAGCCAATGATGAGTCCTGAAATATACGGTATGTATAGATATGCTTTTGGTTGGTTGTGTCGGAAGGACGTGCTAGTAATAGTATCAATAGCTAATATCTGGTGATTGTACGTGGTAGAATAGGTTGATGGTGTCGGTGTTGGTGTCGGTGTCGGTGTCGGTGTCGGTGTCGGTGTCGGTGTCGGTGTCGGCGTCGGTGTCGGTGTCGGTGTCGGTGTCGGTGTTGGTCTTGGTGTTGGTGCTCGTGTTGGCGTCGTTGTCGGTGGTGGTTGTGGTTGTGGCGATGGTGGTGGTTGTGGTTGTGGCGATGTTGGTGGTGGTGGGTGGTGTTGATGGTAATGGTGGTGTTGGTGTTGTCAGCTTTGTTGGCGTTGGTGACGGTGTTGGTGTTGGTGGCAATGTCGTTTTGTTGTAGCTTTGCTGGTTGTTACTAATATTACTATTTTCTTATTTTGTTCGTGATATATTTGTCATTTTTGATATTTGCATGGACGCTACTTTGTCATTGCTGCCATTTTCATCATATTTTCTTCCGATAATACCCACGCCCGTCACTGGTACACAACCGCACGTTACGGCAAGAAGAAACAGGCAAGGAACTACGATGTTACAAAGAATGCCCTTTTTCGTGCCTTGTACTATGTTAACAATGATGTTGTCGCTGCTATTCTCCGTTCTTCCCGCCCGTGCTACTGCTGTTGTGCGAGGATTCCAGATGCTGTTTTCCATTTTGCGAAGCACGGAACCGTACCTCGATGTTTATTTTTCTGAAGCGGGTGATATTGGGAGCGAACTGCAAGAGGCGGGATTCAGCTCGGTGAGTCATCGCTTTGCTCTCAGGTTTGTTTTTGGGGTTAGGGCCAGGGTTTGGTGTAGGTAGGTTTTGTGTTGGTGCGGTGTAGGCTTGTTGTTGGTGTGGTGTAGAGTTTTGGACAAGTTGTGGCTTGGGCTTGGTTTCGGTGTGGTTGAGCTTTTTGTTTTTGTTCTGGCTTAGCGTTTGTTTAGCTTTGGTTTGGCTTTTGCCATGAGCTTTACTCGCTTGACATTTCTAATGTGAGGCTTGCTTTAAGTGGGATTCACGGTGGCTTTTCGATTCATTTCATTGCCTCTCAAACGCCTTTGTCAATACTTTGCGTTGCCCTTTCAATGTGTGTGCAGTGGCTTTTAATGTCCTTACAACGGCTCTCTTCATCGTTTTTTTGGTGTCTGTTCAATGCGTTCTCAGTTTGGCCCCTTCCAGTGATGTTTTGTTTTTATCAACGTTTTTTTCTATGCCTTTTCACCGCCGTTTTGATGACTGTGTAAAGTCTTTTTACTTCACTATCAATGCATTTATTTTAATGACGCCGTTTTCTTTAGAAAAGTTGAGTATCGACCACTCAATCGGTCAGAGTGTCAGCTGATTATCTGTTATATTTTCGGAGACGTGCGTTCAAGGCTTTTTATGTCCGGACTGCTTATGCAACCAAGGGTACGGCATTTTGATACAGCAGTGCGCGACACCAGCACTCAAGAATTTGGCAGTTAAGAATTTCAAGCTCAAGGTTTAGACGAAAATAAGAACATGGCCTATTTTGTACTGAAATAGCGTAAGACACACCCTGCCTTAACTAAGAGTTCTAGCCTGGTCGAAAACAAGAGCTTATTAGCCCTTTTAGCACCGCACTCCCGATATGGGGACAAAACACTGGGGAGTAGACTGTGAAATTTTTAGGAGTTGCAAATGGGTTAATTAACTGCCCCGCCCCCTCCTTCCCCGCCAGCCGCACCTTCGCCTAGACCTAGCACCACGCGTACACTAAGCTCCTATACATTCATGGACCTGAAGTTGTTGGAAATCCCCCCCTACCCCCTCCCTTAACCCCCCCCGCCCTCCCCTCACCGGTTGTACGACTTACAGGATATACATGATAAACTGATGTATTCCTTCCACAGCCGCCAGATTTTGTCCCCCTCGAAAAACGGGTTGGGTTTTATACCTTCCGCGAACAGATTGATTAATATCACCCTGTCGACCCTGGTACAAGCTACTGTACATTGTAGTTCTAGCGGGAGTCGCCGACGTATATCCTTAATGAGGACACCCCCCCCGTAACACGCGCGATCGGAGTATCACACACAGCTTGCAAAGATGAGTTTCGACCAAATCTTCGATCTCACAGCTGGAGGAGCGTATTTTTATTTTTCATAATTAACTGGTGTCGCATGCTATACTAAACACCCGATTTTCGTTCCGAGCAGCCTAACGAACGAATACATAGAGGTGTAACTCGCGAAATGACAAACCGCGAAAGCGATAGGATAGCCACTCTCGCGAATCGCCCTGAGCCGCTGAAGCACATGAGGTACTAGGTAAGACCCTAATATTGCGCTCCCGAGCGGAGCCAAGGCGAGGTTTCTCCGACTTCTTGCCGTTTTGCACGTCGTAGATCACAAGCAGTGAGGCACACGAGGCGGAAGATGCCCGACGAAACGCGGAAAATCCTGGTATTTGCTTCAGCCGACGAATTATATGTCAAATAAGCCAGGAAAAATGAGATTTTTGGTATGTTTTGCTTGGTCTCTCTAACACCACTACCCCGCTCCGATCCAGGTGCGAAAATCGATGGTAACCGGGCGACATATGGCCGTGGTAGCCGTGAAAGAGGGCTTGTTCGATCTAAGAGGGAGTGATGAAGACCGGGAGAGGGCGGACACGCACGTCCAATCCCACAAGACCAACGTTTGGGTTAACAACCCCATCAAGGAAAAAAAGTGAAGTTAATTCACGGCTGCCAAGGCGACAAAAAGGCTGATGTATACCGTAAATGTGTCTGTTGACGGCACTCTCTTTCCCCTTGACCAACAGCCGTGAAGGAACACCACGCACAAAGACTAGCACGCCATGACGGGTCAAAACTAGACCGTCAACCGACATCTCCGGACTTACGTTGACGCTGCGTAGATACCATTTTCTTTATTTTTCTTCAAGCTGAAGATGTAAACTTTGCGCAGGAAAAAGGTGTTTGTGGAGGCGTGGATGGGGTTCTGATAGATGACGCACATTCGCTCGATTTCCAAGAGAAGAAAAATACGATATAGCCAGAGAGAAGGGCCACAAGAGCTGCCGCGCTTGCCACTTTTGTACCTTGTAACCTGTTTTGGTGACCACGGGCTAGATTTCAGGGTTCGAGCTATTACGGGCCGCTCATAATAATAAGATCCAAACCAGGCTGATGCCATGTCTTGTAACACCGTTTCTGGATCCGAAAATTGACGTTTTTGGGTGACCATACCGGTTTTCGTGCAAATCTTGTGTAACCGAAACTGGTGATTTTTCACGCGTCCATTTTTCGGATATCGTTTTCGGGTTGATCCCCACCGAAAATGGGGTACCAGTTTCGGATTCGAAAATGGGATCTGGATTTGGTTTCCCATACGCCATGGGTGGCAACAAGCGTGAAACAAGCCGAAAGCAGCAGAAATAGTTGTACAAGACCCAGGACACGCATCAGACTGTCTATCTGCTGAGCAAGCAGCACGTAGCATCGGCGTACTCGTGCTGATGCTGCTGCGGTGTCCCGCTACACACGGGTGTCCCGCTACACACTGAATGGCACACACCTTGGGCCTCACCACGAGCCGATGGGATCGGATAGTGATGGTGATGGTGGCAACGACGAGAGCCTGCCCACTCTCGTCGCGGTCGCGATTACAGCATTCGCCAAGCACTAAACACATGGTACTACTCGTTGTCGCCGAGGACGAGGACAGCCGCCGTCTGCGATATGTCGTTGTTGATGCACAAGATCCTCGGGAACGAGGGGGAAACCAAGCCTAGTCGCGTGAAGCGCACGCGGCGTGTTTTCCCTCGCCCCACCTCCAAAGCTTCATTTGCGCGCGTTGATATGCTTTGGTGCGGCGTACAAGTACGTCGTCGAGCAATCGCCGTTGTTGTGGATTATTTCGCGAGAACTTTTGTCAGAAAAGCAATATGTAAATCGGGGGTTCACTAGAAGGGTTGTCCATCCGATTCTGCCCGTTTGGTTCTGCAGCAAGCCGAAAGCTGATCTCGTTTTCGGAGGGATACGCTACTGTAAGAGATGGGCTGATATTATTTTTGTTTTTAGTCTTTGTGTGTTTTAGAATTTTTGAGAGAGCATCTTATTCCACCGTACGGAATATTTCGAAGCCTTCCCCAGACATGGACAGGCACGAGCGAAGTATATGCATGTTTGCGGGGACGCAATGAAAGCTGGGAACTGCCTTTTTATCGTCCTCTAACGATGTTAGTCTCTTGGCCATATGTTACATGTAGCGTGCTTTCATCAACAGGGAACCACGACCAGCACCCGCAAACAATCTTTTTCGCGCAAACAAACAGTAGTGCCCTTTTTCTCCCCCGAAACGCTTGGTGTGTAGTCTACAGCTTTTAAGGCTCGGGTTGGTTTTTGAGAACAACCTCGTGGCTGTGATTGCCCGCCGATCTGAAGATGATCACCTCGGTGAGCCGTAGGAACGACTAAATTGCGAACAATTTTGCTAATAATCAGTTGGGCATCAAAGTTAATAAACTGTTTTTACGTCAACAAATGGGCATCCTATCATCAAGTTTCTCGCCTAACGGACACGACGACGATACGGGAAGGCACGACTGAACGGACGCACTCCCCGTGTCAACCAGGCTGGCAAAGTCGACGTAGGCAATGCACGCCGTCGCCAAAGCTCGCTTAGGCTATTATCACCTCGCGAGCTTCGGCCACACTCGTAACTGCGCTTACTGTGTAGTGCTGAATGTCCTTTATGCCAGGTAGGTACATTTCAGTAAGTTTCATATCGTCGCAGCATCGAGTATCTACTGCTGTAGAGTTTAGACGAGCGTAATCCTCCTCCTCCTCCTCCTCCTCCCCCTCCTCCTCCTCACCACCATCATCATCGTCGTCATCATCACCATCATCATCATCATCATCATCATCGTCAGCGTCTAATCACACAAGACGCGTTTGGGGCATAATAGCGGTGTACCTGGTAGTTGTTTTTCTTCCGATGGGAGACGTTTGTATCGAGTTTTTGTGTTTATTGTGTCCTCAGGCTAGAGTGCACGGAGGTGAACTAATCGGAGATCACCATATAATCCTCATCGCCGTTCGCGTTCGATCCCTCAACAGACCAACGTCTGGATGGACTATTACAATTCTCCAGGCTCCAGCCTGGAGTCTCCCAACCGGAAACGATTTTTGTTAAGCCCACATTTTATGAAGCAAAAAAAACACAACCAGGGGTACCCCTTGATCGATTGACCCTCAAAACACGTTTTCCGACGGCGGCAGCAGAATCATGACAAATTTTGCATGCCTCGACAGCCTAGCACATGCCGTTGGCCTCGGCCGAGTTTCAGCATCATCAGAGGTGGGGGGTGTGACACGAAATCTGTGTCGGGAGCTCACCGACATGCTCGCAGGTACGGCGGTAGACGAAATCATGAAGATCGGAGGATGGAAGACCGAGCGCGTCGCGCGGTGTTACATTGGACCAACTACCAGCGCGGGGGCGAACTCAGAGGGGAAATGGAAACGCGACGGGGGTTCTCAGCGGGCGCGGGACAATAGCTACGCGATAGCGATGAACTTCCCTTTGTCCCAAGCTTTTTAAGGACGATTTTGCCGCGTGTAATAAGCAACGGTAGGTAGCCGAGATATACACCGTAACTATGCGTGAGATGAGGCACGACCTAGGCCTAGCCCGAAAGTCCACATTGATCACAGACAACGGCGGCACAAGAAAGTATGGGTAGGACCACGGGCGGGGGCAGGAGGCCTCATCTAATCCAATACTTACATTAAATGACAGGCGAAGGAGAAGATTACTACAGTAAAATCGGGACAAATATAATCGAATCAGAAATGCTTCCATGATTCGAGATCCAATAATAAAAGGAGTATAATATCGCCCTTCTGACGCATTGTTTTTGTCACCGGAGCAAAAGCGAGAAAAACTGAGGGGACGATACATTATCTGACCATCCCTCCCACCCAGCTTTTCAAAAGTAGTTTCTTCAGGTTCAACCTTTGCGAATAGGGATTTACGGTACCGTACTGAGCTCGGGATTGTGAGCTTAGTGCGGGCGTTTATCCCGGGCGAGGACCTCTTGCTTGCGGCAGGAGGCCTCATCTAATCCAATACTTACATCAAATGACAGGCGAAGGAGCAGAGGAATACTACAGGTGTTGCACCACATGCACCACTGATCCGTCCATTGCGTTAGCAGAATCAACGATTTCTTGACACTGCGCGAACAAAAAATGACATGGGTAGGATTTGAGGGTCGGCCTCTCCGGGTCCGACGACAGGATAGTGTGAGCACAGATGGACAGCATCAGCGGTTCGCCAGCCCTTTCCACCCCTCTCGACAGCTCGACCAGTAAACCATTAAACAAAGGAAAACGGATGGATTGTGCTGAGTGTGAAGCCAGCACACAAATACTAGGATTTTGAGTTGGCTGGAGTTCCCGCCTAGTTAGTACCTGGCTGGCGAAGCTAGCCAACTGACTGACTTTAGTCGACTCGTTGGCCGGCTAACGAGCAAAGCGAGCACCCCGCCCCCCCTCCCCCGGCCGAAAGGGTCCGCTGGAGGCACCCCCGCAGGGCCCACCGGAGCCGGCGGAGGCAAAACACACGCTATCTGGCATAATTTTACTCTCTCAAAAGAGATGCTAAATCAGCCAAGTTTAACTTTGGGTTCGATCACCAAACAGGTATGCTGTAATGGTCGTCTCAGTTTATCAAACTTCGTAGGGATGCACCAGAAATATGACATGCCGTCCACGTTTAGGGGTCTCCCACTGGGTATATTACATTTTGCCCTAACAGTAAAATACTCGTGCGGCACGCAGTAGTAGCACACCACCAGCAAAACAGCACAAAACAATGACACAGAAAATACAGACTGGGATCTTTTCGACGACAGAATACTGCAGATAATCGATGGTTCATCGCCGGTGATTCAAGAACGGTTAATATTTGAGCCAAAAAAGCCCCCCCCGGCCAAGGGGCCCCGCTGGAGGCGCCCCCAGAGACAACTCCGGAGGACCCCGCTGAAAGCGCCGAAGGTGAGTATATAATACTCGGTTTGGAATTATTTTACGCTCAAAACGTATAATAACTCGGCCAAGTGTAGCTCCGGGTTTGATCACCAAACACGTGCATTATAAAGATCGCCTCAATTTATCAGACATCATAGGGATGCACCAGGAATATAGACGCGTCCCCCCCCCCATGGGGATCTCCGACTGGTCTTGCATTGTATCGTATCGGTAAATGCCCGTGCGGCACGCAGTAGCACACCTTCTGTCCGGTAACACAAAAAATAGCATATCTGGTAGAAAATAGACTGGGACCTCTTCTACGACAGGAACACAGATAATAGGTAGACTGCATAATTTAAGAACGGTTTATGGTTGAGCGAGCAAAAGCCATGTCATGCCCTCCGTGGTATGGGGTGAGTTACCAACTAACACACAAAAACCAATGTGTGCTATATGTGAGGTCTCATTTCTGAGCCTTACGGCCTTCGCTGAACAGACACACACAGTTCAGGGCGAGCATCGCTCAAACGCCCGAGCCAGAGGTGCCATTCATCCACTGGACACTAAACAAAAGCACCACCGGAGCCCGCAAAATCGCCATGAAAGCACCACGAAAGCAGCATGGAAGCGAACACATCTCTACTTACCAGCCCTATGAAAGCACTATGTCTCCATGAAAGCGCGATGGACTCACCATGAAAACGTAGTGAAAATACCACGAAAACCCCGGGCAAAAAGGATCATAAGCCTACACGAAAGCACCATAGAACGTCATACAAACACCACCATTGTGAAAATAGCATGGGACCCTACGAAAGCACAATGAAAGTTCCTTGCAACTACCATGGGGGCGTATACACCTCCACGAACGCCCACACGAAAGTATTACGCCAAAAAACGAAAGCACCACGAAATCCCTACTACTAATGGATCATCAAAGCACCATCGAAGCGCCATGAAGCATGATGGAAATCCCATGAAAGCACTATGGAATCGCATGCACCACACGTCGAAAGCATGATGGCAGGATAAGCATGATGGAAATCCCATGAAAGCACTATGGAATCGCATGCACCACACGTCGAAAGCATGATGGCAGGATATTGAAGGCACCATAATAAAGGCATCATGATCATGTGAGTCTCACGCAAGTATTATGAAAACAACATGCAAGCATAATGATCGCATAATGAAAGACCATGAGGGCAACATGAAAGCATCACGAAACTCTATGAAAGCATCATTAAAAGGACCCATGAAACTACCATTATTGCACAATGAGGACACCATGAAAACTCCATGAAACCAGCTTAAAAGCACCAGGACAACGCTACGAGAACACCCTGAAAGTTCTATGGAAGCAATATGAAAGCGCCAAGAAGAATCATGAATGCCCCATGGAAGCAGAACAACGCTAATGTACACTATTAACAGCATGGAATGAGCGCACTATGACAGCACCACGAGAGACGTAATGGAGCCCCACATGAAAGCCCCGTGAAGGTGCAGATACCACCAGGAAATCGCAATGGAGTCGTTCTACGGTAGCTCCCGCAACGTTTCTCTAGCGAAATAGCCGGTTTTGAAACCAGCTCCCGGCTGCAACTCCTGAAATACGGTGCCCCTTGCCACCCCGACGTCATCGTTCGTTAGTCCTTTGCAAACAAGAAAATATGCAAAAATACTTGTTCCATAGCATCCTTCCTCGTGTCGAGCAGCCATGAAAATTTATGGAAACGTTTGTTAAAGAAAATCGCTGGTTTTGGGAGGGGATCTGTCGTAGAATCAGTCCATGCATGAAAACACCACGGGGGCCATGGGATAGCTCGACGTGATGACAACGGTATGAAAGCGCGTATACCACCACGAACGCAAAATTAAAGCATCGCAAATGCAAAATGAAAATCGATTAAACTTCCATGGAAGAACCGTGAAAGCCCACACACCATGAAAGCACCACCACAGCGCAATGAAAGCACAATAAAACACCATGAACACACTATGAACACTATATGGAAGCGCCATGAAAGCATCACGAACGCGCCGTAAAAGCGCCAAGAAAAGCACACGAACCACGTGAAAACACCATGGCATATACACCTACAAGAACATCCCATGTGCCAACACCATGACCACCAAGAAAGCACCATTAAAGCACCTCGAAGTTGCTGTACCATGAAAGCACCATGGAGTCCTACAAAAGCACCATGAAAGTGCACACACCAATATTCACATCCCATGAAAGGGTTATGATAGCAGCATCAAAGCACCATGAAAGTGCGACGAAAGCTTAACAAGGTCCTACGAAGGCACGATAAAAGTGCACACGCCTTCATGGAAGCATAATGAAAGCACCATAACCACCACGAAAAGTACCATGAAAGCACCATGAAAGCGCTTGTACATCACCAAGGGAGCATAATGAAAATCCCATGAGACCAGCGAAAGCACCATCAAGGCACTATGAAGCGCCATGAAGGCGCATACATCATTCTGGATGCATGACCACTATCATTAAACTAACATAAACAGCCATGGCATGATATCAGCACCAATTCAAGCACCATGAAGTGCCGATGATACGAAAGCCGCATAACCACCATGGGAGAATCATGCAAGCGCCATAACCACCACGAAAATACCATGGAAGAACCAGAACAGCTCCATGAAAGCGCATACACACCCATGTAAAAGCATCATAAAAGCATCGTGATCATCACCCAAGCACCATGGAAACACCATGCCCCGGCAGCATGAAGGCACCATGAAGCCCCATGAAAGCACCGCGGAAGAGACACGAGCTACGGCATGGGTAACACCTCCACCTTCCAGTCATTTACGGTAGCCCCCCCAACTTTCCTTAATGAAATCGCCGGTTTTGAAACCAGCTCCCGGCCGTATCTCCTGAAATACGGTGCCCCTTTCCGCCCCGACGTCATCGTTCGATAGACCTTTGCAAACAAGAAAATTTGTGAGGAGTACACTTTTTTCATAGCATCCTTCTTCGTGTAGAGTAGTCATAAAACGTTCGTTAAAGAAAATCGCCGGTTTTTTCGGGGGGGCTATCGTAGCATCAATCACCTACTAATAGTACTGACGTTCCTTACTTGAGGAGCCCCATACGGTGGAATATCGGCTTTGCAGTCCACGTGTATCAAATTGACCTGCAGTCACTACGCATGAGTGCACTTAAGCATCTTGCGCTGTACATATACATATGCCTCCACAGTTTCTATTTGATTTTCTTCGATATCTTGTGTGTGCTACAGTAGAGTTAAATTGAGGAGGCGCAGTGAACGTACAGCAGATACTTCCTTACGCCTTCTTGTCTAAGAATATAACTCGAGCGGGTCAACGAATTAGCACCACGAGTAACGTTTTTGATGCGACTACACCCATCATGTTCTATTTCGTGCTATCTGTATTCGCAGATTTTTTCCGATGAAGCATAGTTCGTGCGTACACAAAAACTGAACGGTACGCATTTTTTCTGTACTGGAGGTGCGTTCACTTTTTTCTTTTTAGTTCGGCTTCATGCAGCTCTACATATCAATTTAGGGGGCGTGCTGAACAACTAGCAGGCTGGTTTTCAATATTTTCTAGAGTATTTGTCGCTGGTAATTACACCGTGAGTATTTTCTGACATGCTTACATCCATATTTCCGCTGTTCATACACAGGCCTGAGCATGTTGTTGTTTTATTTTGATTGTCTGAGTGGCATGACTACATCCAAGTGCCGCCGTTTATACAGAGGTCTGAACACGTCGCACCGTTCGTGTGCATTATTTTGGGTATGCAGTTCCTCTAGTTACTGAATTATTATCAAGGAGGCGTATTGGAATGCCGACTTTTCAGTCCGCGTGTACCTCGTTGATTTGCAGCCACTTCGCATGGATACACTGAGTATCTTATTATAGATGCCGAGAAGTACGATATGCGGCGAAAACTGTTTTGTTTCTTCTTGCCGGTGTACTGTATATTCCATTTGCCAGTAGCTTTCCACCATACGTATGGGAGAACATTACAGGGAACACTGCAGGGAACGCTAGTGTAGGACGGATTGTCGGTCAGTACGAAAACCCGTAGAGCACATCTGCCCATAGCATGGGCGTTGTCCCGTGATCATCAGGTGACGGTCAGCCCCACCTCGAGCACCTCTTCTCTCTTCATCCTCCTCTTTCTTTCTCTCAAGGTTTCTAATTTTGGCCGCAAGCGCCATTGTTCAAACACTCTTCTCTTTTCTCCGCCATCCCATGTGTCTAAAGCGCCATAAACGCGGGATTGAAACCTAAAACCCTACGATAGCACTTGGTGAAAGCGCATACACCACCATACGGAAGCATCACAAACACGTCAGAACCACGACGAAACACCATGAAAGTACCATGAAGTTTCATCACAGCAGACTCGTCCCACGATAGGGGTTGAATGTTTTGGGGTTTGCGGCGATCGTTTCGGACCGGTTGAACTCCTCAAGTATAGCACTGCCGGTTAGTATGATAACTTTATTATTGTATTTCATTTTTAGGACCAGAGCATACAAATGTTGGTCCTTGCGCGGACGAACGCCTTCCAAATCATGTCTAGGGTAAGATATTGCGCTCCTCATGTTAGGGGCTCAATCCCTTCTCCTGCACCCTAGCTTGGGATGACTCAGCACCATGAAAGCTTATAGAATACTCTGGGTGCAACATGAAGTCACCACAAGGTTCATGGCACTTTCGATGTAGATACATTACGAGAGAGAGGGGGAGGGAAGGAGAGAGGGAGGGCGTTCTTCCTATCACACAATCATGCTCGTCGCAACGACTAAGCTATGGATGTGGTGAAGGTTTATGGGTGCAGTGGTGTCTGTTGGTGGGTATGGTGGTTGTGATTGTGGTGGTGGTGGGAGTAGTGGTGTTGGTGGTGGTGATGATTAGCGTGGGATGACTCAGCACCATGAAAGCGTATAGGATACTCTGAGTGCAATATGAAATCACCACAAGGTTCATGGCACTTTCGATGTAGATACATTACGAGAGAGGGAGGGAGGGAGGGAGGGAGGGAGGGAGGGAGAGCGTTCTTCCTATCACACGATCATGCTCGTCGCAACGACTAGGCTATGGCTGTAGTGAAGATTTAAGGGTGCAGTGGTGTCTGTTGGTGGGTATGGTGGTTGTGATTGTGCTGGCGTCGGTTGTGTTCTGACACTAGTGTTGGTGTTGGTGTTGGTGTTGGTGTTGGTGTTGGTGTTGGTGTTGGTGTTGGTGTTGGTGTTGGTGTTGGTGTTGGTGTTGGTGTTGGTGTTGGTGTTGGTGTTGGTGTTGGTGTTGGTGTTGGCGTTGGTGTTTGTGTTGGTGTTGGTGTTGGTGTTGGTGTTGGTGTTGGTGTTGGTGTTGGTGTTGGTGTTGGTGTTGGTGTTGGTGTTGTCGTTGTTGGTATTGTTGTTGTTTGTTGTTGTTGTTGTTGTTGGTGTTGGTGTTGGTGTGGGTACTGATGTTGGTATTGGCGCTGGTACTGGTGTTAATATAGGTGACGATGGTGTTGGTGTTGGTGTTGTTGGTGTTGGTGCTGGCGTTTTTGCTGATGGTGCTGTTGTTCATGTTGGTGTTGGTGGTGTTGGTGGTGGTTGATGTTGATGGCAATGGTGGTGACTTTGGAGGAGGTGGTTGTGGTGTTAGTGGCGTTGGTTGCAGTCACAATGGTGGTGAATGCTGTGGTGGTGTTGCTGGTGGTATTTGTGATATTTGCGGCGTGGCAGTGATGATGGTAGTGATGGTGGTGACGGTAAAGATGGTGGTGATGGTGACTTGGGGCAGTGGTAGAGATGGTGGTGGTGGTGGCACTGCTGCTGCTGCTGACTGGTGAAGGTAATTGAGAGATGGTGGTAGTGGTAGATGGTTGGTCGTGGCGTTGGTGTTGGTTTTGATGATGGTTTTTAGAAGTAGGTGTGGTAGTGGCGGTGGTGGTGGCGGTGGTGGCGGTGGTGGCGGTGGTAGTGGCGGTGGTCGTGGTGGAGGTGGTGGTATTGGTTGTTCTGACGTTGGTGTTGGTGCTGGTGTTGGCGGTTGATGGTGGCGGTGGCTAAGTAAGGTCGTTGTGGTGATTATGGGTGTCGTGGCTGATCGTTTTTGTGTTTGTGTTCGTGATGGCAATGGTGTTGGTGTTGGGGTTGGTTTTGGCGCTGGTGTTGGTGTTGGTGTTGGTGTTGGGACACCTGTCATGGTCAAGGTGCGCAATTGACCAAGGCTATGGTGGGGGGGATACCCTCTTCTTCACGCCCCTTCTTCACGCCCGGGCTTGGGCCTTTCGCCTGACGGACTCTGTAGTTCACTGTAAAAAAGCCTTTAGGCGATTGATTTGGCGAGCGTAGCTAACTAGTCCACGGCGGCGGTGTCATATTCCCCCCAAAGAACACGTTCAAAAACTGAAGACCGCAAAGGAACAGGGGGGTCACTCGTGCGACTGAGCCCGACAAACCGAAAAAAAGAGACCCTAAAAACGACCTCCCTACGGTAGCCTTCGTCCTTTATTTTTCTGAAGCTCCTCATCACACTTGAGGAGCTTTCTTCATGTATACCATGTATACCTCACAAAAATGAATTTTATCAAACTGAAAGCGCAACCAGATAAAGAACCCCGTGGCTGAGGTATACAACAAAATCATGTTGCTAAAATTGAGCAGCATTTTGCGATCTGATTGGGTCAAGGAGCCCGACTAATCAGGGAAAAGAAACAGTCGAGAAAGCGTTACCTACCAGTATGTTGTAGCAATAAGCCTGGTGTTGGTGTTGATGTTGGCGTTGGCGTTGGCGTTGGTGTTGGCTTTGGTGTAGGTGTTTGTGTTGGCGTTGGCATTGGCGTTGGCGTTGGTGTTGGTGTTGGTGTCTTTGGAGTTAGTGTTGCTGTTGGTGATGGCGTTGATGTTAGTGTTTGGTTTTGGTGTTAGTATTGTTTTGGTGTTGGTGTTGGTTGTGGTGGCGTTGGTGGTGGCGTTGGGAGCGGTGTGGGTAGTTGGGCTTGTGTGGGCTTACGTTATGTAGGCAATACCTGACATACACCTGACTACACCACAGCAAAATCGTACTGCTGTAGAAAGACAAGACATACAAACAGGCAGGTATGGCGAGAATGAAACAATGCCACACCAGATGTGAGCTACCGTACGGGCGGGGATATTAGCCATTGCGTACGGCCTTCATGGCTAACGTTTTACCCCCCCCCCCTCCCCCCAAGCTCGAGCCTGTTAAGTATAAGGTGCCCGTCACTACCATCCAAAATATAGTATATAGGCATTGACGGTTTGGTATTGATTTCATGTAGGAGTACTTGATTTTTTACGAGGACAACAATATTGGACAACTGACGTCCGTAGAATATTTTTACTAAATATTGGACGATAGGTCGAAGGTTGACGATATCTGTGGTTTTGAAATATTAGTTTGAAAGAAGCACAATATCGGCGACCGACGTAAAGTCAACTTCACTTCATTGACATATACCTGGTACATGAATACTGTACCGAATATATCAACGACGGACAGACGACGGAAGCTTCAGGTTCTTACTTCGGTTTGGCTTTTGTTTTAGTTCTTGTGTGGTATGCACGCCCTATTATCACTAGATGCGCGCTTCGACAACAAGTAGATGTGTACGTACAGCGCATGATTCAGCGATTTACGTTGCATTCAAATCGTTAATTTGTAATTTCAAGTCATCGTCCAGATAGATGATGCCAATCCAAAGTAAAAGAAACGGTTGATGTTTCGATTGATGTTTGACGTAAATTGAAACGTTGTCCGATGCTTACGAATAAAAAGCAAGGAACCTTGACCTTGATATGGGTTGATGTACACAGCAGCTGGCTGGCTTTACGTTGGCAGCCGACGTTATGGTCCTTTGAAAATTGCAATACAACAGCCAAAACTCGTAGGTAGGGCGTGTTTTGAAGAGAGCTACTGCTGTACTGCTGCAAACTGTAACACTGTTCCTATGCAACAGTGGGGCCTATAGTCTACATATAAGGCGCTTAGAACAAGGTGTCCACTCCATATATATAGTTATAGGGCGGTTGAAGTCGGTTGACACAGGCACGGTAACTCTGAGTACAACTAACTGCCTACACACACAAATAGGGTGGCCTCTCGATGTTAACTCTGAGTACAACTAACTGCCTACACACACAAATAGGGTGGCCTCTCGATGTTGGGCAGTCAAAATTATTTCGCTCTATGCCGCCTTATTATGTAGCTGGTAGGCCCCACCACTCACTGCTGTCTGCTATTTTTATGAAATAGTAAAAGGCACTCTATTTTTCCAGGTATTACGTTGTATTAATAATATGTTAGCCCTTTTAGCACCGCACTCCCGCCATGGGGACAAAGCACTTGTATTTAGAGTATGAAAAAATAGGAGTTGGAAAAGGGTTAATAGTGTAGGACTCTGCAGTGTTTCCCCCAAGACAAAAAAAGGTGAATACAACAACACCAACACATGAACAGTAGTAGTAGTAGCAGCAGCAGCAGCAGCAGCAGTAGTAGCAGTAGTAGTAGTAGCAGTAGCAGTAGCGGCGCTCAGCCAAAGTTCCGACCCAAAACAAAGTAAAAACCGCTGCAACATGCGCTACTCGTCGTCGTCAACCAGTTTCTTCTGCCAAAAACAATGTTCAAGAAACTTCGTTCGGTTGAAGTTAATTTAGTTGTATGTAGTTAGTTGGTAGTAGTTGGCTTTCGGTCGGCCACCGATGCTACAATGAATGTGCGTTTCTTTCAAAACAATGTAGTAATTAATATGCACAATCAGTCCGTATACATTGTATAGTACTATTATTTATTATTGGAGTATTGGCCCTACAATAGTGTAGTCTATATAATAACAAGAAAATCCTGAAATCGGGTTCAGTCTAAGACTGACCTTTTTTGTTCTGAGCGCGCGCGAGAGCACGCTCTTTCTTACTACGCTGAATTTTTCTTATTTCGGGCCCCGAGTAGAACGCGGAACACGTTAGTTAGTTAACCCCTTTACAACTGGAAACCCGTTTTTGGGGACAAAATTACTTGGATTTAGTATAGGGAGGGGTTCGGGGGCTCTAAAAAAGGGGTTAAACTAATCATTTTTTTAGGCTGTTTCTTTTGGGGGTTGGTTGCTTGCTTCTTATGAACTGGTCGGTACTGCTACCTACCACTGCACTGCACTACAGCAGCAGCAGCAAGCAGCAGCAGCAGGCGTTCTCGAGAAAATGCGCCCTTTTTTCTTAGGCAACTCAAGAATTGTTGACCTTGCAGCTCTGAGTACTTTGCCCCCAAAACAGGTGTGATATACTTGATACCTGGTACATGCTATGCGATGCGATGGATGCAACATGTATGTGAGCAGTGGTTCAGGAGCAAAAAAACACAATTTATCCACACTGACTGGATGGACCACTCGCTGGAAACAACATGACGTAGTAATGTGGAGACATTGCATTGTCAGATAGATAGATGTCACAACGAACACGAGAAGAACAAAGAGGCCCTTGAGTTGTAACTCGTGCTTTTTTTCTTGACTTTACATCGGCGGTCGACTTTATGCTCCTTTCAAACTCATACCTGGAACTCATCAACCAACCAACCAATCAAAAATGATCATGTCTGCGGGAGTGGGGTCATTCTGAGGGCCTCGTTTTCGTTTTGTCAGCGACACAGAGCCACTCACTCGCGAGATTATTGGCGACAAGTATATACTAACTGATGTTGTACGATGATACCTTTCCCTTCGAATTATCGTGTTCGGTTTGGCAATGTGCACGGACGGGCACATCATCATCGATTGTTTGTTTGTTGTGCGCTTGACGTGTCGGGCCTTCTCATCATCGTCCTGCGTACAGAGAAAACGAGCCAAAATTTGGGGGTGAAAATGGTGCTAGCCCCCCCCCCCCCCACCATTGATTGGTTGCTATATATATGTAGTCTCAGAAACACATGTTTTCACCTTCATTTGCATTATTATTATGCTACTACTGAAAAATAGCAGGGCTTTTCACGGGTCAGGTTGGAGTCAAGGTAGCCCGTTCCGACCCGCGAGGTTTTAAAAATCTCCCAACCAGACCCGACCCGTCCCGTGAGAAACCAAACACCTCTTCTTCTTGTGACCCGATCCCACTCGACCCGCGAGATTTCGATAACCTCCTGACAAACGTGATCTGCGGGTCGGGTCATGACCCGTGGAAAGCCCTGAAAAATAATCAACTCTAATTCAACGGGCTTATTACCCGAAATAGAGGCATGTAATAGCAAATATTATACTATAAAATACAGTAGTGGTTCAGAGTTCAGACCTAAAAATCGGCTTTATTTTGCGTCTGAACCACCACTTACTTATTGTTGTTGTTGCTGTTGTTCTCACATTAACTCGCATAATCAAGTCCGTGGTCACAGAGCAGGCTCCAGTCACTCTGGAGCTGAGGAATACCCCAGCCAGGGAAAACGCACAAACAAACCATTAAAAAAAGGTGGTACACGCACAAACCACAGCTGACGCAATAATGTCACAGCTGACGCAATTCATGCCTCCACCAGAGACATGAAACAGTGAAATCGGGAGTCAGCCTACGATGTGCCAGGTCCATACTGGTGCCTACGTCTCACTAATCGCGCCTGGAAAAACTGGCTATAATAACCGCTTGCCACCCAAGAAAAACTACCATGTATGTATATATTACACGTAGTACCTATCACTACTACGCATACGCGCGACAGACGCAAGTCAAATGGAAAACCGAAACAAAGAAAAGAAAAGACAAGGAAGCGAAAAAACGAAAAAGGAAACGAAAGAAAAGACAGCAGCACGAGAAAAGACAAGACAAGAAGAAGAGGAAGCAAGGAAAGGAAAAGAGAAAAAATGTCACACTAGCAGACCCTAGGAACTGACTAAAGACAGCATTGGGCTCATAGAGGGTATCAAGTAAGTGCATCATCAATGGCACTGGGGAGAGAACGCAACATGGCGAAGAAGTCAGGGCGGCCTTACGCCATCTTGTGACGGCCATTACATTGGAAGGCCCACAAATTTCAAGACGATGATGGCCAGACTCAGATATCAGTTTCTTGGGCATGACGCCCCCCCTCCCCCCCCCTCCCCCCTCCCCCTTGCTCCCTATTGTATCCATACCTGGTACATTGATGCCTCTGTTTTATAACCATTTTTCGGTCACGCGTTGAAGTAAGTGAAACATCCAACCCGGGAGAGAAAAGCCCTGCGAGCGGATATAGAAACTATAATTATTTCATTCGTTTTTTGGTCTTCTTTCGTTGCAATTTCATTCATTTTCACGTTTTTTTGAAAAAAATGGTGGTGTGTTTTTTTGGTGAATCTGCTCGTACCTCCAACGACTCGTTCTATTGTTGTTGTTGTTGTTGTTGTTCTCACATTAACTCGCATAATCAAGTCCGTGCACAGGTTCTATATACGGTATGCAGTAGGGAGGTGCCCCAACTTTCTTCAACGAAATCGCCGGTTTCAAAACCAGCTCCCGGTCGTATCTCCCGAGTTGCGGCGTCCCTCGACACCCGGACGTCATCGATCGATAGCCTTTTTTCACACAGGAAAACATAATATGGATGTATACATTTTTTTCAACGGCATCCTTCCTTGTGTCGAACAGCCGTGAAAAGTTCGTTATAGAAAATCAATTGTTTTGGAGGGGGCTATCGTAGAATCACTCCCCGATACCCTCCAAAGGCACGCGCGAGAGGCGAACAAACCACTACGAAAAAATACACCCATGTATGTGCGACATCAGCTGTGTGTGGCTTTTAATGTTTCGAAAAATCTTTCTTCCCCCCCTAAAACGGGCGATTTCTGGCGAGGGGGTGGGTGTTTGCTTGCATTATTAATATAGTGTGTTGTGGTTGTGTCTTGCCCTCCCTATCAAACAATGGAGCCATCCCACGGTAGGGTATGAGTGTAGCATCAGTCTCTGAGGTCCTGACATGAAGAACTCAGTAATATCTCACCCGAAAAAGGACTTCGAAGGCATTCGTTCGCGCAACCTTGACCAAGCTTCTATGCCTTAATCCAAAAAAATAGACTAATGTACCCCTGAAATTGCTTCATTGACCGGCAGTTCTTCACATACACGAGGAACTCAATCGCCGAAGGACTTTTTGGCGCAAAAACTGCAACCCCTAGGTGCCGTGGGATGACTCACAAATAAATGCGTACGTTATATATGTACCCAACGCCCGCGACAGCACACCCAGCACCGACCAGCAGAAGAAGAATGGTTACAGGGTCCATGTGTGTAGTGATGGTCTATCGCACAATGTTGCTCTGTGGTCAAAGAGGCAAACAAAATCGAAATCCATCGCACACGAGTGTGTGTCGTCTTGGCGTTAAATCGGTTATTATTTCGTTTTTTCGACCCAACATCATCAGTAGAACACCCAGTATCCATCCCGGTTGTTCATCCTAGATAATTAAGAATATGGGGTCACAGACTGCTGTGTGGAAACACAGAAGCCAAAATCAAATAATCGCTGTTGAACAGAGGAAGAAAAACTGAAATGTCAGCGTACCTGGTACACGGATAACGCAGCAAAAAAAACAACCCAAAGAAGCGGAAACTACAACATTTTAAAGACACAAGTACAACAAAACAAAGCCGAAAACAAAGAGCAAAAACAAAACAATTCCTGGAATGGGACATGCAAACGAACAAACAACTGCAGAAAGACACAGCAATGAGACGAGTCGAAACAAACGAAGCCTGTTTCTGTCGTGGATGTCCTCTCCCTCTCTCTCACGTGCCGCGTTGGCTTTGGACGAGTGGTGTGTGTGGTGCATGACTATCAACGCGAAGAAGGAAGGAAAGGAGAGGCAGATAGAGAGAAAACGAAGGAACGAGAGAAATAAACAGAGAAGTAAGGCCAACTTAAAAACAACCTACTCGTACTCGCGCCACTTAGGGGACACACGAGTATCATACAAGTAGTTTACAGCTCTCTGTTACCTAGATGAGCCTGCAGGCTAGCCACACGGTCTGCCACATCATTCCAATTCCTGTCGACGGCGGTCGCCGATTTCAGTGCTGCCGCTGGCACCTCCCAAAAGAAAAATGAAGGATAAAAGCAGGAAACAAGCCGAACGACAGCGAAGAAGAAGAACAAATGTCTCTCGAATTCAGGGGCAGCAAATAGATATAGAAGCAAATAGATACGAGCTGGGCCAGCCTAAAAACGGATAATCAATCCGAAGGTCGTATCTCGCGAACCACTGCAAATTAGAAAGAACTTGTAACACATATTTCATGTGTTATTAATAGTCACATCGACGCCTTGCTACACGATCTGCCAGTATACTTTTCTGCTTTAATTATTTTAGCGATATCAGTACCGCCCCCGCCCCCACCCCCTTCTCCTTCTCACCCTCCTGCTTCGCGTCCATGTTTTGCATGCCTTTCGGGGGGCAGCAAATAGATAACACATATGTCATGTGTTTAAATAGTCACGTTGGTGCCTTGCTACATGACCTGTCAGTATTTTTCTGCTTTAATCAATTTGAGCGATATCAGTACGACCTCCCCCCGCCCCCTCTCCTTCTCATCCTCTTGCTTCGCGCCCACGTTTGCATGCCGTAACAAGCTCTTTTCCACCTCGGCCCTGTGCCACCTCGCCATGAAACCATTCTCCGCTTTAACGATCCCCCGGTACCACTTGCCAGCCTGCCCAGCCGCCGTGTGGGCCATAGCACTGTCTCCACCCCGAACAACAAAGGGGAGGTTTCCGTCGATCCCTCTTAGGCCCCAAACACCGCGATGTCGTCTACCAGGCATCAGGCCCATGTGTTTCCAGGTCGACCCGGTTCTCCCCACCGGCCATCGTCCCGAACATCACCCGCCGCGTGAGTCGCTCAGATTTTGCCCGCTGCATTTCTCCCCACTGGCCATCGTCTCGAACATCACTCGCCGAGTGAGTCGCTCAGTTTTTTCCCGCTGTACGTGCCCCGCAAAGAGAAGACGCCGTTTGCGTATATAGTCGTCTCAACGCTCTCACATTGTGCCTTCTTGGGGGTCTTCGCATAGAACATACTGTGGTCGGTGCGTTGTGGGCGACGGAAGCCAATGATCCGAAGGAAGAGCTTGCGGTGGGCGCTGTGGAGCAGAGCGAAGTGCACAATGCCGGGAGTCCACGTCTCTCACCGATACAGCAGCGTCTCAATCACCTCGGACTGTAGCATGGGCACCTTCAGCGTGAACGAAGAGGAATTCATATCGTACAGCTCCCGCTTGAACCGATCGAGGCATGCCCACGCGAGTCGGACCCGTTGTTCGATCTCTGGCACAATGTCGGTGGTTTCGTTGATAAGGCCGCCCAGGTACAAAACCTGCACCGTCTGTTTATACTTTATACCTCTGGTGTGCTGCTTCGATGGCGAGCGGCGAGATAAGGGGAGAATGTTTTGATGTCCGCGCAGCAGCATGGTTTCTGTCTTCTTCTGTGACACCGTGAGACCCGCTGCTTCGGAGAAGTCCACCAAGGCCGTCATCATCTTCGCAAGGCCCTTCCGCTGACTTGGAGACAATGCCTGCATCGTCGGCGTAGATGACACCCCAGACTGCGCTTCGTGTACGATCCAATGGCTCAGCGTTCCCCCCGACCCCGCTATCATTCAGGTGAACCAAATCCCTTAGAATGTCTGGGTCCTCAATAAAGCGCCCCCGCACGGTGTGTATCGCAGCAGCGAAAAAAAAATCGAAAAACGCAGCGATATCACGTATCCTTGACGCAACAACCCTTGGGTCGAACCATTCGGAGTACTCACCGTCATCGGTGAGCACGCGGGCTTGCATGTCATCACGGAACCGGCGGATAACGGTTAGCACCTTCTCTGGTACGCCAAAGCGTGCGAGCATCACCCGCAACAGTTCTCGGTCGACGGAGTCATATGATTTCTGGAGGTTGATAAAGCACATGTACTCAGGGGGATTTTCCTAGCTCGTCCGAGTTCTTGCAGTCGGCGCACGACAAACAACAAGTCGACTGTTGATCGTGCCGGGCTAAATCCGCACTGTTCCTCGGGGGAGTATTGCTGCGTCGCAGTGCTTGCCGAGTAGGGATGCGACGAATATCAACAGCACCTTGCCTGCATGGGCAACAAGCGAAACCGGGGTCCCTGTGATGTAGTTGGACGCGTTCTACGATAGAGGTGTGCACCACTTTTTTTTCTGCGGTTCCACAATTTTATTATAAAAAATGAAAATACACTCCAGCTGTGAGATCGAAGATTTCGTCGAAACTCATCTTTGCAAGCTGTGTGTGATACTCCGATCGCGCGCATTACGAGTTGTGTGTCCTCACTAAGGATGTAGGTCGGCGACTCCCCTTACAACTACAGTGTAGCTATCAGGGTCAACAGGATGATTTTAGTCAGTCTGTGCGCGGAAACTATAAAACAATTTTGGGAGCTTAAGATCTCTCCCAAAAACTGATTTGGGGGAAAATAAAACTGCTTTCTGGATGAAACATCCCATGGCCTAGGTTATAGAACGAGAATTTAAGGCGAAAAAATGGCCTCTTCCCGACGATTTCGGGTTAAGGAGCCCCGTCATTCAGAAACCGTTTCGACGAAAAATGCTGCTACCTCTATCGTAGCACGTGCCGTTTGTTGCAATCAGAACGATCCTTCTATCGTGAAGGACCTTGATGGCCGCATCTGTCCATTGCTGGGGGACTTCTCCCGTTCCCCGCACGTTGATGCGCATGTTGTGAAAGCATCGGATGAATCTCGGGGTGGTTGATATTCAGCAACTCCGCCGGAATGGAGCCTAGTCCCACCGCTGTCCATTTCGGCATGCTCCGAGTTACCTGTGTCATCAAGCCTATGGCTGGCTCATCGTAAGGCGATAGTGCGAAAGGTCGTCGTGGGAATTGGGTGATTATTGTGGGGTCAAGTTTAGGCGATTTCTTGTTCAAGAGAGTGTGGAAAAACTCCGTCCGCCGTTCACGACTAATGCGCGCTTCTCCCGCAGCATCGTGCCGTCTGCGGCTACGATGAACTGCTCGCTTGTCGCCTTCTGGCCTTTCAAACCAACCGTGCCTTTCTTACTTTTAATCGTTTGTATATAAACCCCGTTGGCCGTTGTCGGCGAGTGACCTCTCCGTTTCAGCAGCACACTCTTCAATGTTCAGGTGTGCCCATGCGTTCCTCACCTTCCACAGGTTTGCACACGCCGCCATCAATGTTTTCTACGTCGTTTTCTCCTTGTGGTGGCTAGCGAGCAGGCGTTGTTGCGCTTTGTCCTTGCGTCCGATACTTTGTTGAAGGCGGCTAACGTTCCTCAGACTCGCACCACCCGAGCTTTGGGTTGCGACGTGGCGGGGGCGGTACTTCTACCTCTACTGCGTTGAGGAGGATTTTGGTGAACACTTCAGCCATTTCGGAGATGCTATCGTGAAACTGTTTTTTCGACCCAACGACAACATCAGTACACCCAGAGTCCGTGATTCTTCATCCTATTAACAGAGAGATACAAATTATGTGGTTAAATACTACTGTGAAACAGAGTAAACCAAACAGCAGTCGCAGTTCATCAAGGTAAAGAAAGTGAAGTGCTAGCGTACCATGTACGAGAACACAACAAAACAAGTCTGACCATCAAAGAAGAAAAACGAAAAAACAAGAATGAAAAAGAAAAAAAGAAAAGGAAAGAATATAGGAAGGCAAAACAAATGACAAGTGTTCTGAATAATTGGATGCAAGAAGATCGGAAAGGAAAGGTTGCAAGAAGAACAATATACGCGCTGAAGAGGAACAGGTACCTGCTTGCACGGACAAAGCCCCAGCACGAAGAAAATAACTGCCATTGCACGTTACCAAGGGCTGATATCATGACCAAACGACGAATTCGCTTCGACCGACCCTTCCATTGTCCGATGGTCTTGGAATCGCGTTGGCTCAGCGTTGGGCGTCAGCGCAGGAACCCTGTATATGTACGATTTTGCTGTTGTAATTCTGTTACTTGTAGTACGTTCGTTGTACCATTATCTCTGCAAAACACTCCCTTTCTCAAGAATTTCGTTGAACCTCCTCTTCTAAAAGATTGCTGCACATCATCATCAGGAGGAGCATCACTCGCCAGCCGCGTGTGCTGCTTTGATCGAGCGCGCAGTATACATGCAGTATAGGGTCCCCCAACTGAGTATGGCGGTGGTGTGCCAAAGCAATATGACGGTCTTATTGTATTAGAATATGGACGCTGCATTCTATTAGTATCTATTTGATTCTTAGTCACTATCTTGAGTACACCGAGCATCGTGGTTCTAGATGCGGATACATACAATATGCGGCGAAATGCGTAAGAGTTTGTTCTTTCTTGCCGGCATACTTGTATAAGAATCAACCTACCTGTACTGGGAAGTTGATCGTAGTATAGGGTAATCAGCTTGCACTACCATGAGTATCAAAAGAACGTTACAGAGAACGTTACTTATAACATTGCAAGGGCGTTGCATAGAACGTTGCTGGGAACAGGACGGGCTGCCGTAGAGTACACCTGCCCGTAGCTTGGGTATAGTCCCGTGATCAGGTGAAGGCATCTCCTACCTCGATCACTTCTTCTTCCTCCTTCCTTCTCCTTTCTTCTCCTTCCTGCTCTTTTTAGTTCTTATTTTCTTCGTTTCTTTCTTTCCATGGTCTGGCTACGTAAGCACCACTTTCAAACTATCTCATTTTTTTTCATCACAAGTGATCTTAGCAGACAGTTCGGTGCCACCTCTGCAGATGTTCTCACAGAGTCAGAGCCTTAGTACACATAATCTCTTCAGGTTATGAGCCTCGTCGCCTTTGATCTACCTATCGACTGGCACCATGCAACGGCGTCCCGCTGAGTTTGCCAAGCTTTCCAAGAAGTTCGAGGAACGGTCTCCACTACTTTCTGCAGTGCAGAGTAGTTTTTTTGAAAAATCAAGATCAGTCTCGACATCGAGACATCACATCTACGAGTACGCCATGTACATTATCAGGGATATTTGATAGAGGAGACTGCTGTCACGCTATCACGCGCTAAGCAGGTAAGGAGCCTGCTCGCGTTATGACGGGTGTAGCAGGTAAGGAGTCCGGTTATCACAACCGTATTTTCACGCTATCACGCGCGAAATACGTAACATAGTTTCGTCCTCGTTCCATTTAAATCATACAACGAGTAAATATTTACGCGCTGCAACACGCAGTCAGATCATTGACGAATCGGCTACTCCGTGTAGCATCGGGGGGGGGTCACCTCCTGCCCAAACGGGGCGTTAACCATCTCCAGCTTCAGCTTTAACGCTTACACGATAAAAGGGCATGTACCAGACTCGGGATTAATTCATTCAGCATCTACTTGACGCGTCCAAGCTACAAGTACGTATTAGACTCGAAGAAACGGAGAATTGTACTCCACAGAACTGTTTTCACGTTTGTACGCGTCAAAGTTCCACTGCTAACATCACAAACCAATACGGCAAATGCACGTTAACGGTTTTGCGGGGAACAAAACACGGCACTCACCGTCACTTCTGTCACGGTCAATTCACCCAACACCACATCGACAAAACGTCAACATCACACTGATGGGTGCATACCGCCCAGCCCCATCTGCTCCATCAATTACTAAAGCCAACAACAGCAGCACCTGCAATATAGCTACATCCGCTTCAGCGACTACGCGTACAGCAACAGTACTTGCCACGGAAGAAGCAACGCCATCTACAACACAGCCAACACTCCACCGACCACATCATTACATCGGCCACACTCGGCACAGGCTTACCTCTCTTAAATATCCTATTATAGATGATGCCTAGAAAATAAGTCCACCATATAATTCACGACAGGATCGACGCGGAGCATATGGCCATCTACACATTCAGCAGAAACCTCATTCGGCAGCAACCAGCTCAGCGACACCAGCACCAATGCCTTCATCATGCACATGGCCACCGAGATCTCAACCACACCGTGGACAAGCTACATACTTCGCGAGATCTCACCATGATATCAAACCAGCAATTTCATCGGAAGAGGCTCTCTCGGGAAAATGTGTCTCTACTTTGGTGTCCACAGGTTTTCTTTGCATTCCTATATGGGGATGAAGACTTCACGTGGAAGACTTATATTGTACCAGGTACTACATTTTTTGTGCGGTGCAATCGATCTGGTTTCTGGTTGGGCCATCACGTCATCATGACACCATGACAGCATCGCGAGCTGAGCCACTGCACACCTCCTTCACGGTCATCAACATCCTCCTACATCGATCATCGCCATCGTCATCACCATCATTATCTTACAGCAGAGTAATCGATATCTACACGAGGTCTTCTTGTCTCTACGCTTCGATCTCCCAACCACATCAGCGGCAAGATCAACAGCAACAGGAACATTAGCTACTAGGTGTCTGCCTTTGCTTCTCTTTGTTTTGTGTTCGGGGGGGGGGTTCTTGTAAGCATCTTCGTTGTTGAATTCTAGCTATTCGCATTTCTTACGAATATTATTACCACTCATCCGGGTCTACTAACGTTCCTCTAGCTACAGACTTCTCATCAAACGGGGGCGTGTTGGAACATGGAATCTACAGTCCATCAACAGCCAATTGATTCCTAGTCACACTCTTGAGTAAACTCTAGATAAACTGAGCATCATAGTTCTAGATAGATGCGGATACATACAATATGCGGCGAAGTACGTAAGAGTTTGTTTTTTCTAGTCGGCATACTGTATAAGAATCAACCTGACCCGTATCGGGAAGTTGATCGTAGTACAGGGTAATCAGCTTGCACCCCCATAAGCATAAAAAAAACGTTACAGAGAACGTTACTTATGACATTGCAAGGGCGTTACATAGAACGTTGCAGGGAACAGGACGGGCTGCCGTAGAGTACACCTACCCGTAGTTGGGCATAGTGCCGTGACCAGGTGGCGGCATCCCCCAACTCGATCACTCCTACACCTTCTTCCTCCTCCTTCCTTCTCCTTCCTACTTCTTTTTCTTCTTCTTCTCTTCTTTTTTTCTTTCTTTCCGTGGTTTGGCCACATTAGAGCTACTTCCAACCTATCTTCTTTTTCTTCTTCACAAGTGATCTTACCAGACACTTCGGTGCCATCTCTGCAGCTCTTATCACAGAGTCGGAGCCTCCATACCCATCATTCCTTCATATTGGGGGACTCCTACTGTATACGGCAAGATAACTACGATTGTGTGTGCTGTCTTCATATTAAACCTGTTTCTTTATATTCAAGGACATTGGTAATCAGCACTACAGCCAGGTACACAACACCCATCATCGTCCATCCTGATTCTTCATGTTAGAGATACACATTGTGTGTCCACAGACTACACATACATACGTACAAAACTTATTATGGCAAATTAACAGAGTAGAGGAAAAAGCTAACGAATTGTTAGCATACCGCGCGGGTAAGGATAACACAAAAATAACGAGGCAAGTAAGAAAAAAAACAGAAGGAGACGAATGACACAAAAAAGAGGAAATTTAAATATCGAAAGTACAGTAAGAGAAACAAGGCCAACCACGCAAAAAAACCAGAAATACTAAGCATGGGGGAAACACGAAACAGCATGGTTTTCCTGTTGTTTTCTGCTACTTAGACGAGCCCGGAAGCTAGCCACACGGTCCGCCACCTCCTCTTTTTGCTACCTCCTACGTCGACAGCGGCCTCAGATTTTACCGCTCGCTGTCGCCCCCGCAAGGAAAAATGAGAACACAAGACACTACAATTAAGCAAAAACCAAGCCAAACAAAAGCAACGAAAAACTCGTATACAACGAACGGCAGCTTGCGCTGCCGGGGTTGTAACGAAGACCACTGATAGGGACAGCTTACGCTATACCTACAATGGGACCCGAAGGGTGCGCCAGCTAGCGTTGGGCTGCGAAAGCAACTGAGTTAAATCGACACACGACGCGCATGTATGAAAATACGTGGAAGTGTGGTGAGCTAAAGCTTTATTTTTCCCAATCAGCCGGAGGATGAAAAAAAAAAAAAAAAAAAAAACTCTCGAATTTTAATTTCTAATCCGGGGAAGAAGCAAACAACAGATAGATGGCACCCCGGTTCCACTTTTCTTAGTCATGCTGGTGCCTCTGTTGCACGATCTGCTAGCCCTTTTCTGCTTGAATCGACAGCGGTATCAGTACGGCTGCCCCCCCCTCCCCCTCTTCCCTGCTCCTTGTCGCCCCATCTTCTTGGCGTCCTCGTTCGCCTGCCGCCACCAGGTCTGCTCTTCTTTTATTATAAAAAAATGAAAATACACTCCAGCTGTGAGATCGAAAATTTTGTCGAAATCCGTCTTTCTTTGCAAGCTGTGTGTGATACTCCGATCGCGCGTATTACCTTTTTATGTCGCATCATTTCGTGCTCTCCAGGGACGCGTACCACGATAGAGAGAGGTAGCATTTCATGGCTGTTTTATGTTCTGACTGGCTGGGGTCCTTGATCTAAAATCGGAGGAAGGTGTGTTATTCTTAAAGTTAGCAAAATTATTAATTTGTATAGCTCGTAGTATATATGTTTTTTTTTCATCGGGTTGCACTTTCATTTTTATCAAAACACAGCACTACAGCAGTAGTAGTGTTTCGGCGAGGTGCATTTGTATAGAGCTCCCGAAACTATTAACAAGAGCCTGAGAAAAAAATGAGATGGGTACACCTCTATGATAGAACGTGTCTGATTCAAAAAAAGGACACATGAGCAGGTGGGGTTAGGTGGTCCGGCGACTCCCACTGGGGAGGGTCCGCGGACTCATATATATCATAAAACATGTCCCCTCACCGGTTACTCGACTTACAGGATTCACTTGATAAACCGAAGCATTTCCTTCCACAGCTGTCAGATTTTATCCTCCTCAAAAACGGGTTTCATAGTTTCCGAGCACAGACTGACTAACATCACCCTGTTGACCCTGATAGCTACACTGTAGTTGCAAGGAAGGGGAGTCGCCGACCTATATCCTTAATGAGGACACACAACCCGCAATACGCGCGATCGGAGTATCAAACACAGCTTGCTTGCAAAGATGAGTTTCGACAAAATCTTCGACCTCACAGCTGGAGGTGTATTTTTATTATTGTAATACCAGTATAGTCTAGTCTATCTCCTACCTTTCGTTCGTTTGTTACTGTTTTCTCCCTAGGGTATTCCTCGGCGCCAGAGTGACTGGAGCCTGTCCTGTGACCACGGACTTGATTATGCGAGTTAATGCGAGAACGACAACATATGTGGCATGATGTCATACGGCAGTTGCGCGCGGTGCCAACCTCACACACTTGTTTCCAGGTGTTGTGTGCTATTATACCACCACCAGTGTACCACTAGGCAGGTAGGAACCAAAAAAAGGGAAAAAAACAAAAAACGTTCTTCTTTGGGGCGTGATTGTTTCGGTGGTCAAAACGTAGCAACATAGTCTACAATAATAATACGTACAATGTATTGAAAGGAAAAACGGGTACTTGTACAGCGCAGTATCTTTATCAAGATCTCTGATTCTGTCTGATTCATTATTATATACTCCGTATAAAAAACGAAAAACACTCCAGCTGTGAGATAGAACATTTTAATTTTGTCGAAACTCATCTTTGCAAGCTAGCTGTGTGTGATACTCCGATCGCGCGCGTATTACGGGTTGTGTGTCCTCATTAAGGATATAGGTCGGCGACTCCCCGTGCAACTACAGTGTACCAGCTATCAGGGTCAACATCAGGGTGATCTTAGTCAGTCTGTGCGCGGAAACTATAAAACCCGTTTCTGAGGGGGACAAAATCTGACAGCTGTGTGTGGAAGGAAATGCATCAGTTTATCAAGTAAGTGATGATTGATGCATGTGTTCCCCTGGGGCATCAGTTATGTGGGAACTCGTGCCGCTATATGATTCGTAATAACATGCTACCATCAGGCATGGATGGTGTGTGTTGTATGTTTTTTTTGCTTCAGAGTCGTTCGACGGTAGCCCCCCCCTAACTTTTCTTTAACGAAATCGCCGGTTTTGAAACCAGCTCCCGGCCGTACTTCCTGAAATACGGTGCCCCTTGCCACCCCGACGTCATCGTTCGATAGTCCTTTTGCAAACAATGAAACACATGGAGCAATTTTGTTTAACATCACCCTTCCTCGCGGCTTATTATCGTAGTGTAGACTGTATGTATACCTGGTATGTATGTAGTTATTATTCACATTTTTTTAGATTAAGCTGCTGTTGCTTCCATCCACCTGACATCTAACGCAACCAGCAGTGTCCGCGTGCCGATGCCTCCTCCGCGTAGAGGAACAAGCTCTGAGGTCACAAACTATTATACTCGACATGAAAGAGATAAAAGAGGGTGTGCGGCTCTTCTGCAGCAAGCAGGACAAGACAATGCTTTGAGGACACATAAACGAATATATGTTTCCAACCCGCACGCCATACATACAAGTAGCAAAGTATTGTATGGAAAAACGGGGTCTCTTATACCATGCTTAGTTAGGATGTATGTGCGCCCAGCGTGGGCATGGTGCACAAAAGGACAACAAAATATTTATTTAGGGTATGATTCTTCGGATGGAATACGGTCTATGTACGGTCAGTCTCGTGAGTTTTTAGGCAAGAAGGCGTGTGCTAATAAAAAAACTATAACAGCAGTGTTTCCCGGCCGAATTTGATTTCATTTTTTTGTTTTTTCGGACCGTCCTATTAATTGCTGTTGTTTGTTGTTTTTCTCACGTTTGCTCGCATAATCAAGTCCGTCGTCACATGACAGGCTCCAGTCACTCTGGAGCAGCTAGCTGAGGAATACCCCAGGGAGAATACACAAACAAGCCAAAGGTGGCACACGCACGTATACGCAATTCATGCCTCCGCCAGAAACATAAAAAAAGTGAAATCGGGAGTCAGCCTACGATGTGCCAGGTCCATACTGGTGCATGCATACGTCTCACTACTCCCGACTGGAAAAGACGACTATGCCGCTTGCTACCCAAGGAAGGCTACCACGTATATATTACACGTAGTACCTATTACTACGCATACGCACGTCACACGCAAGTCAATTGGAAAAACGAAGCAAAGAAAAGAGAAGAGAAAGGAAAGGAAAGGAAAGAAAAGAAAAGGTAGCGAAAAAGGAAAGGAAAAGAAAGAAAAGACAAAACAGCAGGAAAATATTAGACAAGAGGAAGCGAGGAAAGGAAAAGAGAAAAAAATGTCATACTAGCAGACCCTAGGAACTGACTAAAGACGGCATTGGGCTCATAGAGGGTATCAAGTGCATCACTGGCACTGGGGAGAGAACGCAACATGGTGAAGAAATCAGGGCGGTCTTACACGCTATCTTGTGACGGCCATGGGAAGGCCCACAAATTTCAAGACGATGATGGCCAGACCCAGACTTCAGTCTCTTGGGCAGGACGCCCCCCCCTCCACCCCCCCCCCCCCATCCCCCCTCCCCCGCTCCTCCCGGCCGCTTATATATGCAGACGGTGAATGGCGCCGCCGCGTCCTTTGCGCGTCGCTTTGCAGCTCTGCGTCTCTCCGTCTCATGCCATTTCCGCATGTATGAACAACTGGGCTCCCTCCTCTACTCGTCGAAACCATCCGCCGGCCTTCTGAGTAGCCTTTCGCCACCCTTCGAATTTCATTCCAAAGACCGACATGTCCTCCTTCAGATGAACCCGCCAGTCCTTCCCTTGGCCCCCTGAGTAGCCCTTACCCCCAACAAGCTCCCCAAACATCACCCTCTGTGGCAGACGCTCCTCCCCCATACGAGCTACGAATCCCGCAAACAAACCCTCTGTTTGCGCACTATCGCCTCTATGCTCTCGGAAGCTGTCTTGGCAAGCACGTCGGAGTACGATAGGGTGTGGTCGTCGCGCTTCCGTTTCCGCCATCCAAGGCATCGGAGGAGCATGGAGTGGTGAACTCGTCGTAGCCTGTCATAGTTAGGCCTGTTCGGGCTCCACGTCATGCAGCGGTAGAGTACTGTCTCGATCACCTCGGCTTTCAGTAACCGCACCTTCAACCGTAAGCGCACGCCCGGGCGATCATAGATTTCCATATCGTACCGCTGGAAGCACGCCCAGGCCCTCTGAAGACGCCGCGTTATTTCAATGCTAAGGTCTCTGTCTGCGGTGATAGCCCCGCCCAAGTACACAAACTCGATTGTTTGTTTGTATACCTGGCCGGCTGCATTGATTGTGAACGATACCTTCCCCTCGCCTTTGGTTTGCAGGCACATGATATCTGTTTTCGCCGCGGAGACCGTAAGCCCGAACGCCGAGCACGCAGTCACGATCACCGTTATCATCCTCTCCAGCCCTTGTGATGATCGCGAAATCGATGCCCGCATCGCCAGCGTACAGCATACCCCACAATCTCTGCACCTCCTTCTCCTCCTTCCCCCTCCGCCCGTCGTCTTTGCCTGTGCGTGAAGTGCCCTTCTTCTCGCCTTTCTCCTTCTTTCGTTGGAGCTGCTCTCCTTCTTTCGTTGGAGCTGCACCTTGTTGTCCGTGATGGCTGCATCAGCGAGGAAGCGTTTCTCGGCCACACGCAGTACCGCCGCGAAAAAAATGTTGAACAGCAGTGAGTGGCGCAAGCACGCGTCCTTGCCTGGGACCTTGCCCCACGTCGAACTTATCCGAACACTCTCCATCATCCACCCGCACGCATGCTTGTATGCCGTCGTCGAAGTGGCGGATGACGGCGAGCATTCTCGGTGGCACGCCAAAACGAGCAATGACATCCCACGTAAGGGTTCGGTCGACGGAGTCACATGCTTTGGTAAAGTCGATAAATCACAAGTACAAGGGGGTGTGCTTCTTCCGCGCCAGTTCCTGCAGTCGTCGTACTACGAACATCATGTCAACCGTCGAGCGTTGGGGTCTGAACTGCTCTCGCGTTCGCAATTATCACTCAGGCGACCCGCGGTGACTTTAAGTGAGTACTTTGCCGGCGTGAGCCGTAGAGGGCTTCAGCAGCACCTTTTGTGACCACGGACCCTGAATTTGTGTGACGAGAGCTTTTAAAGTGAGCACAGCAACACGGGATTCAGGCATCAGGCACAGGAGATGAAGGATAATAATGGTCGTTATAGTCTATAGGATTGGTTCTCAGAGCAATTTTGTGTTACGGATATTTCTGCCTGTTTATGTGGGGGGCACACACTCCTCTATACTGAAGTTGTGCTGTTGTAGCTCTGACGATGAGGCTTGGCGATGACGATGCGATGGCGATGCGACGATGATGCGCTCAACGGATATGCCGTCGGCTGCCAGAAACAACGCGGATCGCAGGTAGGTCTAGTGCTGCAATGATGATGCGATGATGATGCGATGATGATGCTGTTCGAGTTGGCAGAAAGAACGCGCGGTTGAAACTTTAAG